>JAOXJM010000012.1:91487299-91499382 GCA_026413425.1 Tringa solitaria
ATATTGAACAAGACTGGCCTCAAAACTGAGCCCTGAGGGACACCACTGGTGACTGGCCGCCAACCAGATTTTGCTCCATTAATCTCAACTCGCTGGGCATGGCCATCCAGCCAGTTTTTTATCCAGCAGAGGATACGCTTGTCTATGCCATGATTCTCCAGTTTCTCCAGGAGAACACCGTGGGGGACGATGTCGAAGGCCTTACCAAAGTCCAGGTAGACAACATCCACAGCCTTCCCTTCATCGAGAAAGCGGGTCACACTGTATTGAGTGGAAAGCAGGACTTCCACAGGTGAGAGAAGTAGATATCCCAAAGCACTGGGAGACAATGTTATTAATAGTGAAACTCCTAAAATTTCCTTATAGTAGGACACATTTTCTGGCAATGACACAGAGTTGTTTTCCTTTTCCTTCTCAGCTGGGGGTCAGGGGCTCAGATAATGTAAATGAGGAGAAGCTGGGGAGCCATCATGCTGGAAAGCACAGAAATCTTGATAATCTTGAGTTTTGCCTGATTACTAGCTGAGCTTCTACACCATTTTTCTAGTGGAACGAGTTTTGTTATCAGTGATTTTATTAAGGACTCGATACACAGTGTGAGCATTTCTTCCTGTGAAAATGCTTAAAGCTCTATATGCTTGGGAGAGTGTGACTAAATTTGTGTGGCAAAAAGTGCCCTGAAATTTTGTGTAAAAGCTTTTCTTTTTTTCTTAGTGATGACTACGTTCTTAAAGAAGGGACACTTTTGCAGAAAATAGGCTATAGTGATCCTTTAGTACTTCAGTCCAAACTATACAGTGGCATATATTGCAAATACTAATGGCAAGTATAAAAGACTGTAGCTCAGTCATGCTGTCATGTTTAGGGCTAGCTTTTCAGAAGTATTGAGTGGAAAAAACTTGCATTATTAAGAGAGGCTTTGAATAATTGTACTGTTGAGTGAGAGCCCTTCACGATTTGTTAAAGGTCCTGATAGCTTCCAATAAGATCCGAATAATCAGAATATGGAATTTCTGTTTGATACACCGTACACTTAAAAAATAAAAGAAACTTGTCAAAGGTTTAAATTAATCTATTCTAAAGAGGAAATATATTTTTAAAATGAGTTGGTTTAGGTATTCCCAAATTCTGTAACAACACAAGATCAGTCCTTTGCAATTTTGGGGCATGTTGCTTTTGGAAAGACAGTGAGCAATCAGACTTGTAAGTATAAGATGTGAAGTTTGTTTAACTATGAACTGAAAAGCTCTCTCCCTTAATTGAATGATATATTGGCAATGTATTATGAATATTCAATTTTAATGTTGCCTTCCTGGACTTGTGTTAAGTTTTCCATAAAGAAAAACTGGGGATTTTAATGAGGTCTCCCAACCTCAACAACAGGAAAAGTATCACTAGCAGATTAATAGCTGGAATGCAGCTGGAAGTTCCCTCTGCCTGTCAGTAATTTAACTGGGATTTTTACTAATCTTCAGCAGTTTTAAAGTACTGTGCAGCCAATAGTATACAGCTAGAATTAGTAAAACCTATGAAGAAATTCCACACTGTGTGATACACATAATAAGCTTAAACAGATTTGGCTTAGAATAAGTTGTTAATTGACAGCATATGACTGCCTAAAATCACACAGCTGCTTTGCAAACCATTCAGACAAGCAGTTCTAAATTAATACACATCTAATTCATTATTTATGTAACAAATTATCTCCTTTCACAGTTAACAATAAGAAAAAGCATTTCAAAATAGGTCATCACTGTAGCTGGCCATAGACTTATGTGGGATGCCATTTTCAAGGGCTAGAGAGAGTTGGCAACTGCCGAGAAAAAAACTGAGTTCATATTGGAGCTGGCCCTCAACTCACATCTCAAAAGGAAAGGAGCATAAATAAATAAATATTTTTCCAACTGCTTAGCTATATTTATTTTCTGCTGCCTCCCTGCCTACAGCAACACGGATGTCCCTTGAGCTCTTGAACCTGTTTATTTCCCATCCGCTACCTGTCCAATTGAAGCAGCACTAATTATCCCAGAAGGCTTTGCTCCTGTCAGTTAAGGCAGAAAAAGCACTCAAAGCCTTCTGGAGATGCACCAGGGCCATTGCAGGCAACAGGTTGTGGAGCTCCTGGTGAAACACATCTAAAACCTGGAGTCACAGCCTGGAGCTAGGGAGGAACACTGAAGTGGAGGAGCAGGGCTAATACTTAAGAGGCCTAATATGCAGCATCATCTGAGAAACTCGTTATTACCGACAAATGCACTTCTGACCTAATTACAGTTAGATTTATTTCTCTTCTGCATGTAATTTGTATTGCTTTTTTCCTGGTGTAATTTGTATTTGTCTCCCAAGATTGTTCTCTGCAGGTCCAGTCCTTTTCATTAAGGACTTTTTTCATAGCTCATAAGTTTTTCTGTTCTCTATGGACTCTTCCAGATTTGTAGTTTTGAAGAAGAATCCCGCAATTCAAATGGGAGATTTCAGGTATATGGCTATGAAGAACTGACACCTCAGGGTCTGCTGGCAACCACTGACCCCACAAGCACTCTGAGCACTAAATCAGATAATTTTATAGGACTAGGGAAAAAAAAGACCTCAAATAACAAATGTTAAAATGATATTAAAATTGTAAAAGCCTCCTTCCCCTTTAGTTATCTGTGGAAATATAAAAGCTATTCCATTTACTCTCTCCGTAGCCACATAGGAACTAGTATAAACCATAGCATGATGTTCAGGCAGCTATGGCCTATGTGCCAGAACTCACACTACCCATGAGCAAAGCCCTTAAGAATGAAAAAATCTTTCCATCTTCCCTACTTGATTGCAAGCACAGGGACAGGACAGATACAAAGTTGGTAATAAGACGTTCCCAGTATAGCAGTGCTGTATTTTTACCTCCTCTGGGCTCTGGAAAAAAAAAAAAAAAAGGGGAAGTGGAGATGCTCCTATTGGGACAGCTACGTGGGGCCTTTGCTCTCAATCTGACAAGCGCCAAATATGGAATGAAGTGTGTGACAAATGAGAGGCACAAAAGTATTCATGCAGGAAACTTGCGACGTTCTGGGATTCACTCCCTTAATATAAATAATTCATTTTGTAGCTGGAGACGCTGTTTATGACATGTGTAAGATTGGCAGTAAAATATAAGATGGACCATGTGACTGTGGAGCTAGTTGAAAAATGAGAATTCAAGTTCAGGGGAAAAAAAAAGTGGGAGATTTGGAAATTTGTTTTCATTCTGTATTGGAAAAGAACAAGAGACTTTGAAACATTTTTGTCTGGTGTAAAACCTGAAAAAAAGAGCTATTTTCAGAATAGCAATACTGGAGGCACTCATGTGAAATGAAATACTTGCTCCACAGTGAAATTCCTTCTGTCTGATATAGACAGGAACTTGCACCTGTGGCTTCCACGTCCCAGTTTAACAGTCACTTGGGAAATAGGTTCTGCTTCTTTCTCTTTCATTTGGATCAGAAATTTAATCCCAAATCCAAGGGAAAAATGTTGAAATTAAAATACGGTTGGAAAAACATTTGGGTTTGATTGAACTTGGTCTTTTGGAATGAAAGAGGTAGAATAATTTGTTGATATTGCTTGTGCAGCTACGCATGCGATATCTTTGCTCAGTGCTCAGTTTAGCTCAAAGAGATTATTAACACTTGGTAAGATCTGTTCCTAGGATAAAATTAATAATTAAAGTTTTTTTCTTAGCTCCTGTTATTGTAAGCTTTTATAATAGCACTTCTTTATCTGGAAGTTTTAAGAAATACCTTTTCTCAAAATGAAAGTTTGTACTAAATCTGGATGACAGGCTAACTCTGAGAACAAACCTTGTTTTAAAGTGAAGATGACTAACTGTTGGAAGGAAATATATCTTCTTCAACAGAATATTATAAATTCCTTACTCTACCATGTATAGTTCTTCTGATAAAGATACGTTTTTTGACATTGCCCACTATGTGATGCTGTGGTTTGGTTTTAATTTTCCAGTTCATAAAAAGCTGTACTATAGCCTCAATAATGGTGACCACCTCAGTAATGGTGGTGAACACTGTAGACGTATATAAGGAAATATTTAATGCACGACATTTAAGATGTTGTAATGCTCAGCTGTCCATTGCAGCCACCCTCTTTGTCCTCTGTGATGTACAAAAGGGGGAAATATGGTCTCAGAGAGATAGCAAGATGCACAGGCATCTGTGGTATAAACTTTTGGCCTTTCTCTGACTCTACTGCCTTGGTGACACCCTCAGCAATGGGGTGGACAGAAAAAAAGAGGAAGCTATCTGAAAACACAGCCAAAGGTGTACTAATCAAGAAGTGAATCAAGTAGATCAGTAGCTCAAGGAACAAGTGTAGATTCCCAAATGAACAAAAAGTTATCCTGCAGGATAAATGTACTTCTGCTGAGGGATGCCAAAGTCTTTCCGTAGGAAAATATGCCTCATTGCTGAATGTTAATTATCTGACTGATGCATGAGTTCATCCTGCATGATTGCCTTGACCCACTTATCCATAACTTGATGATGCATATGTGTACCTAGCTATGGCTCTTTGTTACAAGGAGAGTTGTATGATGATCCACATAAAAGTCCATAAGGCTATGTGTTCTTACTTGCATAAATCCACAAATTAGTTCAGTTTGCTGAAACCAACAGTGAAAAAAGGTAACAATGGTTTGTTTATGACAACTTAGGACAGCAAGGAAGCGAGTATTTATCAGGAATATAGCACTTAAAACTTGAACAAATTGGCAGTATTAGCATTAAGGCTATTCAACAACAAAGTATACTTGTCTTCCAGGCAAAAATACAAGGAAAAAGGAGAAAACTATATTTTGTATATATAATAAACTTGATACTGAGCCATACGGATGTGATCATAAAGGTAAGGCTTTTCAGTCTGTCACTGAGAGAAGAGTGAAAAACAGAAATAATGCCTGAAACACTAGGACAGCTGATAAAAATATCTTCTTGCTTGACATTCCCTGAAACTCCACTGAGAATGAGAAATGAGAAAAAAAATTTCCTTAAGTCCAGAAGCAAGATGCTGAAGATGGCACAGGAACTTATATCACAGAGCTAAGTCTCCCAGCACCCACATTTAGCTTGGGAACCAGAGACGTTTGGTTAATTAGAGACAGCACCATACGTGAGACACACAACGTCATCTCCCACTGCTAGGCAGCGAGCAGTACCAGCCAACCAATTTGGTTGTAGCACGCTGCCAGATCCTCTTTGGCATGAGAGATAACCAGCTCTGTTGTCCAGCATCCTGACAGAGCATGAAATATCTTTTAGGGAGATGGACTGTGAATGAGAGAGCTTAAGATGGAAAAAGGCCAACAAAATTTCTCAACTTCAGCCTTCATGAAGCAAAGAATTGGCCACAAGAAGCTAGCAGTCCACAGAGACGATGCATCTCAATGTTCACAGAAACTAATCTGCACATTAGCAGAGATGAGAGATAAAAAGGGGTTAGAGATAAGCTCAGGAATCTTCACTGAACCCAAACGACTAAGCATTGTAATGGCAATAAGTTATAAAACATTGCAAATGAGTGCAGGCTGCCTTCCTGATTTATTCAGGGTGAAAAGAAAAAAGGTTTGCTGATTATGTTAAAAATGAGTTTTTCCCTTTGAACTATACAGACCACCTCTGACAACTTGTGCCACATCATTTAGCAGGTACTGTTCTGCAGTCATTTCTACAAGTAGCCGTTCATCCCAAGACCTATTCCAGTGTTATCTATGCTTTTGGGAAGAGTTGTTGCCTACAGCTGCCTAGGAATTTTTGGATAAAGTATTTTAAAAACACTTCAATAAAATCAAACCAGGCTTTGGCAAAACATAGTTTTGAAATGCTTCTGTGAGTCTGAAGGCAAAATCCCATTAAATTACTGCCTGTTTTCTCAGCCACTGATTGAACAAACAGCTTGCAGGTCCAAGGTGATGACCCCCTTGAGACTGGATAGCCCACCGTTTTCGGACAACCCTGTGAAACTCATTGGAGGAAAGGTATAGAGCTTTAGAATGGTCTGTGAGTGAGAGATTTCTGTCCTGGCAGTACAGACACTTCCACAGCTCTTGGGGACTCAGACAAGGGGCTTCGAAGTAGGAAGGTGATTCTCCTGTGTCCAGGGACTTTCCAAGGCTCACAAAGCCTGGGAAGCTGCCCTCCGGTCCTAGGTAAGCATAAAAACTTCCCAAGAGTCAGGATGGCTCTGCGCTCCACATTATTCAATATTAATTTTTCCTTAGGGAACAGAGCCTATTTCCCTCCCTATTGTCTTTCCCTCTTCCCCCCCCAATATTTTTTCATTTGAGCCCTGAACTGTAATGTATTTTCAGTCTTGTACAAAGTGCCTGGGGTGGGGAGCACTTTCCTCATGGAAGTCTGGTCCTGAGTTCTGATGGCTTCTACTCTAAGACAATACTTGGCTTCTTTAAGCAGATAGAAAGAGTGCCGAATGCAAGAAAAATGCAGCCAATGGGGACCGATACTGCCTCTATCAAGTGCCTGTTGATTTCTGAAAGACTGGTCCAGACAGAGTCTAAGAGCCTCTATGGAAGAGCCCATGTCAAAAAGTGTGAAAGAAGCCCATAGATTTGTTAAACAGAGATACAATTTTGATTTTTTTTTGTTGGAAGTCCTGTAAACTTTTGAGGTATCCCCATAATAATATTTGATTACAGACATTTTGAAATGCAAAGGAATGCTTAGATATTGTACTTTTTCCAAACAACTCCAGCTCTTCAAAGCAGCTAGTGCTGCAAAGCCTGTTGACACTCCAGGACTGTGGCACTTCTGAAGCTGAGTGGAAAACCCCTAGCAAAACCTACTTTCACTGAAAAATGCCAGTCACCTCTGCCCGAAACATCTCTGCTTTGACAAACATTTCATTCCCATTGCCTTTATCAATAGCATTAGTACCATAACATCCCATGGTTGTATTTCTTTTTTATACAATCACCCCATGTTCTTAAGGCAGGTATTGTGATTGTCTCATACACCCATGCATTTCTCCCTCTCAGTCCTTTCTGCATGATCAGGTCCTAGTAGAAATCCTTTGTCTTAGTTATTAAATGACTCACTGTGACTCTCCACAATTAAATCTGATTTTATTAAAGTAATGCTTCCTACAGAGAGTCCCGATTCTTCTCTTTATTGACAAGTCTTCCCCACATTTTGTCATCAGTACATCTAATTAGCTCACTCCTGCTTCTTGTGACAAGACAATTCATGAAAATGCTGAATAAATAGAAAAGTATCCTAGAACCAATCCATAAGAAGGTCCTACACTAATCTTCACTTTAGCCAGATGCATCCTCTTTTAATACTACTCATTGCTGTCTTCTTTTTACCTACTACTTTACTCAGTTTTATGGTTTTTCTAGTCATCATTCTCTTTTTCCACTTAGCTAATTGTGTCCCATCTTGAGCTGTACCAATCACTTTATAGCAATCTGAGCAACCGTGGTATATTTCATTCCTATTCTCTTTTTTAAATAATCATGCCTCTGATTAAAGAAGGCTATGTGGTTGTGCAACACAGTCTACCTTAGCTAAATCCATTATGTGTTCTACCCCCTTTTCTATTTATCTCCATTTTATTAATTGCTAGTTTCTTCAAACTCCATTCTAATGGCTAATGTAATATGACAATCATCTTAATGGATGTAGGCTTGTCTGGGCACTTTTTTCCCCTGTCATCCTCAAACATAGACATTACATAGGTTGCAATTAAGTCCAATGGCATTACACCAAACACACTGTGATACTGCAAATGATAGTTATAGAATCATAGAATCATAGAATGGTCCAGGCCGGAAGGGACCTCCAAAGGTCATCTAGTCTGACCTCCCTGCAGTCAGCAGGGATACCCCCAACTAGACCAGGTTTCTCAGGGACTCATCGAGCCATACCTTGAACATCTTAGTTGTGAGCTCCAGTTTTCTCAGAGGGTTGGAGATTATCAAATTAATTTTTCTTCTTCACCACTCTTGCCCCCATTTAAAGCTTTCAATTATTCTTCCACTCAGGAGGAAGTTATTTCCATTTCCACAAACTCCATTCCCATTCACCATCCTGATATATTGTTAATCTTTATAATTTTTGAGAAACTAAAGTAGATTATTCATTTAGGTTTGGGGCCATATCTCAGCTATCTTTAATCTCCACCTCATGGTCATTGCATTCCTGTTCCCCTTCTTATTACTACCTTGGGTTTTGCTGATTTTTTAAAATTTCATGCAGCGAAATAATTTTGTTTTCTAATATTCTTTGCAAAATTTAACACAGAATGATTTTTGTCAGTGATTTTATCACTTTATCCTGATACTTCTGACCTCTAAAAGACATCTTTTTGTTTCTTGATTAGTTCCTTTCTATTCTTAAGTTATATTTTGGGGGTGTCATTATTCATCATTCAGGCACAGAAGTCTTCCTTGGGTGTTTTTACCACTTCTGTAGGGCACAAATGCCAGGCGATTTTGTCAAACCTACTTCTTATCCCTTGCCACCAGCAAGCAAGCCAAGTGCCTCATAAAACATCACAATTTTCAGCATTGCAATTGGCAGTTATTGACAGTCTCGGTGGAGAGGACAATGACTAGATTGGCAAGGAAAATGAATTAATTTGTCATTCTGAGTGGATCTTCTGTAACAAGGCTAAAGGAATTTGGCAGCTCATAATTGGAAATCTTGTTTTCTGTTGGCAGTGCTCTATCTATACAGTGAACGATGCAAAGGCTTGAGTTATCACTCTGGTGCTCGTTACTAATTAATCAGATAAAAATACTAGCCAAGAAATATCAACTCAGCTAATGAGAAACAAAAACCAGAAAGTGAAGCACACTCCGACTTGAAGTTTAGCATCTCTTGAATAACTTTCTCATCTGTAGTATGGAGAGAGCCCTATAACAGGAACAAGACTTTTAAAATCAGCCCTCAACTGTTTCTCACAAGCATGATGTTTGAACTAGCAATTTTATGGGTCAGAGGGAGGTTTTGCCAGATGCACAGATTTCAGTGCTCTGTGAACAACTACTGAGTTTAGAAATGTGGCAGCAGATTTTTTTGACAGTATCAATTAGATCTTCTATCCATTGGGTCTTGCTGAGAAAGTCGTTTAACAAGCATGGTCTATACACCATGCAACATGGGCAATTCCCTTTGGAGGCCATTTAGGAAAGATTGTAACCATTTTCTTCTATGGGCTGTTTACTTGCAGATTATTTTCTCAACTCTCAAAGCACTGCTAAACTACAGATACATTTGTTCTGTAGTTTCTACCAAAGTCGGGGCCAGCAGATGTGAGATTTCTGTTTTAGGCTATAATGACAAATGAAGAACTGGTGATTTTATATCCTGTAGGACTCTACTTTTCTCTCAAGTTGTCTTATTTGGAAAAGAAAATAACAGCCTTTAGTTTTCAGTGCAAAGACTGGGGACAGTTGTCCTTTAAATGAATCCCTCCTTTCCTTACCCATGTTTTTTTCTACTTTGGAGGACGATTTTCCTTTCTGTCCCTTAGTACCGAGTATCTTTCTGGAGAATCCCTCTGCCTCTTTATTTCCTTTCAGCTTCCTTTTTTGTTCCCCACTTGCCCTTTGCCATTTTTTGGTATTGAAGCTTTCTCTCAAAAATAAAATGATAGAACTGCAAAAGGCTCAGACAAGGGCAGCAAGGACAATCAAAACTCTGAGATGGTTTCTGAGCCATGCAGGAACCACAGAGCAGACCAGAGAGATGGCTAAAGGGTACACAACAAATACCTACTAAATAGTGAGTGCCATTAAGTGGATAGAAAGCGAAATACCTGTCCTTTGTTTTTCTTCTCTACAAGACCTAGGAGTGAAAACTACCAAACAGTAAGTGCAAAGCAGATGCCAAGAAGTTGTTCTTGTTGTAACACAGAATTAAAGTGTGGAATTCCCTGACACAGAACATTGTGGGTGCTAAATGTTCACATGGTTTGAATGGTGTTTGGACAATTTTATAGAAAAGACTGTTAAATCCCACTTTGATTGTCCCATACTTGCACTCTTGGCTAGGAATACACCATTGGCTATCATCAGTATCTACTGGATTAAACTGAACATTGGTTTGATCTCATATGTCTTTTTTATCTAACGGATTCTGATCATCTCAGTATACAAATTATTCTCATCTCAAGGGAGCAAGAACTGTGATGCTTATTTTTTGCTGCAAAACAGTTATCATATTTGGAGAATATTTTAAGTTACAAGTTAGTAACAGCAACCAGAAAAGTTGTCAGAATTGAGATAAAACTTGTAAGTGCCTATTTGGTACATTAGATGTTTTGTAGAAGGGGCTGGTGCTGCCTTCTGCATTTCAAACTGGGAGACCTGATAGCAGGCTTGTGGCATGGAGGGAAATCAGTGAAAGAACTGCTGCCAGCCCTCCACACTGGTAGGCAGGTGAAAGGTGGAACAAAGTACAGCTGATATCCGTGCTCTTCTCTTTCATTAAGCTGAATACCCTTCTGACTTGGAGGGAATACCCCATGTTATGGGCAGGTGCTCCAGTACCTTACTTTGGGACCAAAACATGGATACCAGGATGTATAACTGCATAATTACATTAAGAAATGTTTAGCTTCTCAAGCATTTGATATCAGAGGATGAAGAAACAGACAGTAGTCTTTGCTGTGAAGGTAAAATATTCTGGTTTCTATTTCTTTGCTTCAACAAGGGCATAACTCATGTAATGATAAACTCTACTCTGCTCTGGTGAGACCCCCACCTGGACTACTACATCCAGCATAAGAAGGCCCACCAACATAAGAAGGACATGGACCTGTTGGAGCGAGTCCAGAGGAGGGCCACAAAGATGATCAGAGGGCTGGAGCACCTCTCCTACAAAGACAGGCTGAGACAGTTGGGATTGTTCAGCCTGGGGAAGAGAAGGTGCTGGGGAGATCTTATAGCAGCCTTCCAGTACTTAAAAGGGGCCTACAGGAAAGCTGGAATTTTTACAAGGGCATATAGTAATAGTATGAGGGGTAATGGTTTTAAACCGAAAGGGGGATTAGCTTTAAACTGAAAGAGGGTAGATTTAGATTAGATATTAGGAAGAAATTCTACACTGTGGACGTGGTGAGGCACTGAAACAGGTTGCCCAGGGAAGTTGTGGATGCCCCATCCCTGGAAATGTTCGAGGCCAAGCTGGATGGGGCTTTGAGCAACCTGGTCTAGAGGAAGGTGTCCCTTCCCACAGCCGGGGGTTTGGAAGAAGGTGATCTCTAAAGTCCCTTCGAACTCAAAACATTCTGTGATAATTTATTCAACTACCCTGGCAGAACCATAAAGGAACAGTAAGTCAAAACCCCAAATCAACCAAAACACAGGGCTGAGTCTTAATTCACAATATGTCTCAGTTACAGGCTCACCAATGAAACTCAGTTTAACTAGATTATTGTGAGCTAAGCTCTCCCAAAAACTGTAGTAAGAGTCAACTGATGTACTTTTCAGTTCTTATTGTTAAGGCGTTATAAAATCTGCTGAAACCATTTACAATTTACCTCTGAGTACATTTTCAAGTAACCACTTTAGCTATGCACTGAAGCCAGAGAAAATGTACAGAAGTGATCTTTGTGTTTCATTCTCTTCAACACACTGGCCACTTTTTTTTTTTTGTCTTAGCAATGCCACCTGTCAGTCAATTCCCATGCTAACATTAGTGATAGATTATTTTTATTCTAGGCCATGACTGAAACTCTAGGAAGTGTGAAAGTTGCTTATCAGTGTTAGAAGAACACTAGATTTTTCAAGGACTCATCTTCCAAACAGAAGTTTTACATAAATTAGGTATTTGCTCATACAGGTTCTTACATATGATTATTTTCTGAATAAAAACATGAGGCTTTATTCAGACTTGAAGTAAACATATAAAACTATATTGCAGTGTGCTCAGGTGGCCAAGAAGGCCAACAGCATCTTGGCCTGTATCAGGAATAGCACGGCCAGCAGGACTAGGGAAGTCATTGTGCCTCTGTACTCGGCACTGGTGAAGCCTCACCTCGAGTCCTGTGTTCAGTTCTGGGCCCCTCACTACAGGAAGGACATT
>JAOXJM010000012.1:91526969-91541721 GCA_026413425.1 Tringa solitaria
ATCCTGTGCAACCTGCTCTAGGTAGACCCACTCTGGTGGGGGGGTTGGACTTGATCTCCAGAGGTCTCTTCCAACCCCATATGATTCTAGAGGGTGGCATAGTGCCAAAACGCTGAATTAGGCATGATTATACAGACAACTGGTACCTGGATGTACAGGTCAGCTGATTCAGTGATTAAATCAATCTCTGTGGATTTTTAGCCTGTTTTAATTTAATGTTGTTGAAGTTTATATTTTACTAATCTTAGGGAACTTTATAATAAGAAGTTCTCCTAGTAAAAGTACTGTGACTGTAACTGGCTCACTTCTTAATCCTATCTCGAATGCATGAATGAGTGATGTTTTAGGTTTAGTGGGTGTGGTGTTGGTTGGTTTTGTTTTTTTTTTGGTCTGGTTTTTTTTTTTTTTTTTTTTTTGGACATTTGCTGCAAAGCAGGTTTTCTGTGGCTGTAAATCAGTTCAGAACCCCTTCCAATTTTCCAAATTCATCTTAGGACACTAGAAACAAGGAGAGTCTTGAAAATAACTGAAGTTAGTTGTTTTTCAAGTGTTTAAAAGATATGGGTTGGGCTTCTGCCCCTTTGCCATTCTGTATTTCTGAGAATGTGAATAATTTCTTAAAAAAGTTGAGATTGTATCTAAATGAGAACAGAAAGGCAGTTAAAATAAAAAAAAAAGAAAAATGTTCAGAAAAAAATTGAAGAAAAACCTTGCAAGAGGCATAGACATGAATAACAAATCACTTTTCATGGTGTGTTCAAAAAGTAAGTCTGAGAGGTGACCAACTTATTCAACATATGAAAGTAGAGACAACATAGCTGAAAAATTGAACTCTTATTGAATGTACTTACTTACATATAAAAAAAGAACTTGGTGATGTTTTCCAGATGATTATCCTTTTTCATGGTGAAAAATGCTGGAGGATCTTTCTCACCAAAATCTTTTAAGAACTAAAAGACCATGGGATAATAGGAAGGCTATTATAATTATTATAAGGGATAATTATGGATAAATAATGGATTATAAACTAGGGAAAAGTAGAACATAGGTAAAACATTGTTGTTCACAGTAGAAGTAATTTGCTAATGAGGGCTGCTGTTCTGTGCTGCAATGTGCTTTTTAGCATATTCATAAATGGTCAGAAAAAGAATGAATACTGAGGCAACAAAGTTTGCTGATGATACCATCTACTGACGATAAAGAGCTCCAAAGCAATCAAAGAATGCTATGATAAATCAGCTCTTTAAATTCAATGTAGATTAATAGAAAATGATGTCCTTGGTGGTGGTGGTGGTGGGGGACACACGGGCAGATGGGGACAGGGACGTGCAGAGAAAAAAGAATGGTCCTAATTTTACATATTCTTGTACGGGTTGTGAGTTGACTATTACAACCCTAAATCTCATTCTGAGTGGTAATAGATAGCCTTATGGAAACAGGAACGCAGTGCTCAGTGGCAGTCAAAAATCAGAGAGAATATTATGAATTATTGTGAAAGGAACAGAGAACAAATCAGAACCTCATTATGCCACTTTTCAAATCCATCATGTACAATCATTGCGAATATAGTGTGGAATGCTAGTTTCTCAAACTAAAAAGAATATTATTGAATGAGAAAAAGCATTTTGAAGAAAAAAGGAAAAAGAACTGGGGGTGATATAAGAATGAAGTATCTGAGTTTTTTTCTTAACAGAAAATACAAGAAAATTAAAAAAATATGGACTTACTTGCATGTGTGAGGTGGTTGAAGAGCCATTTTCTCTTTCACCCTTTCTTCATATTTTCCTTTTTTTTTTTTTTTTAGACTACTGCTTTGTGATTAGTTTATAGGCAATATGTGGAACCAACGTACCAATAAAGAGGCAACTGTGTACCTTAACACTTGAAAAAGGTGACTTTTTACTGTGAAGGAAGAAGATTTAAAAATTTATATGGAGTGCAGATGTTGCCCTCTGACTCTGCAGTCATGACAGAGGATCCAAAATACTGTAAGAATGCAAGAGAACATACATAACAAAGTTGGTGTCCCCAAAACTCCCATGGAGACGATCATCATGTGACACAATCTGGAATACCAAAAAAACCCAAAAGTGCACACAGCTTGAGAAAGACAAGACTTGTATCACTCTGCAAGAGTTTAGAAGATCTCAGAACATATCCAAGTATGATAACACCACTGCTAGATTAAAATAATTAAAATAATTCGTGATAAAAGCATTGGATAATATTATAATATAAATCTGACATCAAATGGGATATTTTTTTTTTTTATAGTTGAGTTGAGCACTAGCACATAAACCATGATGAGGCCAAAGACAAGCATTAAAACAGAAGATAGAGGTGGGCAAAAGAAGATGGATACATTTCAGGGCAAAGGTTTCTGAACAACACATCATAAAGGAATATGGTAAAAAAAACAGTACAGGTGAACAAAACCAATGTGAAAATGTGAAAACATGTAAAAGGCTCAGCATGAAAAGATATTTGTAATAATAAAATAATGGCAAACCCTTTTCACCAAGGAGGGGTAATTGCTGGAGGAATAAGGGGATTTGACAGAATGTTTAGGAGCTTTATCCTGGAAAAAAAAAAAGTTTTCAGCATGCACAAACAGAGCTAAATTCACCCAGTTCTTTCATGAGTTGTATCATGCATCAGAGTATGATGTGTCTGTTGCTCTGGAGGGCGTAGGGGAAGTGATCCATGCAGTTGGTACAGTTGCTTTTCTCTGTAGTGGTGGAAAAAGCCCCATGCACAATAAAATGTTACATACATCCTTAAAATCTACGTATATAAAAAGTGCAATATTTTCAGTGCTGCAGTTGGAGATATCCAGTAAGTTGTGCTTGATGGCCCGCTGTTTGTTTCTTTTTTTAGAAATTATTCTTGGTGCAGTGATAGAGGTCTGGCAAGTGTCCTGGGAGAAAGAGAAGGTGTACAAACATCTGTATGCTTTCAGCAATCTGTTTGGAAAACATTGTTTTCTCAGAGTGCTGTATTAGTTATCATTGGCACCCGATGCATTTCACAATCAGGAACAATAAAAAGTTAGTCCTGCAGTGAGCAGTAAGACCCATATACAGAAACTTTTGATTTAGGGCAAAAGTCCAGAAACACTTTGCTATGGGATACAAAGGAGGCTTTGACAAGAGCTGGAGCTCTAAGCTGAAGTGAACCAAGGAAAGGTGTATGCTCTCTCGTGTAACACAGTTCCTTGGAAGAGTGAAACATGTTTTAAATGAACTTCAGATGAACACTGATGTTGATGCTATTAGGGCTTCTGCCATAATAGTACATGTATAAAAAAAAGTCTTAGAAATGTGCTAAAACTATAGGTAAAAAATAAAGCAGGAAAATCCATCCAGGGAGCACAGGGGAAAAAGGATCCCTTGTGGTAAAGTGAACAGAATTATTAGCCTTGGCTGCCCATCTGTTCTTTCACTCCTCTGAGAAAGCCCTCTCTGAACATACTGTCACTAAAAAGGTCACCAAAAACTCAAATCCATTTGGGCTAGCCCTCACCTACTTTAGTAAAGGTTGCTACTGGGAGATTAGGTTGTTTGCAGTGAAGTGTGGGTACAGCTATGCCTCTGCAGTGTTACGAGGATAATAAAACCCCTCCTGAAGAAGAACACTGGCTCTAATCGACAGTGTACTTCAGCTACAGATGGTCAAAGCAAAGCTTGGTTGCTTGCCACTATCACTTCCCATTTTTTTTTCTCAGAGAATTGAAAATATGCATGTCTGTGGAGTCAGAATGTTATGTTCCAACTGCAGGTGTATACAGTTAAAGCAAAATGAAAACCTTAGGATTTTGGTTTCCAGAAGAGACCCATAATTCATAAAAAAAATGCTGTGCTATGTTGTTACAGAGTTGAATGATTCTGCAGTGGAGAAACAAAAATAGTTTGGAATATCGTGTTGGAAAAGAGAGTATTCCTGACATATCAACATGTACTGCAGGGGAGTAGATGTTTTCTTCTTTGCATTCAGTAGGAGATGAACTAGTGGTCACTCAACCAGCCATTTTGCTTTGGAAAGCATTAGATAGAAAACAGCCACAGTGGGTAGGGTGTCATTGGGGTAGGAAGGGACCTGCTGGTTAGAAACATGTCGCATGGCCTCTACAGCTATTTTGGAGCCTCATTTTCCTAAAATAAGATGGAAAAATGACTTACCGCTACATGATAATATAGTGGGAAATCTCAGAGCATTAGGTAGTAGGTTATTAATTTTTTTCTTGGGAAAGGAAGATACAAGTAAAATACCTCAAACTGCCTTTGCAAGAGATTTTTGGATGTGGTTGTTGGGTGAACAATGTAGAAACTCATGTAGACTATAGCCAATCAGTTAGGTCTTTCACATTAACTGAAACTTTCTTTTGCCAGGCTACTACATCAAGATACAGAATGCTTTTCTCCGGTGGTCCTGATGAGTATTTCGGATATAGTTTAGACAGGAAAAGTTGCAGAGCATCCCAGCAGAATTACCCAGGGCTTCATGTTGCAGGCATTTGCAAGAAGTGGTAAGGGAGTTCAGATCTCCTCGAGTGGAGAGCAGTTAAGAAGGCTCAGGCATGGAATGAGGAGGGTGTTGTAAACCTGGGGTTCTCTATAGACAAAAAGAGCAATCTCCTTGGATTTGTGTCTAACTCCAGCTCTTCATTCTGTTTCTTTGCTGTATTTGCAACACCTGTGGTAAAAATATAATGTTTCTTGTCAGAGAAAATGAAATATTTTCTTTTTCCCCAAAATGAAAGTAGCTTTTCCATATTGTTGAGGAGAAAACAAACATGTTCCTATCTGCTACTGTCAAGCTGACTTTTTCATTTTGCTTAGTCTTTATGTTCATTCTCCAAGCAGAAATCCATCGTGCACCCAGCCCTGCTTTATGTCTCTTAGTGATCAGCAACTCTGTGCTTATTTACAGAACAAAGGGCTGAGCCTTAATATGTGCCCTGAGCCCTTACAGGACAGAGGGGAGGGGACGGGACTGTGGTTTTCCGCATGCTGCTGAACTCAATGGAGTATAAAGCAATGTCCTCCTCTCTACAGACACTTTCTCATAGTAGAGACAGGGTAGAAGGTAAAAGGAATAGCATTGTACATTCACTGAAATGTAATTAGACCAGCTAAATTGGAATAGGAAACACGTAAGTTGAGATAAATATATTCATGAGATTTTTAGTACTGGTTAATAGAATTAATGTTGTATCTTTGGTAAAATGACATGGTTCTGATTGGAAACAAGTCATGAGTCTATAAATATTCTTCAGATCAGTAAAACTGTAAAACTTACATTAGTACATTCTGAGCAAGCAATCAGGAAGGCTAGAATAAATATAGAGAATATTATATCTTACAGTAAATGGGTGGTTGGTGTTCAGCTTCTGTCAGAGGATATACCTTAAAACGTGGCTACTGGAACACGCATATGTGATTACTTGCTTTTTTTTCCCCCCAGATTTAACCCATGTCACACAGATGACTTTAGAATGAACCTAAGTTTTGACAAGGATAAATTGCACTTTGATTAAATGCTACTCTTTAGACACTTCCACAAAATAATTGATTTTGTGTTAGAAAGGACCATTAGAACATTTAGCTCAAGCTGGCATGGTAGGACAACGCCTAGATCATTACGTGCATGAGTTGAAGGACTCACAATCCATTATACTCTTTCAGAAGAGTAGGCAACCTTAATTTCAAAACTGCAAGAGATGATTCATTATTCCATCTCATTGTTAAAAAATGGTGACTTAATTCTATTTGAATTTGTTTAGTGTTAGCTATGAGTTATGGGTTCTGCCTTTACTCTTCTCCACTAAATTAAAGAGTCTTTTTAACACCCAGTGGTTTGTTGCAATGAATCTGCTCATTCACTCTAATGAAACCATATTCCCTTGGTAAGCTAAACCAATGGAACTTCTGAATTCATTTAATGTAAGGCTTAGTTTAGTCTAAATCACTTTTGCAGTTCCTGTGTACATATATATTGTTTCTGAGACTAGAATTACAGTATCTTCATTCTAGCTCTCATCAATGACATGAAGAGGTAAAGTGTATCAGTATTAGATAGTGCTATTCTGCTTATGTTAATTCACAGTAGCCTTTTGTGTGGCAAGCTGGGCTGGGAGTTTGTGTTCAGCTGTTTGACAATTATTTAAGAGTTAAAACAGATGAAGTCATTGTTTTCCTAAAGATAATCTTTTAGTCAAGTGATATGACTGGTATTCCTTGCTTCTATATCCTTGATCGTGCATTTGACTGTAAGGTGTATGCTTTAAGAATGGGCTTAAACTACTAAATTACTTTTCAGATGACTCTGCACAATTGCCCTATATACCTTACTTAATATTCTGCAGACTTTGGTGGATCTAGAAATGTGATAATGAATCAATTTTTATTTAATTCCAGATCATTTACAAAATATTGAAAGGCATCAACCTGTGTAACACATAAAATAATTACCACTTGATGATTCTTAGTGACTGTTTAAGTCACTAAATAATTACTATTTAAGTTACATTAGTTACTCAGATCTTTATTAATTTAGTATGATTTTGAGTGACAGAGAAGAGTACTAGCTTTTTTGGCCCTTTGGAAATAAAATATTTTAGAGACTGCTTGTCCACAGTTGACATCTGTCTTGTGTGGTCACTGAAATGCTTTTCAAACACCTTAAATCAAATGTTGAAGTTCCCAGCTTTTACTTCTGATATATTTATGATATATGACTGGCAACCCTTTCTGGAATCACAGTGTTGCTGAGTTTGAAAGGATCTCAGGAGATTGTCTAGTCCAACTGTCATGCATAAAGCAGGGTGACCTAAAGCAGGTTGCCCAGGACTACGTCTAGGCAGGTTTTGAGTATTTCCAAGGATGGAGACTCCACAACAACTATGGGAAGCTTGTTGCAGTGTTTGACCACTTTCAGAGTAAAGAAATTTTTTCTGATGTTTAAATGGAATTCCTTTTATTTCAGTTTGTGCCCATTGCTTCTTGCTCTGCCACTGTATATGACTGAGTCTGACTCCATCTTCTTTATCTCCCCCTTTTTATATACATTGATAAAATCCCCACGAGCCTTCTCTTCCACATGCTGCACAGTTCCAGCTTTCTCAAGCACTTCTTTTATGAGAGAAGCTCCAATCTTTACCAACCTTCATTGGACTCATTTCAGTAAGTCCACATCTCTCTTTTACTGAGGAGCCCAGATATTGACACAAGACTCCTGATGTGCTCTCATCAGTGCTGAGCAGATCACATCCCTCAGCCTGCTGGTGATGTTCCTCCTAATGCAACCCCTTTGCCATGTGGTCACATTGCTGGCTCATGGTCAGCTTGCTGTCCACCAGGGCTCCTAAATTGTTTTCTGCAGAGCTACTTTCCTGCTAGTTGGCCCCTAGCATGTACTGGTGCACAGCATTATTCACCCCCAGTGACTAAACTTTGCATTTCTTTTTTGAACTACATGAGGTTCCTCTCTGCCCATTTCTGCAGCCTCTTGAGATCTCTTTGGATGACATTGCACCTATATGGTGTCTCAGCAACTCCTGTCAATTTTTATCATCAGCCTCACAGTGACATTAACCAGCTCCCTCAGTACTTGTGGATGCACCCCATGAGGACCCATGGGCTTGTGTTTGTCCAATTTCCCTAACTTGATCCTCCCCCACCAAGGGTAAGTCTTTCTTAATTCAGACTTTCCCACTGGTCTCAGGGGTCTGGGATTTCTGAAGGCAAGTCTTATAAATTAAGTACCTTGGCCTTTTCTCATGTCCATTGCTACCAGGTTTCCTTCCCTATTCAGTTCCAGGCCCACTTTTTTCACCTATTGTTGCTTTTGCTGTTGGAAGGCAAGGATGCTCTTCTTATTGCTCTTCATGTCCCTTACTAGATTTGACTTCAGGTGGGCTTTGGCTTTCCTAATCCTATCCTTGTGCACTCAGTTATCTATTTATTTCTCCTGGATGATTTGATCCTGCATCCTTCTCTTGCTTGCTTCTTTTTTGTGTTTAATTTTAGTCAGGAGCAACACGTTTACCTGTGTGGGCTTCCTGTCACTTTGCCTGACTTCCCACATGTGGGGATGGAGCATTCTTGAGCCTGGAGAATGAGTTCTGTGAAGAACAACCATTCTGACGGCATTTGTAAGTTTGGTTGGAAACAGCAAAGGAGAGTCTTGGAGCCACAAATGATGCAGGAATAAAACTGTTTTAAAGTTAGGTGTTGTCGATTTTTGGGTTAAGTGGAAATACAACAGAAATATTATTTCCTTTCATTTCTGTCTGCACATGGAAATATAGAGGTGTGTGAAAAAACATAAACTGAAAGATTTGCAGAAACAGATCCAAACTTCTCTGTGAAGTTTTGGCTATGAACAAAAGGCATGAAAGTGTAGGGTAGCTGGAAACTTAATTGGACTGTAGAAAATCATCTTTGATCTTACTGAGTTTCTTCAGGTATGATGTAATTTCTGACACGCCTCCAGGTCAATGAATATGTCTTGAATTCAAACAAATGCAGCTTTCTAAGATACAAGATAACTTCCATGTTGTATAATAACATATAGTTGATGCTTCTGATTGTCATTGTCCCTATCAAGAAATCATTTCCTGTTTTGCAGATCTATATAAGACAACATGCAAAACTGCATTTCACTTTGCATTAATAGGAAAGATAACACATTTTACATGTTGTTGCATTTTCAGAGATAGCAAGGGAAGAATAACCTTTAACATTTTGCCTTCTTATGATGATCCTCAGTGCTCAGCTGCCGAAGTTTGAGAAGGGAGGTTTTTGATAATTTATCTTTTTTAAAATTAGACTGCACTATACATTGACATCACTTCCATGGAGACAGATTAGAAGTATCAAATATTCCAGTCCTGCAGTATAGCAAGAGGAAAAAAAAAAAAGAGGGGGCTTTCTGAGGAAAAAAAAAAGTACACTTTTTATACTGATTTCAATTTTAATAAATAAATGTATTCAGTAAATAAACTGGAAAATAGAAAAACTTCTGTAAGTGTATTACATTTAGATACTGTATATAGTTGAGAAGCATATATGCTTCAGTGAAAACATTCGCAGTTTAGGGATCTCAATGCATGAGAAAGTTCATTTTGGATGTGTTGTTTCAGCTCAGGCTCACTCTTTGGTTGAAGGTTTATGCTTGTTCAAAATATTTCATATTTGTCTTTTCCATTAAATTCCATTATTGTAAGTGCATTGGCTTTTTAATAGCAATGGCTAGAAGACAGCCAGCTCTATCTTCAAATATGAAAGTTGCATAAGGAGAACAGGATACACCAGTAAGAGGAGGTAATGGTCTGTTTTGTTTTATCTGATTGTTTTAGCACCTTGCAATTTCCTCAGCCATCAGACTAGCCAAAAAAGTGTGAGCCTGAAAATCAGAAAAAGATGGGGAAGTAATTTGATGCTGTTGGTCTTATGTATTTTGGCAACAGACTGTGAAAATGTGCAAGAATGTTTGCAAGTGGTTTGAATGAGTATCTGGAAAGATGTGGATCTGAGGTACCTTTTTAAAAATAAAATAAAACACTCTTAACACAAGAAGAGCTTTTTATGTTTCCCTGGTGTGAAAATTATTAGCAGCTACAGGCAGTCCTCATCTGGGAATTTGGAGCCTACTGTCTGGTCTTTCAATCAGATTAGTTGGTGATACTAGAAGGAATGAATGATACTTGGAGGAACTGTGTGTAGCTTATGACAACAAAAGACTGAATCGGCAACATGTGGCTAACAGCTCACAGACATATGGTATAAGCCATTTTCCTGAGGAATTAATTTTTGTTGGATATATATTCCAAATCTTTCCTTCTCTAACATAGGCACTTGCTGGAAATTAGATGAAGAAAAAATAAATATTGTATCAAAGTATCAACATTAACTTGACAGGAAAGGAAAAAGGCTGTGTTTGGCCTTTTGAATTTTAATTCGTACTGTCTTAATAAGGGCTGATGATCTATTGATTCTGGGCTTTTTGGGCAGGTGGAGATGAGAAAGATTAGATTTTTTTTTCCTGCTTTATTTTTATCCTTAACAGTATTGGGGATGTTGTGGCATGATTAACTGATGTGTTCCAGTGGCCTCATGTTGCTCCTGTGGAATGAAGCAGCGGTACATCTGCTTAAAAAAAAAAAAAAAAGAAAATAATCCTGGTGTACAATTTTCCCTTGTTAGTAGATTTCTTTAGTGGTGTGGAGCTGACACAGTATTTCTAGTTCTGTCTTCTTTCTAGCTGGGGCTTGAAGAAATGAAAGAGGACAGACAGAATGCAGGTGCCACTGTATCATGCTCAGGCATTGACTGTTGTAACTCATGAAGAAGGCTGTGAATTGTAGTAGATTGGATGGGCAGACAATTTCACTTCCCTCCTTTGTTTTGCTAGTGCTTTCCCTACGAAGATTTAGGGAAGTGATATGGGAGGCTGGGATTTTATCTGTAACTGAAGGGATGGGAAATTTAAATATTTAACAAGAGAATTTTCTTTTATGTACTGGTAGTAGACTTGTTGTGACTAAGCAATTGTATTCAATTTGTATGTAGCTCAAAAATTACTGCTTCAGTTTCAGACATAAAAACCAGTTTGCTTGACAGATTTTTTGGACTTTAAAATCACCATAGTTTACTTCCAATATTGATTATTCAACAGACATACACATAAATGACAGAGAGAGAGAGGTTTGAAACAGCCTGGATAATTTATTAGGACCTATCTGTATGTCTCTCTTTGGCTGCAGTTCTGCTGGTCCAAGACGTTACAGACATTACTCCCAGCAGTCTATCACTGTCCTCTGCTTGAGTTCGTTATCTTCTGTGATCCACTGGCTGAGCTGTGTGTGCCTGTTCACTGAGTTGTTCATGAATTAAAATTATATGGGTTATGCTGAATAGTATCCTTGAGATCGTGATTTTCACTATTGAGCATATTTGACTCATGCAGTCACTCACAGGAATGTTTTATATGGCAAATCAGAGAAGGTAGTGATCTCTGAGCACATCTGTACAATCACACATAGTGCAGGTCTATCTATTAGTAGCCACCTTGCATCTCAGCCAATGTAGACGTGGCTGTGTGCTTATGACCAGCTATATTTATCTTCTGTCCAGCAATACATATTAGTAGAGATATAGTGCCACAGCTACCCAGCTTCCCTCGGTTTTCTTGTAATTGTTCTTCTAGCAAGTGACCACTCAACAGGAAAGAACCTAGGGAATCACAGGGGCCTGCCTAGGAGTTATAAGCGCAATTTCCATTTGAAGTGCAGCCTGGTGTTTGTTTCATCCATGCTATTACTTAGGTTTCTAAAGCATTCTGTTCTTGCCTTACTGGTAAAAGCAGTCCTCCCTTCATATGTATCCAGAATTACAAAGTTCCTGTTCAGACATATGGTGTCATACCTCTTTTTAATCCTTGTAGGTGTTTAATACAGTATTCCCTTAGCAACTTACGTTATGCATTTGAAGGGCCAGGGTGTCACTACCTGTCCCATTGTTCCACTGTGAAATGAGTAGGTTAGGCTCCTAACCAGTGATGGTTCATTTGAAGAAGTAGTGGGTAAGAGCCAGTTGCCCAAACGTGAGGCTTTCATTGCTGTTTCTTATGCCTTCAGCAGCTGACTTCCACTTGGTCTCCGGGGAGGTTCAGGTTTCTTCCAGTCCCTGGGCCACATCTGCCATGCTGCTATCTTGGGTACCTAAGATTTCTGAAGGAGCTCATGTTGCATTTGCTAAGCAGCAGACATCCACCCATAATGTCAGTGACTTCAAAGGTAGTTGGTAAGTCTCAGTGTTCAGTAAACTGGATGTTCTTTGAACAAGGAAAAGGACTTTAAGAAGATCTGCTCAAAAGTCTGAAATGATGTATTTATGTTTGTTTGAATGCCAATGTAGGAATGAACTAAATAATGATGGAGAAAGTTAGGAATAAAATAAAGCAAGAAAAGAAAAATTGAAATGGGCAAAGAATGTAAGTAAAAGATTGAAGGAAATGCAAAAGATAATTCATAAACCTCAAGGAAAGAGCCTATTTTTCTGCATGAAATCTATTAGAAATCAGTAAATGATTAAATTAATGAAGACTCATAAATGACTTAAATTCTGAAACTTTTTAAAACTGTCTTTAATAAGAAAAATTTTAAAAGATTGCATCCTCAGCAATTTGTGTAACTTGAGGTTTACATTATTCGGAGAACAACATCGTTAAAATTACCCAAATGTGCAGAAGGTAGACAACTTTCATAAGACTATAGAATTAAGAGATAGAAAATGTCAATGACTAGAAAATAATTGATAAAGGGCAAGCAAATGCTGGGAGGTATATGTATGCATGTATAATCTGTACCTCTAAATAGTCATAAGGCGTTAGCAGACAAAACCCATCACATCCTCCTTTGGTAATTATTTCGGAAGCCCTGGGAACTGCAAATACACTGAAAACAAACCCAGTGTAATGCTAGTCTTCAAGAGAGTTCCATTTCAAGGAAGGTCACTGGTGATGTGGAAAGCACTGAGCCTTGCACAGGTACAACAAGCTCTTCAGACAGCTCTGGATCCCACAGATGGTCCATCGTGGAGGATCTAGCTGGCTTGAAATCTGTGCTTCTGAAGAGAGCCATCCCTGTTCATGCCTTCCACACCCCTTGTGTCTCCCACTTGGTTTAGACAAGGACATCATTGTCTGTGGGTGGTTACAGAAGCAGAGCATGCCCACAAAAATGGGAGTGATCTCCTTCACCAGAGGCAGGGACTCACCATGGTGGAAACTACCAAGAGCATGGATGTAAGGTGCTAGTTGTCTGCCATAGGTTTAAAAACCTGCACTGGAAGAGAGACGGCCTGGAGAAGTGAAGATGTCTCTGTCTTGGGATTCTGGGAGCCATGAAGTAATGTTTACAGTGGTAAATGGACTGCAGGCAATATTGAAGTGAAACCTCCACACATGTAATTGCCAGGGTCAGGGAACACAAATGCCTCTTTTGCTTCTTCCTGGCTAGTGATACTGTGAAGGTCCAGATATTGCAGGCACATGTGTATAGCTCCTTCAGAATGCTCACTGGCATCTTATGACCTCTTTTGCAGGCTTTTCGTATTTTTCACTTTGAAGTTGCTTTTCTTGTTGCTTCTTTAATAGCTGGCAGCTGTGAGTTCCCAGACCATTCCCCCGTATTGCTCCCACGATATCTTCCTGGTAGCAAAATTTCAGCTCAGCTCCCTGCAGATGTCTGCCAGGTCTGACATCTCTGCCAGTCCACAGGCTCATTTGACAGAATTGTAACTTCTTTTTTTATTTCTATTTTTTAATAAACAAATTGTAATAGCCAACTTGTCAGAAGGCTGCTTTGCAGCTGCTTTGCAGCTCAGCTAAAATCAAACAGGGATTTTATACTATGTCATCAAGGGGATATTCTGTTTTTACAAGGTATTAAGAAGATGCAAGGAAAGTGCTGCCTTAGATAAAGGATTGTAATTTGACATGGCTAATAATCATATTGTCTATGTCTCCTATGTATCTCTGCCTCTCAAGGGAACAGTTTGGTTTATTCCACGCTGGAGCTCAGGAATAAATTATTATGTGTGTGCTGAAGTTAGCTATGGGATTAGGCCACTACAGCAAACCAAGGAGTAAACCAAGCTGACAGATTACCTGTGAGCTTGGCTCTCTTTCTGAACAAATGACAAGAGCAGCAGTTTCTCTGTTGTCCACGATGTGTTCTGACTTACATGGAAATAGAATCAGAGTGAAGAAATGAAATTCTCTCCTTTGAGAATCAATTAAGGATGCTGATTAACTCCATCTTTTACAAAAGCTGAGTGCGAGTATAGTGATGTTATGTGAGTTATGAAGGTGATAAAATCTCCTTCGTTTATATACAAAAATGTTTCTTGGGCAACATAAAAGTATGCTGCATTACAGATCTGCGTTATGATGCATGATTTTTATGGATTTTTAGTTTTTTGTGGAGTTGATCTTTAATTACTGTTTTCTACAGAAAACAATTACATGGGAAATGTCAAGCAACATTCTTTATAAATACTGTAATTTTATGGAAGCCCTTATAAAATGTTTTTGAAAACAATTGTGATTTAATAACTTAATGGGAAAGGTGAATAACTTTAGCAGAGATAAATAACTTCAGCAGTGGTGTGGGAATATGCACTTGCAATTAGGCTGATCAATGTCTGTTATTAATGAACATATAAGTCAGCAAACTACTTCTGAGGCTTTGTTTAATATGGCCATAGAGACCAAAAGTAGCTAAACCTAATTTTCCACTTTGTGTTAATTTTCCACTTTGTCTATGACTAGTATAGAAAGTAAATGGTATGTGATTAAAGTGCTTATGGTAATCCCTCTTCCCCCAATGATATTTGTGCTTTTATCTTCATGAATATTGATCTTTTTTTTTCCCCCATTTGAATAAGCAAAGGAAGAAGATGAAAAATGTCATTACTTAACACATTCAACTTGTTTGTCTGCTAATAAATGCTTTCTACCTTCTTAGAAGAACTTTGTATGAAGTGATAACATGAATTAGTTGCTCTTATCATAATCTTTCCAACTTCTCTTCCCATATATTTTTTGGCTTTAGTGTCCTACTGTACTTCTTCACAGTCCATGAGCTTTTAGATGCCACGAATATGTATGTGTGTGCATAGGGCCTGACAGAGTGAGTCAAGCGTTTATGGCACTGGACAGTAGCAGCAGAGACCGCTAAATATTTTGT
>JAOXJM010000012.1:91547312-91561779 GCA_026413425.1 Tringa solitaria
TGGACAAGATGATCTTGAAGGTCCCTTCCAACCTAGAGGATTCTGTGATTCTGATAAGACCTAGGGTAAGTGTTTCTGCAGTTGTCAAGCAAGCGTTCCTTTAGCCAGGCTGAAGTTTTTCAGTTCAGCATAGGATAGCTGGAAGACATAATGCATGTCAGACTGAGTGGTTGAAGATCCCTTCAAGGCTTAAATTCTTTGATTATTTTTCTTTAAGGGCTGCTTTCTCATTACAGTTTAAATTTTAGACTTCATCCTTGGGTCCTCAAAAGATGGTTACAGACCCTGGTTCTGTTTCTGCCTTTACCTTATGCCAGCAGTTCAAGAAATGGAGACTATTGCCTTTAGATCCAGACAATAGTCCAGATCCAAAAATAGGATACCTTATTTCTGTATATTTTTTGTAGGTATGTTTTCCTAAAAAACTGTCTGAGATCCATGTCCATTTGCTCTTTGGACTGTGCAAGGAAGGTCATGTCACTTAGGAAACTTTTTTTATATTGTTCTTTACTGTTTTTATGATACGGATCATTTTTGAGGGAAAAGGACTGGCTTTTGTTTAGCAGATTCTGCCGAGGCATCTTTCTCTTCTTAAGATAATCCTGTATATACTGCTGTTCTTTTGCTTCTTAATTTTCCAAATAAATTAAATTAAAAAACTGAATATGTTTTTATTGGTTAGGCTGTCATATCTTATGGTTAAGAGGTTTAGAATAATGGAGAGCAATTATTTGTCTTAGAAACTGGAAAACTGTTGCCACACTTCTGGTTTGGGTAGTTGGGAGTAAAAGAGAAGCCCTGCTTAGAGAGGGAGACTTACTTTATAAAGCTTGTGGGATTTAAGAAAGCCTAACCTGGTGATAGGTTTTTTAAAAAGAACATCCCTGCAGAGAAAAATGTCCAGGACAGTGCTATCAGGAAGGTCTGACAGTAGCAAGACCATCTGCTTTCTTTCATCCAGTTGTTGAATCCTCTAGAGGAAAAAGAAATCTCATCTGCGTAGGGCAAAGTGAACGAACCTCGAACCTAAAATTGTGAGCCTCTCTCTAAGGTGTCACCTCTAAAAGATTAACAGATACTATGCACTGTACACACAGCAGAAGTCATAAAATGCTCTCATAGACTTTCAGCAGTAGCTATTGCGTCTTACAACTGTAGAGAACAAAAAGAAAGTATGAAATAAATGGATAATTTTCATGTATTGCCAAACAATATTGTCTTTGTCAGTCACTGCTGCTGGTAGATGACAGTGATACAGTCTTTTCCCTATCAGCATGCCTTCTGCCCCCTTACAGTTGACTTTCTCCAAACCCTGACTCCTGGCCTTTCACCTCAGTCTATGGTTAGTACAGATGATGGATGAGCCTTGTTAGGCTCATAAGATGTGCTGGTGTGAAGGAAAAATGCCAGCAGGCATGTTGTGTTTGTTTCACATTTTCATAAGAATGACTTAGATTTAAAACATACAAATAGCTGTACAGGCTGAGCAAAATAAATTTGTCGTGAATGTTTTCGTCCTCTGCTGTTCAGTGTTGAATGCTGATGTTGTATTGGCAGACACAGAGAAGTGAGCAAGGCATGAGACTGAAGGAGCGAAGGAATGGATCTGTTGGAGCTGTAAAGGAACAGGCAGCCAGGTTTGCTGCCTGAGTCTGAGCTCAGGGAATACAGAGCAGCCTGGAAGAGAATAAAGATTCAGTCCCTACTGTAGCATTCTGTATAGCTACCCACTTTGTGAATTGTTCACTTGAAATGGAAAAATAAAGCATTAAAATTATGAAATCGGTATGTTGTGATTTTTTTTTCCAAGCAGTTTGGACATAAATTTAGTTTGAACTTGTTTATAGTAAGACAAGTGGTATGAACTTGTCATATAAAAATCTTATAGCAGACCTACATGGTTGAGGCTTTTCCATCTCTTTAAGAACCAACAGGGAACGATTTTTTTAATTTTTTTTTTTCAAAGAGACTTCTTTTAATGTTTTGCAGGAAAGTAGAAGAAAGGAAGATGTTCACTGTAATGATCAGATGGCAGGGTGGGAAAGAGATTTCTAAGGAAAAAGCAAGAGGAAAGACAATTTCTTGCTAACAGGAGATAGGACTTTAATTTAGGTCTAAGAAGTATGGTGCCATGAGATTTTTTTTAAAGTCTAGATGTTTTCATAAAAATACATAGTTAAGTACAATGAATCTAGTGTTAGAGCTCTTGGTTGAATTTATCCAAGACTCCATAGGCTTGAACTGCCAGCTTGAATTCAGAAGTCCAGGTACGGAACAGCTCATACAATATCCACAGAAACAACTTCTTTTATCTTATGTCAGGCCTCATGAACAAGATCAAAACAGTGTGTTTTGGAAGCATATTTTTTGACAAGGCTGGTTATTTCCTGCTTGTTATCATCTATCAGATGTAGGTGTTTATTCAGAAAAGTCTTGCCTTGCCAATCCAGTGGCTTGTATTTCTCCTATCCATAGTGCACTATCATCCTTTTTTCTAAAGGGTCCAGTTTGTTTCAAAGCCTTTTAGTTGCTGAAGGAAGGCTGCTTTAATAGTCTTCATTTTAACACGATTTTACAAGGCTTGAAAAAACCAAGCAAACTGGAAAGATCCAGATTCTGCTTCTGATTCTGTTTTGTTTACAACTGAATTTCTTTTTCATGAAGAGATCATGGAAAGGGAGTTGTTTTCATACTGTGCCAAGAAAACAAAATGAACTGTAAGCCTTCTCAAACACTGGCATTTTAATGTTTCAAACTGTGTGCTGTCTCCCCGTTGTGAAGAGGTTCTAATTCAGTGGTGGGACCAGTGACTGACGCTGCTATGTGAAGAATTCACAGCCCATGGAGCTGCTTCACTTTGCTGAAAGCTCCAGCTATAACTTCGGCTACGATGCACTGCACTTTTCCTTTCTTTAGTAACTGGAACTGTCCCTATATGAAGGGAACCTCAGGCACAGGAATGTTTTGTTGTGTGGCTCATGGCATGGGTACTTTTTAAATTTGTGAAGCTTGCAAAGGGGGGACTACTGTCAGAAAAAGAGGGCTTATTGAGATCAGGACAGCCACTAATTGAATGCATACTCTGCTGAGTATGCAGAGAGAGAATATTGAATACCTGGGGATAAAATAAATTTTAACTATTTCTGTGCATTACATTTCTGCATTTGGAATAACCGTTTCAGAAACTGCAAGGAGGGGCAAATAAAACAAAAATCTCATCACAGAAAAGAATATACAGATAAAATGTAAGAATATTTGAAAGATGACAATTCTTTTAGCATCTTGGCAACTGGTGAAAGGCAGGTGTTGAAAATTAAGACTGCTTACCTTTTCAATGAGGGCCAGAATTGGTCTGCTACTTGAAATATAATTTCTTCCCTGAACATGATTCCTGTGACCATCATGTGAAGGTGAAACAGGAAGTTTATTTTCTTCATTTTTAACATTGCTTCTCATTTAATGGAAATAAAACCATGGAAATAAAAGTAAACCCAAGTGAATAAAAACAGCATGCTGAATTTAAAGGACACCAACAGTTGCTAAAGCACAGTGGTTTTACAGGGTTTTGATTTGTGGTTCAATAGCAGTTTGTACCTTTGTCCTTGTTTGAGGTAAAACAGAACCCATTTTCTGTTAAGTAATTTTAGGAATGGTCCTCAGAGAGGCTGTTGCTTATACTCATTGATAACAACCAAGGTCAGCTCACTTTGCTATTTGCCTCGTTGGAGGATTGGAAGTAGAAAAGTGTAGAGGGGTCACACCTGCAGGGACGGGTGGACAGGACAGGTGACCCAAACCTAACCAACAGGGTATTCCACCCCATCTGCATCATGCTCAGTACAAAAGCAGAGAGATCAAAGGATCAGCCTCTCTCTTCAATGGCCGGGATCCAAGGAGGGGATTCTGTCTGTTCTTCTGCCTTTGATCTGGATCTGTAAATTCCTGAATCCAGTTCCTGAGTTCAGCTCCCATCCGTCGCTGAGTCCAGTCAACGACTTTCCCAGTGGCTGCTGGTAATGTAATCATCATCTGGGGAGCTTGGTATGGTTTTGTATATATTGTACATATTACATTAGTTTAGTTTATTTTCTAACCTAACAAGTCTCTTTCTCTCTTCCTCCTTTCCCTGAAGGGAGATGCTCTCCTGAGGCCAGAGAGCATCTGTTGTTCATTTCAGTGGCCAGTCCAGCCCAAACCTTGTACATGTGCAATGGCATGTAGCCATTTTTATGTCAGATACTCTTCTGGCAGTAGCATGAAATGAGCTGAAGTCTTGTGAATTGGGGAAGTGACACCAGTGTTATTTCCAGATAATCACGGGTGCAACTTAGAACCACCTGAGTAACAGCCCCTTGCAGCTCCAGAATTACAAAGTATTGGAAGAGTTGAGTAAAAGAGCCACAAATATAACTTGTGTGCTGAGGAAAGTGAGTTCTAATGAGAATTTTAAGGAATTAAATCTTTCAATTTTTCTAAAAAGAAGATTTGAATGTGGCATGATTATAATGCCCAAATACCTTCATGTTGAGAAAGTCATGTGCTCTAATTTAAGAAAGAAAAGATTAATGGCACGAAATTAAAGGCATACAAATTTGAATAAGAAATTAGGCCTAATTTTTAACAGTGAGGGCACTGAAACATTAGCACAGATTACCAGTGGAATCTAGGATTTCTACACCTTATGAAGTCTTCAAATCAATGCTGAATATCTTTCTAAAATAATTGATTTAGCCAAACTGGTTTTGGGAATACAAATTAGACGAACTGCATGAAATTTAAGGACTTCTGTTACATGGGACGCAATAATTGAAGTAATCATCCTTCTGAGCTTAGTTTCTCTTTAATTATTAAAGATAAGTGTTAGCAGATGAATCACTGTTCTAACTGCCAGTTACTTCTATTCTTATGCTTGTCATTTCATAAAACTACTATTTTCTTATGATCCTTAGTGAAAGAATCGATGTTTGTGATGTGACCCAGTATGTTTATTATAATTGGTTATATAATTCTAAGACTTCATTTATTTAGTGGAATAGAATTTAAATCTCTCTCCAATATGGTCTTGTCTGCTTGAACTACCGTGACCGATCCCCTACTTTCTAGGAGTGTAACGTGGCCATTTCGGAAAGAAAGCTCCTCTAAGTCACCGAAGGGAAGCAAGATACTTTACTACCACCTGGGGAGGTAACTGCATGGTCACTGCTGATGACCAGTGAGTCACCTCCCTTAGGTGAGGAGTGAAGCATCTTTTGTTCCCTGGGCCAGAGGTGCTTTTGCAGTGGACTCTGACTCTCCTTCTGCTGACCCTACTAAGATGTTTTAATGTAAAATTACTGCGGGGGGCAAACAGTAGCTGCTAGAAACAGGTTGTATAAATATTTCCTTTAAATTTTCTGAGTACAACAAAATACCATTCCTGTTCCTGATAAACATTGTTATGCACACATTCTAGCATTTTGTAGGTAGTAGGGTTGTTTTTTTCTTAATATTAGTGTATTTGATTCTGTGGGTTTTGACATCTCTATCCTTTTGTCTGGCAAATCTGTGCGCTGACTTGTAAAAAAAAAATCAATATTGTTTTCCCTGGCACTTTCTCTGCAGTTGAGTTGATTTATTATCACAGTTCCCTTTCCCCTCTTTTTATCAATGTGTTTCTATTGCTTTAGGGTTGAGTACCTGATAACATCACAGGGTAGAAGACACACAGAGAGTTTCCGTGACCTTATCCCCTGTGTGATCTTGTCCAGTGTGACGGTGAGCCATGGCTATAAAGTGAACAATGATATTATCCAAACGGTGTGATCAGATTTATGTTCTATTATGTGGGAAACAGAGACGAACTAGAACCAATGAACAAAATTTAGATTTATGTTTAAACTGTACTTGTCCAGTACCTCAATGGCTAAAGGGAGAGGAAAAATCCACTGAGTAAAACTTAATTTGCCTATAAAGTAGCATGTGCTGGAAGAGCCATACAACCCATCATCCTTGCAGGGTTTAAGCCAAGCATGAAGGCTAGCCTGTTGTTACTCCTTAAAAGTGTAGCTTTATTACTGTTGTTTCTGTTAGCCACTTATATTAAAGTAGTATTTAAGAACCTCACTAAAAGATCAGACCTACCTTGCCCTAGGGACTGTATGGACATGTAAGAAATGACAAAGTTCACAGGCATTTCAGAACAGATGCAACTGAAGGCTGCAACAGGTAAATGCACTGTGAGCACGTTGCAAGCATGAGCGCAGTGATGCAAGCAGAGGCCATGTTCACACAGGGGCACGGGGGTAAGTGAGCTAACTAAGTTTCTTAAAGCTGTGCCTAAAGCGACTGCAGCATATTTGAGCCACTTTATTCTTGGAAAAGAGTATCCTCACGTAATGACTTCTGCCTGTTGACTTTCTCTGCTAACCACCTTGATAATCTCAGATCACTCCTTGCCTTGCCACAGGGGACTGCCACTACCTGTAGGTCTTGTGATCAAAATATGGTTGAAGGTAATCTGCAAAGCAGGATGTTGTGAAGGGTTTTTTCCTACTGGCAGGGAGCAGCAATGAGGTGCTTGGCAGAGAGTGGGGGGTGTGTGCCTGCCTGGGGCTGCGGGGGTTGGGAGAACGAGGGGGCAACTTGACAGCAAAGTTAACTTATACATCTATCAGATGTATAAAGGAGGGCAATAGGGTGAAGTCTAATAAGAAAGGCAAAATAATGTGTTAACTCAGTGGAAAGATGCAAAAGTGTGATGGTATAGTTAGAGTAATGAAGGAGGAGGGCAGTTTTAGTAGTTAATAGACAATGTGATCTGGCTAGACTACATTAGAGGAAATGATGCAAGCAAAAAGTCCGAGAAAAGTTGTTCTAGAAACCATGCCCTTGCACTACTGCCCTTTCTTTTCACTTCCCTTCTTTCCTGCAGGGACTCAGGAAGATTTGGCAGGAGGACAGTGGAGTTGGCAATAGAAGGAACAAGAAGACATGGGGAAGCAGCATTACCACCATCCCCGGTGCTGTTGCTATAATGCAGTATCTTTCCTAATGATGTCAGAAGCCTCAAGCTTCCTTCAGCTCTGGCTGGAAAAAGTCCTGATTGGCTTTTCTTTCTTTTGTCTTTTTGATTTTTCTCTCACTTCTTCCAGAAGTGTATCAGAGGGAGAAAAGGAGGAAGAAGGTAGAACTTAGTAGCTTTGGTCTTATCTCCTGTTTCCTTCTCCTTGAGAGAGAGAAAAATCTGCTCCCTTATCTTCTGCTCTCCTCATCAGCTGTAGGTCTGCAGCAAGATGTGTCTAACAGGCCTTCATATATTTTGGTGGTACTTCTCAGAAGAACCAGCTTGTCCAATTTGACACACGACCAGGCCCCAGTTACCCAGAAGCAGTCACATGTGTGCCAAAGTATATCATCTTGGCAAAATATATTTCATTGACCTTATTACTTTTATCAATCGAAGTATTTTTTTGTAAAAAAGAGGCATAAAGTTGTTAACATGGTTTATTTTTCATAGACATGAATCTCATCATCATGTCTATGAAAAACATCAACAGGAGTTTTTTTATTCTAGTTAAATTCTTTACTAAGAGTCCGTGCACTGACATATATATTTTCTACTTTATGTTGACTATTTTAAGATATCATCAGAACTTAGTTCTTTGTTGTTTTTTTTTTTTCTTCATCCTTTGGAGCTTCCCCAGCAACTCAACACACGTAATGTATAGTTAAGCAGGTGGGGTTTTTTTAACACCTTGCTTAAGTATGCTGTTGTAGAGAGCATTTATTCACCATCATACAGTCATATCATCTGTCCTTTTTCCCAATATTGAGCTATAATTTTCTGGAGGCACCTTTGTATGACTCCTTTCTGTCCTAATTTAAAGGCAGGTTTCTCCATCATTGTCCTTAGCTTTGGCATAATGGTAGATTGAATTTTGCTTCCCTTCCCTTATGAATTTTCTGATATTCTTACACTCTGGTTTATATTTGTCATCAGCTTCTTGTTTCTTTAATCAGCGAAAAATGTTTTCATAGCTGCTGTCATACCTGTTAGGGGGTAGTTTTAAATAGTAAGGGCATCTTTCTTAATTGCTTGAGGCAGAAGCTTTTCTGACTTGTATCGAAATGCTTTTGTACAGTTCCCAGCTACTGTTCAATTTTTCTGCTTAAATTATTTTCCCAATGGGTTTGGTCATATGTTAATACAACAGCTGAGCTGTTTGGATGTTTGAGGCACCGTGATATTAGAGGTACACAATAGTGTAGCTACTTGTTCTGTGAAGTTTTGTTCTCCAAATTCATTGATAGTTCCCTGCCTACCTGAGCAGTGTTCAAGCCTCAAAATTATTAATTTCTAAAGTGAATAATGTTTATGTCTTGCATAGTGGTAAGAAGTAAAATGGTATATATTTTGGTTAACACAACTTTGTTTTTACAAATTTTAAAATAATATCCAAAAGTATTCATGAATTTCTTTTTGCTAAGAAACCCATCTGAATCTTCAGGCAGCAGAAGTTTGAAGACACATCACTTTCCTCTTTGGGGAATTAAACTTCAAGGATTTCTTTGTTTTTCTCTTTTTATTGCAGTTAGTAGAGATCAGTTCCAAGGTGAGAACCTTCATAAGTATCCTGCATTATGAGTGAGCCTCTCTCTTCTAAGTAGTCCTGGGAAAGGCTCTTTTTCTGTCATTGAATCATACTTTTTTTTACAGGAGAAACCTTTGCTGATGAGAATCATCCATATTGATACATTTATCTGAAAAATTATGCCGGGGAACTCACATTTTCCAGACAAAATGGTCAAAAAAAGTCTCTTTGCTATTTTTACACCTCAGATCTTTTAAGGCTGTTATAATGTGGGAAAAAGCATTACATGATTGTGCATCAAAAGAGAGATCCTTCCTGTCTTCCACTAGAAGACGGCATCTTCCAGTTCCTTCTGAGATATCTCAGTGAGAATGGGGACAACCGGAGGCCATGTGCCATGCCTAAAATCCAGGCTGAGGGGTTGGCAAGGATGGTGACCCATGCCAACTCTGTTACACTCTTCATCAGCTCACCTGCCCAATCTGCTCTCCATTAAGCATCTACTGCTGTGGTTGAGATAGATAGTTTGGAGGCAACATCAAAAGGGACTGTGAACATTCATGTCATTGCTTGGCAGACTGACAGTATTTTCCTGGTGGACGGAAGCAAAAGATGGTGCTTTTTAGGTGTGTCTCATTCTTTGGGAGGCATACAGAACTTCACGAAACAGAGAAGGTAAGTCTATAATCAGAGGGCTTCATCCCTGCTGGGTATAAAATGCTACTACAAAATAACGGAGGTGAGAGACCATGCCAAAGCTAAGCTCACAATTACCTTTTCCAGGAGATTATTATAGAGAAACTTCCCATAAGTGTCACTTAATACACAGTCATGTTTCTGTATATGCTTAGCAGGCATAATGCTTGGTTTGGCTTTAATGTATCCAAACAGAAAGAGTTGTGCATCAGATTCTGATGCCTTGAGTAGCAGTAGGTCCTATATCACCCCATAGGTTAGACCACAGATATCAGTTGAATTATTTGGAAAGATGCTACTCAGTCTGATTCTGCATGACTATGTGTATGACTTAATATTATTAAGATGCATGTGAATGCCTGTGTTTTATTTTGTTCACAAGTAGGTGTGATATTTCTAATTTGATTTGGTACCAAACAAAAAAAAATCTCAACACATGGATGAATTTGTGACAATAAATGACAGCTGCAAACCCATAAGAATATGTGACAATTTTTATGTTTTTCTTAAAAAAAAAAAGCTTTTGACAATGCAATTGAAATCCGTGGGTGTCGTTTACCTTTTATTGTCACAACCTCCCTCCCCTACAAGAATTACAATAAACTTATTCCTCTTTCATAGCCTACAAAAGAATGAATTCTTGTCTGCTCTTGCCTGTGATATAATTTTTTGAAATAGCTCTAGTGATTGCAGTCTTGAGTGTATGAATAGAAAATTCAAATCATTTAGTTGAAAGTGAGTCTTATGAAATTTGCAAGCACGCAGCAAAAACAGACTATGTAGATAAAAATAAGATCACTTTTGGTTATAATAAATGCTAAAGCTAATAATGAAAAAAACCATGCCAAACCTGCAAGGCTTTCATAAGTAGGCTGTTCTGAATTTCAAGAACATCACAGAAAATGTAATAGTTTTATAACACTTCTGGTGTTTTTTCAAAAAATCTGCTCTGACAACTGACCTATAATAAGTCTGCCAGATTCCTTCTGCCAAATTTGAAACCTAAACTACAGATAATTTTACAAGATCTCTTTGCTCTTACTGAATGTTTCTTCATACCCACAAATATGATAATATTTTCAAATAAAAAGACAAAGATTTTAATTACTGGTGTCAGCCTGAGGGCTGTTATTTTTTTCTGTTTGATTTTTGTGCTAAACATTGAGAATCAAGGCTAAAGATTCGAGATAAAGTGTTGTTAACGTGAATTATTACTGGGAATAACCCTTTGAAATAGAAGTCTTTGGAATAACTAGCAGTATTCCTTCTTGATCTTCAAGCAAGACCAATTGCCTAAGTTTCCATCCAGTGACAGCCCTGTTTTTCAGAGGTAGCTCTTGTGAAAGGGCTTTTCTCTAGCATCCCATCCTAAAGGTTTCCACATGTAGTGGCAGAAATGAAAGGGAGGATGAACTAGACATGGGTAGTGTGTTACTTATTTGAATGGTCCAAAAGTGTGAACGCAAGGTTAGGTGTGAGTACGGGTCTCTTGTGGTGTTGATGTGTTCATTTGCTATTGGTGTCATGAGCTCCTTTGCAAGAGGGATCCACGCAGGCAGTAACAGAGATGACAGCTGAAGCAGAAGACCATGGTGATGTAGAAGAAATTGATTGTAAACCTTCTGAGACATCCTCCAAGGTCAAAGGATAAATCTTGACTTAATAAAAATTAGCCTAAGCTGTGCCTGTTTTTGTTTTACCATCTGTGCTTTGGTTAATGGGATCTATCCCTTTAGAATTTAGTGTGGCAAAGAGAATACCTGACCTGAGGAAGGGGAGTGTTTTGCCTGTGAATCAAGGCAAGAGAAAAGTCTATCCAAGAAATTTCAAAAGGCTGGAAAAACTGCATTGGCAGGAAACAAAGCTTGTTTTTTTTTTCTTTTGCAAGCAGAAGGACTAAACATTTCAAGTCATTGCTAATTAACCTCTTACATATGAGCAGTCTGCATCCTGCTTAGTTCAGCCAGGATTGAAAGTGGACCTATGTAATGCAGGCTTAGTAGTCATACCATTAAATGAGTTTGATGAGTCTGCTTTTACTCCCATGACATTCATTACGGTGCATCTCTCCCTAAGCCTGTTCAGAATGCTCAACAGAGAGGACCATGACTTTTCTGGGTCCTCTGCCAGGGACTCTTGTGTTGATTGTGGGCTGCAATCAACAGTCCTGGCAAAAGGTTTTAAAAAGCTGGCAAAACTCACTATCACAGGGATGTTGAGCCAAAGGAATTTTTAAAAAGTCTGATGACAGTGAATAATTGAGACTTACCTTTTTACATAAAATAAGACATTTCTCACAGTTTCATGACTTTTGACTTCTGAATTTTTTCTTCTGGAAGTACCATGAGGGTACTATATTTTCCATAGTTATGCATATACTTCATATGCTATAGTTTTCCATATCTTTCTTTTTTTCAAAAATGTTGGCAAGGGGAGTGAACAATGTTACCTATTTACTTATATCATAGATCAAACAATGTTGTAATTCCTGACATTTTGTGGCCAATGGTAGAAGAGCAACATGAAGTAGCTGTGACATAAAAAAGGACCTCTGTTCTGTTAATTAAATTTGTCTTAGTAAATATGCTAACACAGGCTTAGATACTTTTTGATAAAAGATCACAAATACTATGTGATTCATTTTCCATTTCTTTTGTTATTCAGAGATGCAATCTTGAAGTGCACTGTTAAAACTGTCTGTGCTATCCTCTGGAATAAAGCAGTTCTAGCCAGTGAGGTCTTCTATACTTAAATGAATTTAGAAACAATACTGCATTTTATATTCAACAGAAATAAGGCTTCTTGAACGAGTGGAGTAGGTACAAGAAGCCAGAGATGTAATCAACTGTGCTCTATGGACTCATAAGAAAATGAAGAAGAAAACCCCTATGATTCATAAAAAAAGGTATAAAGGTTGCTGGATGATTTAAGGCCAGATTAACAAATCACTACAATGCAATTTATGGCTTTAGATAATGGGAGGTCAAACATGTATTACCAGCTGACTTAAATTTGATTTGACTGAAAGATAAAACTCTGCTACATGAACCATATTAACTGAAAGCCTCTGCTTTACATTTTTCACTGATGGCACCCTGGGGAGGCAACTTTCTTGGCATTTCACATCCAATTTAAGCACATCATTGATGAAAAGATGGCTAAATTGGTACGTCATTTTGTAATAAAATATCTCACAAATTGTTTATCTGATCAATGGAGAATGCAGTCTCAAGCTGTTCAGGGCTAATGTACTCATTGCGCTAAAATAGTAAGTTATTGACTGTCAGAGGGACCTGGGAATTTCAAAACTCAGTTCAGATTTCCTGAATGAGCGCAACATATTGCATCAGAATAGTAGGTTGTAAGACATTAACTCTGCTAGCTGAATTCTCACTGAAATCAAGTAGATGTGAATAGAGGGCACTAAGCACTTAGAGGGAAATGTTCAGCTTCTCGTATGATCAGGCTATAGAGGACAGAAAGGGCTCTTATTCTTACCTTACTTATGTAGGCTCTACACCACTGTAATTCCACTGACTTTATTTGACAAAGTCCTGCACCTTAAGAGGGAAAGTCATTCCATATGTGTGTTATATATTAGATGTTATTTTCAAAGCCGTAGTGAGAAATTTTGGGACCTGCGGTAGGGTGGGACCACTCCTTCCCAGGTGGGAAAAACATCTGGGGCCTCTTCTTCGGGACCAGAGCCACACGGAGACTCCCTGAGGAGATGCCTATTCTTCAGACACAGGCTGAACCAACCCTGAAGGGAGCTGGGTGTAGAGAGAACAAGGAGCCTCCTTGTGAAGGAGCAAGATAGGGAGGTAGGACAGATATGATTTTGCCCTTCCAGGCCTGGCAGCTATTTTGCAGCTATTATTTGGCAGCTGACACCCACTTTGCTTCCTAAGGATGAGGAAGCAGCACCATGACAGTCCTCAAGTTCAGCTGGCCTCAGTCCTGGCCCCACAGGAATGCAAAGTCATATTAATTATGTACCATTCTTTGTAGCCATCCATTTGGTGTGCTTTGTTACTTCTTTTTTCATTATCATTTTCCCACAAGATGAAGTGGATAAGAGTGATTAAGAATGTTTTTCACAAGAAGCAAAACCTCAGGAGGTCTGTCTTTAGAGAGCGAGGCTCCTGTCTCTCCGAGACTGGCCTCATTCACTGTAGACATAGAAGAGGACTAATTGTGTGATATCAATTTTTTTTATTATTTATTTATTTTCCTAGGAATGTTCAATCCACCACAGAAATGACTCACAGACAGAAGGAAGTGCAAAACAAAGTGGTTGGTGGATATTTTTAGTGGGAGGAAAGTTGAGGGAGGAAAAGGCTTCTTTCTTTGCAGCCCATGAGTTTAGGACCCTGCAAAGCTGGGCCCACATGCTGCTTCTGCATAGGAACTGGAAAAAGAGTGGAAAAGAGGTGCAAAGTGCATGTACTAGGAAAGCACCTTCACTGATGAGATGTAGGATATTACAAGGTTAGTGCTCCCTGGCCGCTTGCTGAAGCTGCCCTGCTGTGCACAATAGATTTCAACATTGTTATGCCTACAGGGGAGCACAGCACTGCAGGCTGCTGACTTAAGTGTTTATCTGAGAGCTAGAAATAATAGGTTCCCATGTCCTTCCCCACCAGTAAGTACTATAATTAAGTAATAAAATTATTGTAATTACTTCATTCAGCCCAAAATACTAGATTCTGTCCAATGGTTTAGTTTTATTTTGTTTGGCTGAAACTGGTAGCTTTGTTAACAGAATACAAATTATATTTTCAGGAGGAGATAGGGCTCTCTTACGCTTAAAGCAGCTATCAGTGACATAGAAAACTCAGTTTGGTCCCCACTAGTGGTCCACAGAGGCCAGATGGCCAACATGGACTCCTTTTTTCTTGTCTGATTTTTGAAAGTTAAGTTGTCATAGGCCTGCTCAGTACTTGAACGAGAGACCTAGGAAATCACAGAAAGCAGAGGAACAAAACAAATAATACTGCTTTGTCACTCGGTGAGTCTTGGATCAAAGAAGCTGAACAAGTAGAAAGACTTAATTACCCCGTTATGGCTTGTGGAAAGTTGGGGAGAAGAGAGATGTTGTCCAAGTACTGACCCTAATTCTAAGCATGTCTTCCAAATAATGTTTTTTTGGAAGAATTTGTCACTAATTTTATCTCCCTACCTCCCACTCCCACTCCCAC
>JAOXJM010000012.1:91568720-91592758 GCA_026413425.1 Tringa solitaria
ATGTGATAATCCCCCCTGGATGCTGACTCTATCAGATGTTAGCTTTGTAATTATACTGGCAGAAAATCATTATTTCATGTTCAGCAGAAAAATGAGGTTGGTGGGAAGTTAATTTTCTCTATGCTCTGTGAAGCATAGACAAAATTTTAATGATTTAATCATTATAGTTATCCCTTTTGCAATTGACCCGCGTTACTTCTGTAGAAACATTGGCACATTTAAAAGTCCCTGTTACCCGATAAAGCTTGCCAGGTATGCAGCTTTTAATGTAAGAATAACCGTATACAATTAAACTATTAACCTGCTTGATAGGGGAAAAATCGATAGTTTTTATGTTTTCATTATTTACACATAGGATCCAAAGGAATGTTTATGTCCAGTTCACACTGCGATAAAAAAAGACTCTTAAATAAAGAAAAAAGAAAAATGCTATAATTAGGATGTAAGCTCTCAGAACAAAACAGCAGGTTCACAATGTTCACAATGGTATTTTAGCAGCTCAGTAATCTTTTGTTCCTTTCCAGTGTAGGAGACATTCATGAGATGTTATACCTCTACACAAAGAGCTTATTATGCACAATCAGCATTTTCACAAGAAATAGCTTAAAGAAATCACTTGTGATACGTATTTTTAATTGTTTTTCTCTGTTCTCAAAATGTTCTTGTTATTTCTGTTTGTCTGGCCTGCCAAGGGGAAGGACACAGAATAAGAGAGGAGTCGCAACATTGAGATGGGAGAGTGAGAAAATAGCAGTGCAAACCGAAACTACAGGGAAGCAGGTGGGCAGGGCAAAAAATAAAGCATATTACAAATTTATAGCAACTAAAATATTTAAGGATAAATTACCTCAAAAAATTAAAATCAGTGAAAACATCAAATTCTTTTGTGCGAGTTTCAAGTAAAGGTTGGAAGACATGTATCCAAATAGTACTTAAACAGTCCCAAAATCACTTAGGTTTGTAAGCTTAATTCTGCTATTTCTAACATTTGATTTTGTACCTGTAATGATAATTTACTGGCTTACATCACATCTGTATATATGTGTGTGCATATATATGTCCATGAATATTTATGTGTATATATACTCTTTCTCCAAGACAGACATTTTAAAAAGGTTAACTGAATTTTATCTTCTGGAAATATCTTTGTACTTCCTTTTGAAATAGCAGGAGGATTAGGATGTGTGCTGTACTTCAGTTGATGATTTTCACGTAGGCTTGATTTGGCATGTGCAGAGGCTTACCAAGCCAGAGCCCAATGAATGTATGAAGTATGTAAAAGGTACCCTCGTATTTGATTCCTGCTAGGATTACAAGGTAGACACGGAGCTTTTGTCTCAAGACAAAAGCAGTTACGGATAATGTCCAGAGAGTGCCCTGTAGTTAGGCACATCTTCTGAGCCCTTGGGATGTGGCTGGTTCCACCTAACTTCAGATTTTGCATTGCGTACCTGGGTGGATCATCTAGAGCCCCTTTACAGCCAGAGAGCACACCAGGGATGCCCTCCTCCTATCCAGCTGAGGCATCTACCTTTGGAGAAGATGATCTGTATTCCAGAAATGCCTTTTTGTCCATTGGCTATAAAAAATAACAAATGAGTAGTTCAGTTGCTGGTAACTACTGAGTAGGCCTCAAAGATAGTTGAAATAGATTCTACCCTTACGTTCTTTGTGGATCCAACCCAAAGGGGCTCTAGAGAAGGCCCGGGGTCTATCATGTATTATGTATTAAACTCCTAATCTAGTGATATAAAAAAGGCAACTTGACAGACACGAATCCTGATCTAATTATGGTTCTCAGCCTTAAAAAAGGATTATTTTTTAATGAGTCCTGTAACTCAAAGCACATATATATTTAGACAATTTATCAAATCTCTTAAGAAGAAAATCCCGACATTAGTTATGGTGGTTCCACTGGTGCTCCATACGTTTTCTTCCTGTAAAAGAAGCAGGATGGTAATGAGAAATGCAGATGAACTAAAATTAATTAGGCTAGGACTTGAAGAGGGACATAACATACTAGTCAAATGGACAGTCCTTTGCTGACAAACCTATTGTGTGTAACATGTGTTCGATGGAGTCATTTGCAATACTTAATGCCTTACTGGATACGAAATAAATTGTTATGAGTTGGTAAAAAAAAAATGTATTTTTACTCTTATGTACTTTTTCAAAACACTGAGATGTAGTGATGAACCTGTTGTCCTGAACTCACATCATGAAAAGATCTTAACTTTTTTTTAGCTAATGAGATATTTTTCTCACTGAGTCAGAATTGAGATTAAAAGTCAAGTGAGTTTTACTGCTGGCTAGAGAATAGCTAGACAAGATTGTATTTTTGTACCATAAATTAGGTTACAAACTGCAGTCAGGGAGAAACTGGGAGCTCTTGGGTTAAGACGCTGGATTTAAATCCAATAGAATACTTTAGGTGTTGTGCAAGTATGGTGATATTCTAGAGGGTGGATATTAATTATACTTTTCTCATTTTCCACATGAAGTATCAAAGACATGAACTTGTCTTACAGGACTACGACTAAATAAAACTTTGCTACCCAGCAAGTTGTAAGAAAGAAAAATGGTAACTCATCTGCTCACCCAACTTCAGCAAAATGTTTCTGTCTCATCTTAATCTCTCTGAAAATACCAGAGGAGGTACACAAATAGTGGCCATGTCTAAAAAGCAGCACATTTGTGCTTTTTGATACAGCCTGCAGTAATGGTTGTTCTGTGATCCAACCATTGCATCTCTTGGAGCTTTCTGATGCTTCTTCTAGTGCGTCACGCCATAGAGGGATGTGTCTGGAAGACTCCCAATTCCTCAGGTTACACATGCTCATTGGTTGGTGAACTGTGTATAAATTTGGGGGCTAGTTTGTTGACCTAGAGATGCTTCACTGAGAGAGAGCAAACCTAGACAAACAGTGGGCCTCTCTACCATCAGGTAGAGAGGTTGTCCCCTTCTCAGTTGTTCTTAGCACAGTCTCTGCCTGATTTCCCTAACAGACTCACTTTTCCACTGTATGACAGCTCTGGCATTTTCGTTTGAGTGCTATAATCCCCTGAATTTGGGGAGCTATCTGGGATCCTTGAGCCAAAGATCTTCCCTTAGTCAAATCCAGTCATTTTCACCTCCTATTTCAACATGGACTTTACCTTCAAAACAGTGGAGAGAAAGACAGTAAGACTGCATACCCACCTTGCAGAGGGAGCCGTGTCTGTAGGTTCTCTGTGGACTGTGCCTTGAACATCCACCTCATCTTTGTTTTATGACTCCTGTTCCGGGACATAACTGCAGCCAAGCCAGGGAGGTGGAAACTTGGCATACAAAATTCTGGAAACTCTCTGTGAAGCAGCCTTTGGTTTTTGTATGGGTTTACAAGAGATCAGCATAATTCCATTTGAGCATAGTTAGGATTATATATTCCACTGAACAAATCCAATCCTTAAAAGAATTTCCAGGTTCAGCCATGATTTCATTGGGCAACTTTCGACAGCTGAAGCCATTGCAAGTGAAAAGAAAATTCCTAGCGTGTTTTGTGCAGAAAATAGGAAGTCCTTTTGTGATGTGATTTGCTACTGAAACCTCATATGAAGGGGTTAATTTATAAAAAGGCACTGGCTCTTAGTAGTTGCTAGGTAACATTGACCTTTTCCCAAAGGCTATACTCTGCCAAGGAGGGTGTTTTGGGGGAGGTAATGATTCTGTCTGGGGTTTACTCAAGGAGTTGGTGGTAACTTATTCTGCAGGGAAGTTGAGAGGATGTAGTTCTGGAATAGTCATCTTCCACACATCCTATTCTTCCATTCATATTTCTCTCTCTTAACAAAAAAAAAAAAAAAAAAAAAAAAAAAGAAAGAGGAAAACCACTGTTTCTCTAATTTACCTGTGAAACCACATCACTGCAGTTGCATAAACTATCTGTCCTCCCCTGCAGACTGGCCACTAGAAATGTGAAGGACTATTTTGTACCTGTGACTATAAGAAGTTATTACTCTCTTCAGAGTAGTGAAAGTTAGAAAAAAAAAAGAAATATGTCCATTTTCAAAGTGATTATTGCACCCCCTTTTCTTTAGACTGAGAAAGAGCTTAATAAAGCAATGAATTTTTAGGTAAGATTTATTTCTGTCTCTGATTATACGTCAACATTTTATCTTCTGTATTAGGATCAGTGCTTCGAGTTGTTTCTTTACTACTTCTGTGTTTTGTTGTATTTTTTAAGAGAAAAGGAAAAAATCCTTGAAAATTTGTATATTTTCCACATGCACACCCAAATGATTTGTAAGTTGGTGAGACGAACCTAACAACAAGCAGCATATTTAGCTTTGTGACTAAAAAAATACAATTAGTTTTTTTAAAACCTAAACATTTTATATAGAAAAAGGTGCATAGGCTTCATCCTTATGGGCCAGGGTAACTTACATGACAACTTGTTAAATCGATTTTATGCTTCTTTTAGATCTGCTATTCAATTTTTTAAAGTGCAGATACCATGGCAACCCCCTCTCTCATATGGAACGTATGCTGCTTTAGAGATAAAGAGCAAGTACATGCAAAGATGGAACAGGATGACATGTAAACTTTTTTTTTTATATATTCACACTTCTTTGGATGAAAAAATATGCTTCACAAACATCTTTTCTCTCAGCTGCAATACATTTTATTAAGCATCACATTTTAAGCAATCCAATTAATTAATCTTTAGCTCATTTATTCATAAATATTATAGAAGGAAATTGCACAGTATGCTTTTCTTATGCATAGATGCATGTATGTGTATATATGCATATATGTAGCCAAAGAATTATTCGTATCTCTACATTTGGTTTGTGTATAATAACTCCATAAAGACTCATGCTAACATATGTATTTTTAATGTTTTTCTTACAATACGTTAATGGTAAGAATGTATCACAGTTTTTGGTTTTGTTTTGATTTTATGAAGGAGCTACATAGCTGCTAGGACTAATTATTTTTAAAAGAAAAGACAAAACACAGTATCAGTTCTGAGAAAAAGCAGGCAGACCTATGTGTACTTGGCTATGTTGGCCGTTATTTAAATTGTCTGGATCAGAAGCAGGATAGTATATTGGATTCCTCAATTAGCTTTCTAAATAATTGACTTCAGAGGAGTCTGCTGGGGCACGGTGTTTTTGAAAATCTGGTCTCTTACGCGAAGTGTTTTAGAAAGAGTTGGACTTAGGTTGTGAAATATTGTTTATATGCAAAACAAGACAATGGATCAAGGAAAGTACCATTTCTTATCATCAAAGCCCAGTTTCCTTCTGTATTCCATACCTTGGTGAGAGATAGGATATACTTGAAATTTCAGTATCTTGCTGCTTGCTTTATTTTTGTATTCAAGCCTGGTTCTGTGATTAAAGAAAGACCTGAAATATTGGTCAATACAAGCTGCACACTCATTTCAGGTTCCTGAATGAGTTAGTTTAAGAAAGAAATTAAAACATTTTTTTCAGGAGCATGCTGCTTAATCCAAACCCCTTGCTGTTCTGAACCTCATTCCCACCCATAAAGCCCAAAAAATTATTCTCTTATGTGATCTTGTTGTTGATTATACAGATGATTTTCACATGCTTGGAGCATTGGAGGAAGGCAGGGTGCAGGGTCCATCGTGCCTTTTCCAGCTTAAACATCATTAGTACTGGCATTTGAGTATCTTTTAAAATATCATTATTTAAATAAAGCAAACACCCATGCATCATCTGTCTCATATTTAAAGATTTGGTTTTGCTGCGTTTTCGACACATGCACTGCTGTTTGGCTGCTGCCCATTTCTGTCTGCCTCTTTACTGGTCACTGTTTGCACTTGTTGGCATTAAGTTTTGCCAGCTTACATTTCTTTTTGCAAGCTTTAATAAGTTTGAAAGTTTAGTTTGTTTTTGATAAGCTTGCAAAAGTCCAAAACTGGTATATCAAATATGTTTGTGGCTGAAAATCTCACAGGAAAAGACTCTTATAAGAGACTGACTACAAACAATGAATGGAAATATAGGCTTTTCTTTCTTTTTCTTCACACCTTTCTGCTGGCAGTGTCTGAACCAACTCCCATTAAAATACAGAATCCCATTGATGGTATTAGGGTGTATGCCAGATGTTCAAGCATCACAGGAATTCATAGTGGAAACTCCAAAAATCATGAAAATTGTTATTAAGAAGTTAATTCTGTATCTTTGAATTATAAATAAATCTCCGTTCAAGTTTAGGGGGATTAGATACTGGAGTTCGTGTTCACAATGGTTTTCCTTTGTTGAAATCAATTTGCCTGTACCAACCTCTTATGCTTTAACAAGAAAGTAATGTGATGGTGAGAAAAAGCATGGCATATTGGGATGTTCCTCTGAGTGCTATTCCCTGAGGCAGCTGCTGGAGAGTATTGAAGGGAGGCTAAATCAACATTGCCTACTTTTTTTTTTTTACTTTTTTTTTTTTCCCAGAGACCAAATGCATAACCTCTGTGATGCAAATTACATTTAAGCAGCTCTGGGGACTGAATATGGATTGGTGCTTTGGTGAGACTGGGTCTTTCTACGTGGCCACAGAACAGTTTGTCTCTATGTTACAAGGCCAACTGTGATACAGAATATTTTTTTATAAAAAGCAAATGAGTTTGTTTTATAATTCTTAATGACAGATCTGAATTAATTTGTTCCTCATTTCAGTTTAGTTTTTATGAAATGCTTACTTTCAAAGTGGGTAGCAGTGTTGAAAACCAAGAAAACTGAAAAGCATATTACACATCTCTCAGTCTAATATATGCATATTGAAGAGTTAACCTCAGTCAAAATACATTCATTAAAATACACTCCAAACAAGCACATTTATATATGTGGATAGTGCATCTTGTAGCTTCCCAGTTCTGAGTTCAGACTGACTAGAAATGTAAAATATAAGTTTTAAAAATGCTTTCAAATAATGATACCTTCAGGACAATAAATGAATTACAAAAATCTGAAGGTATCAAAGGCCTATTTTTTAGGTATCAGCAATTATTATATGTGAATTTTGTAATGCAGCTATTAGAAATGCTAACTAGACTGTAAATGGTATGGGAAATGTATTTTTTATTTATACGTTGTGGCAAATATTCAGGAAATAAGAGTAAAATTAAGGTATACATAGAGACTGGTAGTATATTTCTGTTCTACTTTGAAAAAAAACCACTTCTCTATGGCTTTAATTGGTAATTGTGAAAATAGTCTTGTCACTGTTATTGTATATATTAAAAAAAATTAGATTCAAGTAATATGCCCAAAATAAGTTTTTCATTATTTTATTTAATAGCCATTTCCATGACAATATTTTATTAATTGTAGTTGTTTGTAAATATTTTTATTTGTGCTCAAAGAATTTATTTATGCATTTAAAAAGTACCTTCTCAAATTACATCTTTATTTCCTTCTCATACAGAACTCCCAGATAACAAACTAAATAAGCTCCCAGCTCCAAATTTGAGGCAAACAATTCAAAGCATAGGTTTCAAGTAAAAAACATTTCAGCAAGTTACCTGATGGGCTTGGCTTATTTTCATCTGGGCACTACTACTAAACCTCATAGGATTGTACTTTATTTTGAGGAAAGACCCAGAAGAAAATAAAAATACCCCAAACAATAAAGTGGCCACCTCCAAAAATGCGGTTGAAGAAATTTTGTGTTAAGGTGTAAACGTACATAGTGCAATTTCTTTCTTTATTTCACTGAGGCTTTGGGTGGTAGGGGGAACACAACAACAACAAAGAAAGAAAGAGCACTTATCATAAAAGACAGACTTTCTCTTAAAACAATTACCAAATAAAGTAGATTTTGTCAGAACTTGCCAAATGAAAGATTCTTATGTGTCTTTTTTTGCCTCTGTTACATATTTTGTAAAAGGTAATTCTCAGTCATACCAATTACAGGATATCCTTAATATATTCAATTCAAATGTTGTTTTAGTCTATGAAATGTAAAATGTGTTAACTGAAAATGGAACATGTCAATAACAATAATTTAATTATCGAACACATTGTATTTTTAATAGCAGTAAAAAAAAATAGCACTTTGAAATATTTCTTCTTCCAAGATAAGTAGTATTTTTAAATAAAAGCTTGAATAAGCCTCTGATTTTGGAAAAGAGCATGAAAAACCGTCCAAAAATTGTACAGGTTCCCATTAACTGTCATTTAAATGTTGTCAATCAAATCTGTTTGCATCTGGTACTGATGCCATGTGAAATTTATTTATTTAAACTTTCAGTCACACATGGAAAGTTTTGCAGATGGTGTCTCTTCTCATCTGTTTTTTCCAATTTCCCCCTCAAACTCCAGTTCTTACTCTCTCGACCCCCCAATTTGATTCCTCCTTCTTCTAAAAAAATAGATCTAATCAGTAGCATGTTAAACAAGAGGGGATCTTTTATGTATTCTGTGTTAGGACAAGGAAAGCATCGCTGTAGATCACTAGAATAAACAACTCAGGCTGATTCAATTACAATGCCTGGGCCAGGCTTTTATCTGCTGGTGACATCATTTCAATCAAAATGTAAAATAATACAATCCAATAGATGCAAGAGGGAGAGATAGGACACAGACTGCTGCACTTAGTCATTTAATAAAAAAAAGTGGAAGAAAGCTCTTTCTGACAGGCTGCTAGGACTTCCATTTCCAAAACTCTATTACCTTGTATAATAGTATTCAAAAGAATTGAATGCAGGAAATTGTCTATTACTTTTTATTAGTAGAAGCTGTTATGTAGGATACAGCCTACTGCACTGTTTTTTCTTTGTTCCTTTAATTAACAAAAGCATGAAATCCTTCTATTGGCAAGCACTTGTTCCAAAGCTTCTGTCGCCTTCTGTTTTTACTGAAAAGGTGGGGTTTTTTTCTTTTCTTTTCTCTGAATGTCTCTTTCTTTTTTTATACTAAAAAAGTAATTTTTTTTTCTAGTCACTGTAATCTAAACTCCATCAGTCACCTTAATGGGCTAGGAGAGGGTAGAATGCAGATACATTTCCATAGTCACAGAACCTTTTTTATAAGAAAGTTTCACATTTGAGGACTGAGGGAGAGTCAGATTGTAACCATGTATAGTCTAGGGCCAGTCTTCTGATTGTTTCCCTTGCCAGCTGAAATTTGCTTTTGTTACTTAATTTATTATGATAGAAAAAAAAGATAAATTGATACGTATCAATTTGATAGATGCAGAGTGCAAAGAAACATATTCTTTCTTCAGGCCATATCCTTGATTCTGTAAGATTGTCTGTGACAGCATAGGACAGGACTTTGTAAATATCATCAATCTGGCCATCCTGAACATTATTCTCTTAAATTTTACTGGGGGTAAAACTAGTAGACCTGATTCCAATGAGGTGTAGTTTCACTGACTTCTGCATTCATATATATACTATACCAGAAAGCTGATATAAAGTGTAGAACAGTAATGCACTTTTGGAGAGAATGTATGTCATTGATTTTAATGATTAATTACCTATATAATTCAGGTTCACTGCTATTAGGTTCATAAAGGTCTTAGTGACTTTATTTAATAATAACATCTACAGCTAAATTGTGATATTGGGTAATGAACAGGATCTTGCCAAGGGCAAACAATGACTACCACAGTGGTCACAGAAGCGCTCTTCCCACTAGGCTTACCATTTTAGGGTGCACTATGAAGAAACCAATTAAGTCAACTGGCCAAATACAGATGTTGTCCAAGAACATGTAACTCCTTAAATGAATTGTATCAATGTTTTCTTTACTAATGCAATGATTTGTTCTCTTGTTTGGCATTTACCAGTAGCAAATAGAACTGAAGAGATCTGTGGTCTTTGGTTGTCTTGAGAGATGTTGGCTTTACGTCTTTGCTTGCTAGGGAAAAGATTTCTACCATTCCAGATGGCATTATTCCAGGCATGTGGTAAGATTTTTCTGATGATTTCTAAAAAGATATGAAGATGAAGTAATAGACTACTATGTTGGGAATAAACTAAAAATTATTCTAATCAGTGAATATTTTTAATCCCCCCTTTCAGAACCATAAGGTGTGTTTTATAATCTTTCACATTCATATTCAAAATATACTATCTGTTTTAGGGTTTCTGTGATGCCTAGAAGCATTCTTCTGCTGTTACAGTGCACTTAGACCATACTAGGCTAGAATCATGGTCAGGATCAGATGACACATGCTAGACACACAGCACCTGAATGAACACTGACCACTGGTCTTAACAAGGATATTTAAAAACATGTGAACTAGTTATCTAAACTCCCTATCTATCTAGCCAACGAAGAGACAAGAACTCAAAGGGGGAAGGATGCTTAAAACTAGATGTTGGGCTACATGGGACAATAGCACCTGCAATTTGGGTGCTTGAGCCAAAGTTGCATATTAAGTTATTCAGCCCATCTTTTCCTTCCTGTCAGTGGCCCCACCTCCTCAGGTAGGATGAAAGGTGGACCAGTCCTAAACCTTATCAATATTCCAGAGGTAAGGGTCTTTTCCACAAAGGTGAGACCTATGGATTTCAACTGCTGCAGGCTGCAGGAGTGTGTCTAGCACTTTTGTGCCTTAATTTTTAGCTGAGTGAGCTGTCTAGTATGCTGTTATTGGAAAAGAAGGGTATTTTAACATGTCTATGACTGTGCTTTTGAGCACTGGGCAGGGCTGAATTCATCATTGTCCAAGTGTATTGGAAAAGGTCTATATGTGCATGATGGAACAGGGAGAGTTACATGCATCTTCAGCCATCTCTCAGTCCCATTGCAGATTAAGTTGTGTATTAGCTTAGAGAAGGGTAATGCATTTGCACAACTATTTCCGTGCTCAGGAAACTCTATCATCCAAAATGGAGATATGAGTTGATTGTAGGCACCCCTGGACATAGTGCTGGAGAGCAGACATTTGTCAGAGATTCACTGAGTCTACATCTCAGTTCAGATGGAACTCATATGATCTGCATCTTAAATCAAAGGTTTAACCTAAAAAATGCACGTATCTCAAGCTCCATGAGTCAGAACCAGATACCTCTTCCTACAGTATCTGCCATATTGAACAACAAATTGCTTTTTTGACCTTGTGCAGGCATGAAAGTGCTTAGTGTGAGAATTCCATAGCTAACCTGACCAAGGTCCTCACTTAAACACATGTAGCTGAGACCCTTTAAAGTCACCTTTTTTCATAGAAAAGTAAGCCAGGAAGGATAGCAAATGGCGGAATTTAGCAACTGAAATCCAGAACCAGCCTACTGTAAAATGTTTTTGTGAATGCTAAGGATGCAGTTCCCACTGGATGAAAGTAGAACATCTCATATACCATTAGGGTTGAGCAGCATAGGCTTTTTGGAAACTTTAGTGGTCATCCATGAATGTTCAGTTTATAACGAAAAAATCATTTTCCTAGAAATCAAAAAAACCCCAATACATTAGGCACATGAGTTTAAAAAAAGACATGAGGCTGTACTTGTTGTTCCTGATTCCCCAGTCTAGTAGAACCAAGGAATACAGAGATTACCTTCCCTGCTGGACGCTTCTCTCTGTTCTGCTGTGCTACTGTGCTTTCCACTGTGCACATCTCTGCCCAACTCTAAGAATTTTAGCCCCATTTTCCAGTCCCACTTGGATTATCCCTTCCACCCTGACGTCAGCTCTTGATGTGCTGCTTTTTCTCTGATGCTTTTGTTCTCCTGCAATTTCTTGACTCCCCAGACCCTGTTACATTTGAATTACAGCGATACTCTTTCCTGAATTCTGAAGGTTACAGAGTCCGGTCCTAGCCGGAGACTGTTTCGAGGTCTAGCTAGAAATGAGAGCATTTTTTTAATAGGGATTACTTTTCCATGCCTAGTTATCAGTATGTTTTGAAAACACTTGAAATTTTTAAACATTAAAAAACTAAATGTATCATAAGAAACCCTATTTTTATCTAAGAAAACTTTTTTTTGTATTCTAGATCTTTGTAGATCTGAAATATTTCCTTATTTCTGATCAAATGCATCTGATGGAACAAAATATACAGAAATTTGGATAATGAACAGTTAGCTTTGTATCTCTGTAGCCTTTTTTTTTAAATTATTATTATAACTGAAAGCAGTGCCAAAATAGCAAAACCCTGACTGTTACTAACTGCAAGCTGAGCATCAAATCTGCTTATTTAGAAGCCTTGGTATTCCTGTATCTTTCGGTGCAGGATGATGTGCAGTCTTTTGGGTGTAATAGTATGTACAAAATGCATCAGCCTTTCTCAAAATTTGACTTTTGGAAATAGTTTGCAAGTGTTAGTCTTATGTAAGCAGGGAACAGGCAAGAGAAGGATTTGGGGTTTTTTATAGCTTTCACACTGCACATTTAATCTGCATGTAAATTAGGGTAGATTATATTATGTTTTTCAAGGATATACGGTTCCAATTGTTGGCCCCCCATTTTACCACTATCTTATCCTAAGTCGTGCTTCATTGCACATGCATGTTTGGTCAGCAGGCTGCGTGGTCAGAAAGATTTATCAGAGAAAACTTATACAAGAATGTACTTTATTCTGTGAGCATCTTGTGATGTACTGTTCCTGCTATATAAAGTGTACATATTAGACCTGTACATGAAAGGACCTATTGGTCTCCTATTTAATGTGAACACTGCAATTGATTAGGTTTACATAAAACTTTGTGCTGTCAATACATGAATGGACTTTTGCACCTAAAGTGAGACTTAGAATGAATTTAAGCCTGTGGATCCAAACCTGAGATTCTAAACTGTGGCTCATCTACTGCATGTTGGTTCCCAGGCATCTTGGCTTCCTTTACTCATTCAGGATTGTCCCAGGCTTGATCAATCAGAGCTGTTTTGACCATCTGGAAGCAAGAAAGTAGATGTTCCATCAAAATCTAAATCCCTTAAAAATCTGAGTCCAGGAAATATTTGGAGACTGTACTGGATAACGGCTGCTGGGATGTGGCTCTTCTGAAAACATGGGGCAACTAATAACTTCCTTGGCATTTTGGCTGGAGAAGTGCATCGTTAGCAAAGCAGTTTCTCAACATTCTCAAGTCACCAGAAAGTCAGATTGACAGACCTTTGCTGCTGACAGGGCTATCTCTAGAAACAGGCAAAGCAAGCAGTTGTCTAGGGCGGCAAGATGACTGTAACTGGGCTGGCTGATGTTGCTGCTGCTACAGAAAAGGTAAGTAGGTGTGGGGCAGGCACTGCTTCTGGAGGGGATCCGTACACCGCTAGAGCTACTGTGCCTCTCACCAGTGCAGACTGGAGAGGAACTGTGAGCTCCCCGCTGCTCTGCAGCCCTGGTGCCGCTCCTCCTTCCTGCACTTCCCTTACCCATGGCAATACTGTCCTACTCCCATGGTAGTGTTCAGAAGGCAAATTTCAATTTTACTGGCGTTACTGAGAAGTCTGAGCCAGGTCTGACTGCCTGAGAGACTTCAAATCAGTATCTCCTACAATGCTGCCTGCTGAGGGGCTGAGCTGGAATCGCTTTTCTCCCTTCCTATTAAAACTGCACTGCCGTGTGTAGAGTAGTTTGAGAGAGAGAAATTTTACAGCCTAGTGGTTACAGTATTCACCTGGGAGGGGAAGCCGGAGGATTCATTTGTTGTGTAAAGGACTGTTTATTAAGTGGGCAAAGGAAATAAACAAACAAACAAAACAAAACAAAAAAAAAAAAAAGAAAGAGGAGATAAAACGAAAGGGATAATAACAAACGGCCAAAGAGCTCATAATGAAAGGAAATTTGATTCAGCAAATTCTGCTGAATTGCTTGGTTTTTGATAATTTACTATGGAAAGGCAGCTTTAAAGAGATTTTGACTGTGAATGCAGTCTCTTCCTGTTTTCCACTAACATCATAAATTTCTTATAAAGACAATTGGTGTTAAATATGCATTCTTCCTTCTCTAAGCTCTTCCAGATGGGAAATGGAATAGTTTAGAGAGGAACTGGATTAATAATCTTCCTAAATAGAAAAGTACCTAGGCAGAGAACCACTTTTTGTAAGGCTACCTCTGAGTTGTTGAAGCTGGCCAGTTTTAGAATGTGGTCTTGGGTTCAGAGCTTTACTGGGAAAGTCAGATAAAATACTACTGTGTCTGTGAGTTATTGTTAATGTGGCAAAAAAGTGTTGTGGTAGCAATGGAAGTGTCTGGTGGTGTTGCCTTTGCCTTGATATAGGGACATTTGAAACGCACCTATCCATATTTAACAAATATCTTGATTAGAACATACTGATTTCAATTATTTCAAATTATTTTAAACAGCATCCAGGTAAATACTTAAAATTCTAAAATCAATTGAAACATACATAAAATCTATGTTAAGATGACTTTGACTTGGTAAGACTAATGGCAGAATGTTCAATAGTGGCATGACCATAGAAGGACATTTATCCTACCCTTCCACATATGGTGAGATCCGCAAGCACCACAAAATAAACTGCTTGCTGCTTTATCTGCTGCTGCTGTTAAAGGCAACAGAAACCCTGCATGAAACTGGATCTGTCCCTTGGCAATGATCCCAGTTACATAGGTATGTCATTTATCAATGTGCCAATAACATCGTTTCTGTGATTCCGTTTTCCTCCCAGAATTTTTCATTGATAAAAGACTTCTTCTGCCAATAATCTTACTTAATATTATATCATAGAAAAAAGCTGCCTCTGCTTTATTCTCCACTTCTTGTTTTCTACTGCTGGGAATACTAGAACAGATCAGTTCTTCACTGATTAACCACTTTCTTGACCAAGTTAAACTTGTTTGCTAAAGGATAAGCTACTAAGTGTCTGTTATATACACACCAAAGCAAAATGTAGTTTCTGTTTTGTATAGACTGTTACGTGATGTCTTAGGAGAAGAAAGTCCTCAGCTGTAACTCCTGATTCACAGCCAGACTGAACTTCCTTAAAAGTAAACGCAAGATCTTTGTTTTAGCTTTGACCAGCAGATGGGCCAGAAGTATATATTCTATTGCTAATAATAATAGAGTATAAATGTGATTATTCTAGAACTTGATTTAGACCTACAGGTTTGGCTTCCCCCCCCCCCCATCTTTTTCTTAGTGAAGACAGTAAAGGCATGCTGCTTTTTCTCATTGCACTTCTGCACCGAAGCTGCTTAAGAAAATGAGATACAACAAATCCATTTAGGATTATGTTGAAAAAGCATCTCTGCTTTTAATATTAACCAGATTTTTACTGCTGAGTTTTGCTGGCAAATCTCTGAAAGTTTCAGCTTGCAACTTATCCGGATCACTTAAACCTACAACACTGGCTTTGCAGTCTTGCAAGAACATCTGTTTTGATTTCCAATGCTATCTTTTTTACTCCTAGAATACTCTTCTTTAGTGTTTTAGGAGATTTTTTCAGAATCTGAAAGGGTCTTAGTTTTAACTGCAAAACTAAATGAAAATCAGGAGGAAGTACCTCAGTGTAATATTTTTTGGGCTAGTATTTTCACTGAATATATTTAATGTAAATTGATAAGGAAACAGCTGGATGTCCACATCACAGTTACTTTTCTATAACTTCAGTAACATCGTGCACGATGCCTCTTATTGTGCTGTTATTGTAGCATAGTTTGCATATAGCTCTTTAAGTTGTAAAGTATTAATTAATTAGACTATTAATTAATGAATATTAATGTGTTTAGTAGCATCCTGTTGCTTTTCTTTGATGGTAAATGGAAGTATTTGATGGGGGAAATATTGGTCTGAATCTAGATTTTTAAAAATTATTTTATCATTTTCAAAATGAAACACCTGAAAAAGCTGATGTATTGCAGCCAGATGGTGACTATCAGGTAGAGAAAGGACTAGTTAGACATCTGTTCCTTAAATTGATTCATCTTTCTAAATACAAGTGTTAATAATAGTATTGTGTACACCTGCACAATGGAAACCAAAACAGGTATGAGTTAACTCTGGTTATCACTAAAATCTGAACAAGTGCTCCAACAGGAAAAATAGCTCACTAGCTGCTGGCTTGTGTTCTCACAAGCTTATTAGCTTACCAGAAAAAAATGATTACCCAGTATCATTCCAAAGAACTATTCCTTAAGCACATTATTTTCTACTTTAGATAATATATATACATTAATTTCTTAGTCCATGTATGTAAAGATGCCTTCAGTCTTCTGGCTAAACCTTTATCCTCTGATACACACCTCTTGTATATTAACACAAATACCACACTATTGTTCATATTATTGTATCCCAACCTTCTATCAAACTGTCTACCAAAACTAATCTGTCATTTTTTCTATGCACATTCCAATCTAAAAACAATTACATCTTTATTCCATAGTTGATACCAGCTTATGTAGTGTCCTACAATCAAAGGTGCATATGGTTAAAAAGTTAGTATATGCATTTTTACTTGTACATTTATTAACAAAATTTCTAATTAAGTAGACCTTTAAGTGGCCTGTGCCATACTTGCACTCCTAGATACTATGATCATATTATGACATTTTTAAATACAACTCACATGAAAAATAATTGCTTTATTTAATTTTCATGTGCTTTGATTTCTTCTAAGTGTTTTTCTCCATTTTTAAACAAAAATACCATCTTGGAAACGAAAGTTAAATAAGATTTTTTCCCCCTAAAGTATAGAAAAAAATCTTTTTGGAACACTCAGAAGTTAAAAAGTTAAAAATCTTGCCATGAAATAAAATGGCATTTAAAAATCTCCTTTTTTATGGTAAGTATTTGCCAAATTTTCCTAGAGCTTGTAAAACACTTCATTCCTAGGAATTCTTTTCTATGGAAAAATATATGTATATATATTTTAATATTTTCCCAGCTTTAATTCCAAGAGTCCATGGGAAATATAAATATTTTTTAGTGTCAGATACTCCAAATGGTATTGGGAGTTTATGATTGTGCAAATTATTATGATAAATATTGACTCTTTGTTAATATAAAGCATTCATGTAGCAATTTGATAATTTTCAAATATACTCATAAGCTACTACCTACTGACATATTTGAAAGGATAGTCTTTTTTTGTGACATCATTTATTTGCTATTTCATACTCATACTGCACATAGCGTTGTTCATTTAAGTCACAAGATATTACTGTTCACTTTCTACCTTCTAGTCAGGAAAAAACCCCAGACAGGTTAATGAAACGCAAATAAGGAATAATAGTTTTTCTTAGTTGAATCTTTGAAATTTTCAGGATATGCATGAAAACTTGTTGAACTCATGAGTGATAAAAAAAACCCCACACCCCAGCCCCCTGTGGATTGCATGAATTTGGCGTTTGTATTACTCCAGTATTTTCTAAACAGTCCTTTTGCTGGTTTACCAGCTCATGATAGTTACATGCATGTTATAATGTATGTCATAGGATGTCGCCCTATGAATTTTTGTTAACATCAGGTGGGAAAAAACATGTTAAAAGATTACTTATCTAAATCAGTGACCACTCCATAATTCTGTCCACTTTCATTAGCTTTTAATTGTGCTCTGCTGCTCATGTATTAAAACCTTTCACATTATGTCTCTTTTATTGAGGCTAGTGTTTATTTATATGAATAACTGCAAGGGTGGATGGGTAAAATGAAAAAGAAAGGTGGGATCGTGCTTTCCTCTTCTGTCTCTCTCTCTCTCACTCTCCCCCTCTTTTCTAAACAAGCTAAGAGTTTTTATAATTCATCACCTGGCTGACAGATGAGTTCTGCTGGAGAATATTAGAAAATGTCTCAAATCTCATATATATGCTAATGGTATGCTGAGACTGGTTGGTGGTATGCCGGAGTTTTTAATCTGTCTCGACCAGTGTGGAAAGTGGAGGAGACAAGTCATTGCACTCGACAATTTATGATCAAACAACTGAATTGTAAAGGAAGAAGGACATGCAGAAAAGGAGAGTAATTTTCTGATTTAACAGCGTTGTTACTACAAATAAAGAAATCTTGATTTTGACTGCACTCGACATTAAATGAGTTTCCTGTGCCCTGCTCTGAATTTTTCATTTTCAGATTTGTATAAAGCACCCTGCTTAGATACAAGTGACAGATAAGGAGACGATTGCATATGGAAATCAAATGTGTATAATAAAGCCATCTTCTGTTTATTAAATAAACACATGTAGATGACTTCTGTGGAGAATGCACTGATAATTCTTTATTGTGTTCTAGTTTTTTTGCAAGTCACAAAGAATCTTATTTAACAACCACGAATGACTGGATGCAAGCTTTTCTGTTTATTACCTTATAACAAACCAGGCAGTCTAATATATGGCATTTATAAACATTTTATTTTGATTCTTTAGTCCAAGTTTTAGATGTAACAGTACAATATATTGGTGTTCATGCTATTAAAGTTCTGGAAGCTGCATTGGTACACTAGTATTTTCTGAATATTATGTTCTCATGATCAAAATGGTAAAGATTAGACAGATAATATGTACATTATTGTAAAATGAGACTCCAGGAGAAGTGAAGTATAACATATAGCACTTTGGTCTTCAGATAAAAAATTATAATACTGTATAACCATAGCTAAGAAAAGACTATGGAATCTGCAATCAGCTTGGCAATGATTACTGATTCAGTGATTTAGGAGTCTTAGTTTCAAATGTAAAAAACACTTGACGTTCATCAAGAGATGTATTTCCAGTTCGATTTCTCACTCTTGATTTTTTGCACATATGGACTTCCTATAAATTGTTATACTGCAGTGTTGGGCAACATCATGAATACAGGTTGTTTTTTCCTGAAAGGGTTTTTATATTGCAACTGAAGTGCTTCTAGGCATTTTAAAGTAAAGCAAAAGGCACTTTTTTTCACCTCCTACCTCTGGAGAGTTAAGTTCAAATTTAGATTTTTGTTCACATTTTTGTTTTGAGAATAAAAAGAAGTGAAGGGGGAATCAGTAATGTCCAGACAGTATTGAACTATATTTAGTGAAAATTATTGGTCATGTCAGAGGAGTTCTACGGTCAGTAGCTCACTCTGACTGGGCTGAGAGGGCCATTATATTGTTTTAAGTCCTTCTCTTTATTTATCAATATCAGCAGCTGCATTAGGAAGTTTTTAGACTGTCAGCATTTTTTTCTCAAATTAGCAGCAGCATCTTGATTTAACTCAGCTTTGATGTTTTACTTTTGAAAAAGAAAAAAATCCCACCAAACCAACACCCCAAAAGCAAAGCATGCCCACCTCCTGCCAGGCATTTACTGTTGAATGAGGGGGGAGTTGTGAAATACTGGTTCAGAATTCCAAAACACCAGGCAGCTTCTCTGCCTGGGGTAACTGTAATGTGAGCTTTGGCATAAGTGCATCAGAAAATCCACATGGATTTCTTACTATGATTGGAAGTGATTGCTGTGCGTGGAAGTGCACAACCAGTTCAAACAAGACTAGATAAGCTGTGTTGCAAAGCCATATGGCTTAGTTTAAACAGCACAAAGAGGAAGTCTTTGATCATGGCCTTTGATCATGCTTAACCCTAAATGAAGTGGTGGGCTAATGTAGGTAAAAAAGGTGTCAGAATCAAAGCAACTAGAGGCTGGTAAGAGCCTAGTAAAAGACGGATTTTGGAGAGGACCCTGGTATGCAGATGGTTTGTTTGATTTTAAATCTAGGCTAAGGAAGAAAAACTTGGGCACCAGTGGAGAAGACCAAAATATGGCAGAAACTATGAAGATGACTGGATGCAGAAGCTGTAAGGTGTATGTTATCCTTCAGTGAGTTTCTGACAGAATTTACATATGCATGAAGGGTCATCTCATAATGTTCGGGGAAAAAAAAAGGTGTGAGAGCCTGAAATGCAGCTAGAAATGAGGGTAGAATACAGAAATGCGTTTGAGGATGACAGATGAGATGAAAGGAAAGAGCATGCATATAACTGGAGTTGCAGATGGGTTGATTGGCAGATCCCCAGATGAAAAGGAGACCTCTAGAAGTATATGAAAATGATGACAAGGCAGAGGAAAATACCAGTATGTGAAGGAAATCTGTGGAAAGAGTTTGTTCTGTGGAAGGAGTGATGAGGTGCAAAAGCTAGAGACAGAATATTGAGCAGCAAGAAAGAAGAGATTGAGTAAATGGTAACAGCAGAGCCCAGCGACTGAAGAATAAGAGAACAGATAGGTGGAAGGCAAAAAGGAAGCAAGAAGGCCAGAGTTTCACAGGGACTTCAGGTTGCTCTGAAAGATGATTTTTTTTAATAAGAAATATACAGAAACTGGCCATCAAAGTGGATCTAGAAAACAGCCTGGTGTGAAGTGTGTCCAAGCATAATGCTGTGAGGGGCTGGCATGAGCGTCTGAAAAGGCTGGGGAAGAATCCTTTCATTGTCATTGTGCCATTTGACTGTAAGAATAAGAATCCTGCTTGAGCAGCTCAAAAAGATGGGGGATGATGTTCAAAGATCTTTGTTGGAATTCTTCTATTTTCTGTACCTAGAGGGCAAATATTTGGGAAGCTAATGATTATGATCAGGATTGGTGAAAGAGCCAATGCAAAGTTTGAGATGTTTGCCTGCTTAAGTACCTGGTGAAGTAGCCTTCTTGGATTTTTGCTAACCTGAATGATAAGAGAATGAACAGTAAAGAGGAATTAAATACTATGAGGATAATATCAAAGTGGGTAGTTAAAAATAGGAGTGCTTAATTTGGATAGCAAGATTCAACTGGAAACTGCCTCAATAATTCATAGGAACTGCACAACAAAGCGGAGGAAGTCAAACAAAGAGTCAGATGAGAAACAACATTATAAGAAAAGCAAAATGGAATAGCTGTTATCACTAGAAAAGAGATATGGAAGGAGCTTAACTATTCAGGAACTGGTCTAGTACATTTTGTCACGTAATGGCCTCTAAAAAAGTAAGAGGAGGGAACGTGAGTGAGCCACAATCTGTATGGTAATTCCTTTAGGGAAGACAATAAAGTACCTTTTGCTGTGAACACACTGGAAATCAGAAATTGAACTCCAGTGTCTTAGAGTAATAAAAATCTCTATTTTCTGTGCAGTGAATGAGGTCTTTCTAAGATTTTTTTTTTATTTCCCCGCTATAGCACGAAGTAAAAATGTTGCTAATAGTGGTAGCACTCAAATGCAAAGTAGACTTCTTCAGTAAGTAGTCCTTGAGCTAGCAAAGGACAACGTTACTTTATCTTTGTTTTTAAATGGAAGAGTGTTTAGCACACTGTCTCCTGCTTTCCTCCACCCTCATCCCTTGAAGTTCTTCTCACTGTTCAGTACATTGTTGCCACAGCCCAGGACCTAGGACACTGGCAACTGCAGGCAACTTTCTTTATATCCTGGTTATGGAGTAGGTGGTATTTTTAAAAGGTATTTGAGTAGCATTTTAGTAGTCAGGAAGGTTCGATCCACATTTTTGTAGGAACAAAGACTAAGCAGGTATACAACAGTATTTTATCAGTAATATGCTTCTAAACCTGAGGCCTGCAAGTTGAATTTTTGAAGCTGCTTCATAGTTATACAAAATATATTTGGCGCAAGGTGAAGTGGAAAGTAGGTACTTTTAAAAGTCTTACCCACACTATTTTAGAAAATCTCTTATATTTTTAATTTACAGGTTCTCCAAAATTATTGTTTCAAAAATGTAATAATGTTAAAGAAGCAAAATAGACACAGAAATCCCAAAACAATGAAGACACACTTTGAATATAAAAATGTGAATGAATTGACACTTCTTTTTCCCCCATGTTCACACAAGAGCTGTCTACACCACTGTGCTTGACTGCCCTTTTATTCTGTAAAGGCAATAGCATGAATAAATAAAACTGAAAGTGTGAAACAGCTTAGAGTTGAAATGTCCCTTTAACAGGGCATAACAAAACTTTATTGAACCTCTATGCTTATGAACAATGCCTCAATTCAAACGTGCCAGCAGATGGCAGTCTTTATATTAAGTAGCTTTCATGGGAAAATTTAGTTTGTTTTTTTTTCTCTTTGTTTATTAAATAGTGGGAGGTACTATCCCATATAATGCTTCTTCCTAAAATGATAAATCAATCTACACAAAACTTCAAGTAACTATGACGGTGTGTGTAGACTGATATTTCAAATGCATGCTTTTCTCAATACCTGAGAAAAATTAGGAGAAATTCAGTATGGCTGGCGAGTTAGCACTTCTAAGGGTTGGAAAATTAAGGTGAAGGAGCAGATTTCTGGGAATGTCTTGCAGCTACTCTGAGTTTCTAGTGGTTAGGCGTTTCCAGGATGAATGTTGGATACTTAATGAGGTCTAGCTAGTCAATTCTGGATGTTTGCAGTCTGACATTGGATGCCCTTTTCAGTTCCAACAGAGGAAATAAACACACAGGTATCCTGGGTATAATGGATCAGGAAATATTGGGGAGGAAGGAGAAGAACTTTAAATGACGCTAGTCTGATTCTGCAGGAGAAGTTCAGGACTAAGAAAAGAAGCTGCCTGCAAGCAGGAGCTATGTTTCTTCCATCTCCTGTGGTGGGGCTGGGAAGCCGGTGTGCAGGCCTGGCAAAGAGAGGTGCATCACCCCATCTGAGCCAGGGAAGTGCTGCCCGGGCAGGGAAAGCACCAGAAGCACAGCACTGCTCCACCAGCAAAAAGCTGCTTTTCCTCAGATGCCCCCCAACTTCCTGTAGAGCTGCCACCTCCACCATTGATAGCTGCACCCACCGCCAGTTGATAGTGGCGTATGTTTACAAAGGAATTTTAGCAGTGGAAAGTAATGTATATTCAATCTGTGAACAGTAATATGAAATCCTGTGTTTTGCAAGTGAAGGAGAAGAAGAAAAACAGGTTCCCATAATCTGTAAATACTTCTGTAGCTAATAATGTGCTAGGTTACTGATGGACAGAAGACACATAGCCCCAGGGGGAAAATAGAAAGCCTTCAATTTTTCCAGCTACAGCAGAGACTTCAGCTGAAGTGGAGCCTCTTTTACTGAGAAAGTAAGTGGAAATAGCTTCTGCTGAGCTGGAAAGATACTCTTGATTACTTGCTGTGCTCTTAGATAATCAAGGACACAGTGGAAATACCACATAGCATGTGACTGGCTTTGATTTATCCCAGGAAACCTCTCTCAACCTCAAAATACGCTTTAAACAGCTGCTTCACAAACTTCAGACAGAAAAACCTCTTCATTTTTTATCTCTTAGTTAATTAAAAAAAAAAAACTTTATTGGATGTTGCACAACTGCATCATTTCCGGTCCTTGCATGAAATTAGAACATGAAACAAGGGTGACTTCAAATAATCTTGTTTCTTGGGTGCAGTCTTTTGCAAGGTTTCAATTACTAACTCAAACCTGTTAAAAATATTTGGCCCATTAATCACATTATGTGCTGCATTGTTTAGTATTCTGGCTATTTCTGTGCTCTAGCATGGAATTATATATCTCTCTGCCCTCTAGAAACTCCTGATAGGTTTTCATTATTATGCCTGTTTACCTCACCATACGGATGTTTACAGCTACTACCCCAACTTTTATCAGCCACCCCATCCTTTCCTCAGCTTCCTGGATCTGACAACTTTTAGTAATAACATGAAGCTTTGGGTAAGCTAATTGCTGCCTATGTCTGCAACATTTTTTTTTCTTCATGGAAATATCAAAAGCTTCAAAATAAAAAAATTAATGTATCTAATTCCTCTTTTCTTCTAACTATACTCACTCTTTTTTCCACTTTGTCTTAATTTTCTCTTGGTGACTCTGGAACTATTCTCTTCTGCCCTGGTCTTTGTTCACTGTTATGAGTGACAAACTGTGTAACCTGGGAAGCTAAAACCTAGAGCTGCTGTGTTCAAATGCTCAATTCTCCCTTCTCATGATTTCTCCCTATTTATGGTACTGCTTGTTTTCCTTCCTGTTTAACATCTTTGAATCCTTTTGATGCCCTTCATTACACAGCTTTTGTTCAGACTTCTTAAGTTGCTTATTAGAAACCTTCTATCACCACTTACCTTATTGCCCTAAATCTACCAAAAATGTTGTCACATTAAAATAAGCTATTTCACTTACACTTCTGCTTCTGCACAGTCACCTCCAAACCCTTGTATTGACACATTTACTCTTTACCAAATA
>JAOXJM010000012.1:91592768-91607196 GCA_026413425.1 Tringa solitaria
CCACCTTGCTGCTTGTTTCTTTCCCTTCATTTCTTTCAGCTGACCTCCCGGCCACTTTGTCAAGAATAAAGCCTTGCAAGTAAACATTTAACTTGTATTTTTCATGTGTTGCTTATTCCAGGACTCCTTCCTGCACCTCCATGCTCTGTGGTCACATTTGCAGGCTGGCAGACCAGGTGAGGTCGTGCAAAGCCCAGCATTTGAGTAGTGCCAACACAGGGGACCACGATCCCTTAACTCACTGCAAACCTGCATTGCTTTCCTCGCTTACTCGTGTTTGAATGTGTTTGCAGAGACAGACAAAACCATGGAAATTTTTGCGAGAACTTCAGCAATTATTCATACTTCTGAAGAAAACTGTGTCAGTAATTAAGCAACTGAATTAATAATTGCTAATATGTTTGAAAAAAATGTTTGATAAGCTCCAGCCTTAATATCATTTAGATGCATATATCATTTATCTGAAAGCTCTTTTAAGATTTTTGGTGAAAGGAGGGGAAACAATGCCATTTTTCCAGTGAATGTCATTTACCGTTGTTTTAATGGAAAATTGGATTATTTCCTTAAAAATGTATTCACAGACCCCAGTGTTGTTTTTGGTGTGCTGTTCATAGCTTCCGTCCCTCTCCTGAGCACAATCCACCACCCCTTCACCCCAAATCAGTATTTTGTTTCATTAAATGTTTGTTTTATTGTACATGCTGATGTGAGTCACATAATGCTTTCTAATTAGTAGATCTTTCTTATTACAAGCTGCTGGCACCTGGAAAGGTGATAAAAAATTTCATGGTATTCTGCAAAGGAGATCAAATCCCCTAACACATACCCACTTTTTGCCCGTAGCGTTTCTATATTGCTATCAATGACATAGCTGCAAACCCTTTGTGAGGTACTCTGACAAGCTCCGAGCTAGCTTGTATGGATCACAGCAGCATTTCAAGCAGTACAGCGTGGACTCCACCACCAAGTTCTAGGCAAGAGCACTCATCTAGCTTCTAAACTGGGATGGGGGTGGTGTGGTTACCAGTATAAGGTGTTGGTCATGGTTGGTGACCATAATGCCTGGGTCATGTTAAAGATGTGTCTAATCTCTCTTGGGCAGTGGAAAAAAACTGGAGTTTGTATTAAGGAGAGGAAAAACATATAGTGACTCCCCTTGACTTAACCTATGATCTACCATTCACTGGTTTAACTTGTTTATGATCCACTTGTCACGTACAGAGAATCAGGTATTATACACCTTGGGTTTAATAAATACATCTTCCATTAACTTCCAGGATTAAGTTGTGCATTGTATTTTAAAAAATAATAAATTCTGTTTGTTTCAGACTTCCACCGTTCATTGGGGTTTTTTTGATATTCCTAGTTCTTTTGTCAGGTGCAATAATGAATCATGATTCCCTGGTTAACTTGTCCAGGACGTTCATTATTTACAGATTGTCATTACATCCTTCTTCAGTAGCTTCTTTTATAGCCCAAAAATCCTTGTCTAGTTTCTCTTTCCATGTGCTATCCCATACTCTTTATAATTCTTTTTCTTTCTGCCTTTTTTTTTTTTTCTTTTCACTGTTTGGAGTGTTTTGGGGTAAGATCAGTTTCCAAAATAAGAAACCAGACCCACATGAATATTTGGGGTATGAACTAACAAAAAATTAATGAAGTAGCATAATGAGGTTACTTTGGTTTACTGCTTTTCCTTAATACTTCCAAATAATGGGTTTGGTTTTTTGCCTGCTACATAACAGTGACCTGATGTTTCCAGAGATCCCAAGCTCTCTTTGCAAGTGGTAGTAGATAATATAGAGTCCAAAACTGTGTAGTTAAGAATATTTTTTGTGTATGCCTTCCTTTTGTTTTGTTGGCATTCCACATCAACTGAGATTCTGTGATACGATCAGTCACCAGCATGCAGGTTCCTCTGCAATGTTTTTTAGGCAGTTTTAATTTTGACTATCATCAATAGCTTTCTACCTCAGCAAATTTTGCTGTCTCAGTATTTTCCTTCTTTTTAACATATTTTTTGGGCATAGATGGCAGTGTAGATTTTCATGGCACACACGGTAACTTTCACATCCTTTATTTTCTATCTGTGTATATCTCTGTGTCTTCCCTTTTATCCCATAACAGCTTGCTTTCTTTAGAAGGAAATGGTAAGGGACCATGGGTGACACCCCTCAAAATTCAAGTACATTATGTCATTGGCTCAAGCTTACTCATACACTTGCTAATACCTTCAAAAGCTTCAAGCAGATCTTTAAGGCATGGCTTTTTTAAAAAAGCTGCAACAACTCTTCTTTAGTAACATAGGTTTCATTGCAGTTTTTAACAGCTTGCCAATGCTTTCTATTTGCAGTTATCTACCACATCCTTAAAGAAAAGGATATGATTCTATGATTCCATGATATTTTGTTATCTTCTATTATTCCAAATTTATTTAAGTTATTGTCTACATGTCACCATTAATAGTTCAGATAATATCTGAGTTCCATACCTCTTGTGTAAAAGCATGTAGTCTTAGTGGCTTTTACTGTTTTTACTACCCTCTGGAAGGGTCCTTGCTACTGATATTTTATGAAAAAACATTTTGTCCTTAGTTATCTTCTTCAAGAAAGTTGCTTCTCAGTGCACACTTTGTTATCTACCTAACATAAAATCAGTTCCGTGTTCCTAAGATTTATAACCCAAGTCTTAAACACACTCTATTTTTGCATTCTGTTCTGAAGAGTTCATATTTCATTAGCCAAAGTACTAACACTGACTATGTAACTGTAAAATATTAATTCAAAATCCAAATTCACTTCCAGGTGTGACATTTTTCAATAGAAAATCCTTCAGTTATTCTAGAATTCTAATATCTGGAAAAAAAAGGAAAAAGTTATTTTGCCTTATGCCTCAACTTTATTCACAGAACAGAACTCATCCCTTTCGGGTCTAGGAATGAGTTGTGGAGGGGTGAAACATCCTGGATAGCGATACACAAAAGGTCAGTGGATTCCTCGGATATTTATGTGAAGGTAGCAGGATGCTAGCCATCAAAATTCCTGGTTTTAGCCTTGAAGCATTTTACAGGTGCTTGTAGTCTGTGCTATAGAGTGAAAAGGGATGACTGTTTTTGATTAGCAGGAGATATTTAAATTAGGAGCTCAGGATGAGAAAATTTAAACTTCTATCAATTGTTGCAAAAGCTACAGATGCTTTAGAGTAAGCTGTTGATGTCAGGCATGGTCTAGCTCTCTCAGTGTTTCACAACCATTTTTAATACAGCAACTCAATCTGTTGGGATTTGGGAAAAAAAACCCACCTCGTGTCATGCTGCTTCTGTTTTTTACTTAAACCCAAATGTGTGTGAATCTATTATTATTTATCTTCTTGGCAGTTGTTTCATGGGTTGTTTTCATTTAGATGGGTGGCAGTTCATAGACCAAAGGATGAGAAACATCAGTCCAGTTTATAAAAAGTGACACCAAGCTGCAGCATAATTTTTTGCAATTATCACACTCCTGGTGTTTCTTTCCCAGGATGGGTAAAAGTGAGTGTGGCACTGCCACTTTTCATGTCAAGGTTCTCTCTCCAGATCTGCCTGAATTAATATCATACAACATGATAGTTACAGGAAGAAATGATAGATTATGTTGTCATCTGTGCTATATCATCCCATTTATAGAATAAGTCCCACTATCAGTGCAGGATTAGATGAGTAGAGTGAGGTACCACATAACCAAAGGGGAACGTGGGTAGCTGGGAGAATTACTAGGAGGGATGTAGATGTTGCTGCCAGTTCAAATCCTAGGTGAGACTGGAGTAAGGATCAATACTGTCCTCTACATGTTGGGAGATGTCTATCTTCCAGCTCAGTGTTAATTCCTCACTAGTGTAATGTTGGCACTCCAGCCAAAAGGTCATAGCAGATTGCTAGTGCCTGGTCAAGGAATATATATCTGTACTTTGAGGCGGTTTTCTGCCTTGTCCCACCCTCTTTGCATGTGTCAGATGATGCCAGAGGAGCAAGACGGCGCCTAGGCCCCATCTCTGGAGATTCCTCAGTCAGAGGTGGAGCTAGTTACCTTGCTGTGATGGCTCTCTCCTCACCTGAGGCAGGACAGAGATGACAGTGACATTTGTTAGTTGTTAGTTCACAGGCTTTTCTTGATGTTTTCTGTGCTGCCACACTCACAGCTGAGCTTTCCATGAGTTGCTGCTTGTTGCTGCTTGGGGTTTCAGGGAGGCAGCACAACAGCTGTTCTCTTCCTCACCCCACAACAGGCAATTTGAGGGATAGGGGAAATCTGTGGGGCCAAACGCTCCCGGTTTGGACTGGGCTATTGCTGCCCCCTCACAGCTGAGCTCCAGAGCCACTGCACAGAGACTGCTTCCCACCCATTTATTACACACCCCTAATTTAAATTACTCTTGCATGCTAGGCAGTTAATGCTTCTTTACACAGAGAGAAATCCAAAATAGGCAGTACATTATTACTTACTCATAGATCCATATAGAAAAAATTCAGAGAGCTATGCAGATCTTTATTTATATGTGATAATCTATATCATACCCACTCACAGATATGCAAATTACAGCTTTACATCAGAAATTCACAGGAAAGCCTCAGGCTGATGTTAATTCCATCATTTAAATAAAGAATTTCCCATTGTTACAGGGGCCTTGGAGTGCTTCTGTGCTCTTTCTATTTACATAGTGATTTCTCAGTTGAACCAAATGTATAGTGATACAGGCTAGTGATACTCTTACCAGTTATATATTGAATTATTCATCATTACAGGAGATTTCAACCAATACTGATTAATCGTTTCTCTTCTAAATACCGTTTTTGTTATAAAGCTTCCACTAATTCTGTTCTCTTGCCATTATATATGATTTCTATCTGTTATCTGAGTTGCTTTTCAATCTGGTATTTAAAAAATACCAGAACTGTCTAAAGGCTATTCAGTGAAACAGACTTTGGAAAGATATACTGTCAAGGGCAAAGTATTGAACAAGGCAGTAAGAGAGAAAAGAAAAACCCAGACAACATAATGATTCAGTTACAGTGATTACACTTGTAGTAAGCATTACTTTCCTGGAGAAATGGATGGATGGCCCATTTCCAGAATAAAAATAGACAGTTCTTATTCTGCATCCCCCACAGCATTCCCCCACTTCCAGTGTCTCTCATGTTAAGGCATGTGATCTTTTTCATGTCCTTTTAAAGAATAAAGGTAGCGAAAAAGGTACTGAGGCTCCTTCATTTGTGCTTGAGGCCAAAATTAAAACAAAGATATGTCTATACGATCATGTGACCCATGTCAGGGGATCACTTCTGACTTTGGACCAGCTGGACTGGGGTTCTGTTCACATCACTGTTGTTCAAGGCAGGCACTAGCTAGAGGTGGACTGGTCTTGACCTCAAGGTTGTCTTCATGGTCAGTATTTATTCCCTATGCCTTTACATTTACTCACCTACAAATCTGTCTAGTGTGCCCTGCTTCATACATAGCCTATGAGCATATGGAGAGGCTTCCGATTAGGAAACCATGGGTGAAACATGTTGGCAGCCTTGTTTGAGAGAATGTGCTGTCTTTTGAGTCTACCAACTGCTTGCCATTTCTGCTGTCCTTGCTTCTGCTCCTTATGCTTGAGAAGGTATAACACCATCCTGGGGGAGCTGGTGCTTTAGGATATGAGGGCATTGCTGCCAAAGGTATAAGCCAATATTGCAGGTCTGTGGTGTTAGCCAGTGATGTGGTCAGAATTAGGACTTTGAGAAGAGAGGAGTGTAGAGGTGACCATGTGTTACTGTGACTATTTTATATTCTGAGATGACAGCAGATCCAGAACTTGGGGAAGAGAGAGTAACGTCCGAGGCCCTCTGCTGTTACCACCAGACATTTGAGCCTGAAAATCCACCAGTAACTGGGCAGCTAGTTTGGGGTAAGGAAGTCTGCCACAGTTGTGATCATATAGAGGTCTCCAAAGCCTTTGTGGTCATTGTATATGTGACCTGCATAGACAACATATCACAGGTTATGAGGGCTTTCCGTCTTTGTGGATTGTACAGCTCCAGGGCAAGGAGATTTGATGAGATTTGCATTATCATATGTTTTCATCCCTCTCCATCACTTGTAACAGGCACAAGGGCCACCACTCTAATTCTGAGGCCTTGTCAGTGGAAAATTCATTAATAAAATACCACATTATGCTGCATGCATGAGTTCTTGATTTTCCAGTAGAATCAGGCTCTTTCCCAAATTGATACTAGTTTTTGTTGATTCAATGGTTGTCATGGCTGACACTGTGCACAAATTGTCACTTCCATCTACTTTCATAAAGTGCAGATCCATCCAGATCTATCTGTTATTCTAGTTTCAGTCTCAGCCCATTCTTCAGGAAAATTTACCTCCTTGGGTGACGAGATGATGAAAGCTTTGTTAAAATGCTAGGGCAGCATTTTGCTGGGATTCTGAGACAACTTGTTTCTCCGTTATAGGTCTGATTTCTGATATGCATGTTAAAACTCAGTCCTTACACATCAGGCACAAACACCCCTCTATGTTTTTGTGGGTTTTTTTCCTGTTATACGTCCTGTCTGTTAATTTAGGTTATGTATATCAAAATTATGTTAAGTGCAACTAACAGTGCACAGATATAAATGAAAACACTCTGAGAGAGGCAATATTCAACTATCAAACTTTTTTTTTTTCTCGTAAATTCTCTCTTCATTCCCCCTTGGACTTGGAAATTATATTAATGCAATGGTATCCAAAAAGAATCAGAAAAGAAGTAGTAGTACTTCATGAAGTAGTTTATCTTCTAAAATTGCAGAAAACTAATCCGTAGCATTAAAAACTGTTACTGACTGCAAATGTAAGAAATAATAATGTAATATAATGGAAGAAGCTTCATTTTTTGGGGGTAAATGTTATCTGATTTTGGGGAGCTTCATTTAAGATCACTCTGAGGACTCAGAAGTCAGACACCATTTCTGAAAAGGTGGGTGTTGAATGACACAGAATATACAAAACTAAATATAAATATTAATTTATGCAGGGACACTCAGTTTGAATGTGATCCTCAGTACTGAATTTGAATTACTGCTCTGCTTTATTACCTAGGTTTCAATTAATGCAGACAAGGAAAACATTTGGATTCAAATGTATGCTCCTATTTTATGCTTTTAGAGAATGATGCTAGTGTTTGTGACAAAGAGGTTTTTAAAGATGATTTATATAGGAACTAATATTTTGTTTCAGAATAGACATTCTATTTTCTCAGAGCATTCATTTTACAGAGCAGATTTAGAACACACTACACATTCCTTTCTGATTTTAGTCAATAAAGTTATCATGTAATTATCATCAACTAGTATTTAATAATTAATTCCTACCTCTAGGGCTGTCTGTGGACAAAGTATGATATCTCATCTGAAAGCAGTGGCTGAATTTGTCAGTGAGGTATGGGGGCTGATAATCAGTGTCATCATGAATAATAGAGCTTTCATAATTTTCACTGCATTTAGAAATAATTTCTATACTTGTAATATGGCCAAAGTGCCTGCAGCTTAGGACTTCTTTTTTGCGCAGTCGCTGAAATTCAGAGTAAAAATTTAGCTTTACACAGAGTCTTTAAAAGAGAAGGAGCACAGCTGTGGGCAGCTTAGGCAGAACTGACCTTCCACAGTATCAAATGAGGCCAGCAGTTTCTGCTTCTGCAATCATCTGAAGGGTGAACTTGGATGCTGATAATTGCACATCAGGAAAGGCATCCTGCAATGGTCAGAGCAATCTCACTACTACACCATGCTGGCACTCAATTGGAAATTCCCAGGTAACAGTGTAGTGCAGAGCAGCTGCCCAGCAGAGGGGGGAAAAAACATTTTCAAAGGTCTCACTTTCTACATGAACATCTCCAGCAGTGGGTATAACCTAGGCATTCTCCCACCACTGCATACTTTGGTGTTGGGGTACAGTTCCTTCAGGAAGCTGAGCAAGGATGCAGGGGATACTGTGTGAGGCTAAATGCTGAGAAAGTCTGACTGTCACACTCCCTGCTGTCACAGGCTCTCCTAGGTGGAACAGCTTGGTTCTAGTTGTACTACTTTCCCATAGCCTACTGCAAGGTTTTTTTTTAGTGAGGCATACTGAAGGAAAATGCACTGCACATGGAAACATGGCCTCCACTGACCGATATGGCCAAAATGGCCAGCATTTTATTTTATGACAATTGGCTGTTGTATAATTGAAGATTTATCCAGGTGAGCAGGCTGCTCAAAGGCTTGGCAGAAGAATGTAGGGCATATCATGGTCTCCAGTTTTAAGTGGAGATGGCAGTAGAGGGAGAGCAGAAATACAAGAGGTTTCATGCACATATACTACATATTTTACTGTCAAATTTAAGAGATACTTTCTTGTGTCCTCTTGTGCCTGACTTTTGAACTTTACTCTCCCCAAATAAACCTCCTTTTCTGGTGGGATTCTCACAGATACTGGAGAGGGAGAAAGGCAAAGGGGAGGCTTAGCTGATATGTTGTTTCTGGTGCCAGGGAGGAAATGATGAGCTTGTTCAGATCTTAGGAATAGGGAATATTTAGAGAGGGAGAAACAGGGAGTTCATCTCTTGTGTGAGTATGAACCTTCTACTCTGTGAGTGTCTGGGCCTGCCTCTGGGTATTGAGTAAGGCGTCTCATTTTATGCTTATGCCAGTGCAAGACTTGTGTTGAAGCTGCTCCTCACATGTGTGCATATGGCATAATATATCTGTCCTTTGTCATACACTCCTGGATGCTATAAATAATGAAATTGGTGACTCATGGGCAGTCATCACCCCTATGCAGATGGGTCATAACGCAGTAGACTTCAGTGACCCTCCCATCAAAGGCCCAGTGCATCTCGGATGTCTGTCGTGTGTGGTTCATTTAGCCACCTGAATTAACCTTTCACCTTGACCATTCAAGAGTTTTGGACTTTGTTAAAGGTCCAATTGTATGAAACAGCTATGTGACTCAGGGTAGTAGACAGCATTTGGTGTTCCCTATAATGTGAACTGGAATCCTGACTTTTTTGCAGGCCAGTGTATTTTGGAGAAAGAATATGTTGATCTTGATCTGTTCCCTTCAGCAGACTGAGATGTAAACAAAATGGGTGCCACAAAATCAGTAGGGCACTTAGTTGTGATGTCCACCATTCTCTTGGGATGTAACATAGTCACCCCTCCTATGGTTATACAATCAATGTCTGGGGCATGTCAATACTGTCAGTTGTGTTTCCACAGCCAGAAAATTCATGCTGAGTTAAGGTCCGCATGACGTTGAGGGATATGGTCACAAAGTATCTTCAAGAAGGCACAGCAGACCTCATCCACTCCATATTTGCGGTAGATTTATCTGTCCCAGAGTGGTTGTCCAAGTTGAGATTACATGTGCCAAAAGAGAAATGGCAAATTTCAGATGGTGTGGCTGTAGATGGCAATATGCTGGTGTTGGAGGGAAGGTATAAACCCTCAAAGCAGAGGTCTTGGACTTCTAAAATTCCAACTCCATTGCTGGCCACCCTATGTCTATGGGACAAAGCACTGCCTTCAGTGGTTTTAACCTCCCTCGCTCAAAACCTGTGACAGAAAGGACCCTTGATTGTACTATGGTCATACCTCAAGCCACTGTGAGAGGGTGAAAGTATCATTAAAGGCCCTGAAGAGCATCTGCTCAGTTTCCTGTCAGTCTAGGGCAATTCACAGACCAGTGCACACCATGTGTCCTAGCTCACTCCATAACAAAGGCAAGGATCAGCTTATCTGTCAAGACTGCATGCTCCTTATTTCCATGTGTGGCAGAAGCAATCTTTATGGGAAAGAAAGATTTGTAAGCCTCGTCTGTGTTTGATCTGTCTTCTGCAAACAGTGATTACTTCCACCACATTTAAGTGAAAACATTTTAAAGTTTCATTGTTTAGATATTCTTAAAAATGAAAACAATATGAACCACAATAATCATTAATATGCATTTTCAGACAGAGTCTGCACCTTCCTTTGTATCTGAAGAGTGCCTGTCACATGGTAAATTCTAATTCTAGCCACTAACTTAATAAGAGCCACAACAAAATGGTGTCAAAATTCAAAAGAGGGAAATTGAGGAATGACAGAAAACACTGTAACTTACTATTTTCTCCATATATGTGTGGTTTAGATTTGTATTTTGACTTCCATCTATCTTTTAAATTGAAATAATGATATTTTTTAAGGGGCCATGTTTATACATTGTTTTCCTTTAAGAATATTCAATAATGTCTTATTGACCTAATTGGCAATGATGGTTGCTTTGGAGTCATGAAGGTACAGTTTGCCAAACCTTTTAATTCATGATTACATACTACAGTAGTGGAGACTTCAGACATTTAAATACTAGTTTGTTTTTTTATCTTCATATTGATCAAAGGAGGGCCCGTTGATTGCTCTTTGTAAAAGAAAAGACTCTCAAAGAATTATTTCTTACCAAGTCCTAGGAAAAGAAGATCAGGAGTTATAAATAGTATTTGGAGCTTTTCTTATCCTTGTTTGAAACAAATTCTGCAGAAATAATCTGTCGAAGGACATAAACTACAAAACACATACCGTTTCTTCAAACTCATATTTTTTGTGCAACTTAGGGAGATATCCTAACAGGAAATATGTACTTTATCAGCTCATTTACTGGACTGCTCCTCGGTCCAGTATGAACATATGCAAATAGTATGGCAATAGCTGCCTACAAAATTATTCTCGAAAGTAAAGAGAAGTACTTCTGAATTGACCCCAGCCTCTTAGAGAAAACAGAGAGAGGCTATGATACCCACCAAGTATTTTAAAACAGCCAATAAATTAGCAGCAACCAAGGAAACTCTCAAAGCTATTAGTTAAATTTTAATCTATTCCATATTTTATAAATACATGGGATCTAAGGGCTAGAAGGAGCCATTAGATCATATAGCTTTATTTCCTGAGCTCACTGATTTATGTTTGACGAAAGCATATCTTCTAGGCAGACTTCCAGACAATGCTTTGGCTATATTAAGTAGTAGAGAATCTACCACTTCCCTTGGTAGTTAGTGTTGCTGTAAAAGTGTGTACCTCAGTACTAATATGAATTTGTCTGTCTTCTTCAGCTTCTGGCTATTGATTCTCTTCATGCTTTCTTTACTAGATGAGAAAGCACTTCAGTGTACAGTACTTTTTCTCTGGAAGGGTGCTTGTACAGCTATAATTAAATCACCTTGAATCACCTTGAGCTTTTCTTTTTTTCTTTTCTTTTCTTCTGATTAACTAAAGAGCTTGTTTTCCTTGAGCGTCTCACTGTATGGTAATTTCTGTAGCACGTGGATCATTTCTATGGCTACTTTCTGTACCCTCTCTGTTTTTTCAACATCCTTTCAAAAGGAGGGGCACAAGAACAGCCTGCTGTGATCCAGCACCACTTTGGTGAAACCTTTTACAGAAAGGTTTCAAAAAGCAGGCTCCTGGCTCCTTTAGTTGTCCTCTGCACACCCCACTTCACGGCCCCCTGCCCCATTTATATGCTCTTTACCACTACATTTTACTGGTAATTCATGTTTGGTTGCTTTTCAACCCAGACTTTGAAATACCCCTCAGAATTGTTACTCAGTAGAATATGATGCCTCATTAGGGAGGTTTAACTTCCATGTCTTACTCTGAACGACAGTACATATATCTTTGCATTGTGCCACTTTAAAGGAAATTTGGGTTGAGTATCCAAGTGCTTATTGATATAATTCTGTAGTGTTGGACAGGAAATGCTAATTCCTGAAGAACCTCCCAGAAAAGCCCTCATGTACAAGCTGTTTCTCATTGAAACTACCTCTTGAGAGATATCACTTACACTGTCACATTTGTAATATTTTTTTATTTGCTATGTTGTGTCACACTAGGTAAATGCTAATCATTTTGTGTCTACATTGTCTTCAAACTTTATTTAAAAAAGCTTTCTCTATTTTTTCAAGATGACACTTGTTGAATATGAAGAACGGAAAGGGAGGCCGCAGTCTGAGAAGATTTCTGCAGTGGTGCACCTTGAAGACAAACAAGACTTACCACGGCCTTCCAGCTGTCTGGCATGTGTGTGCATTCATAACATAGCTATTCCAATCCAATCAGTTTCAAAATTAGGGGTGATAAATGCACTGTCACACAATTAAGATACGCCTGCTCCTTTCCTTCAGTCAGCATGCAGCAATGTGCTGAGTGGTTCCACGCTCAGTCCCAAGATACGAGCACCCCTGCATCTTTTTAAACGTTTTAAAAAAAGAAAATAATGTGAAATCTCTATTCAAACCTATTTGGAGGTAAAAGATATTAATGTTTTATTCTGAAAAGTACCCACAACAAAACCCACCAAAACCAGAGCATATTAACATCTGTTTTACAAATGCACATGCCTTAAAACAAAGACTTGGCTACCTTGCTGCATATCCAGAGGTAAATGTTCTATTTTAACCAGTGAATTCAACATTTCAGGTACAGAGGACTTCTTTCTAAAGCATATTTAAAGCTGAAAGTACTCTGTCCTCTAAAAGCTCAAATTTCGGTGATCAGTGGAGGTTGTTCAAGACTACCATTGAAGACAGCAATAAGAAGAGAAATAGATTGTTAGGAAAATGGTGTCACTTGTTATATTCAATACTAAAGTAGTTTCCCTAAGGAAAAAGAAAGATCTTTCTCACAGCCGTTCCTCCACCAAACAAAAAGAAAAAAGGTAGAAACAATCCTGCTTAAGACTAAGAAAATGGTTTGGAAAACAATGTGTATTAAAGAGGAGAAATCCTGGTCTATCAGTCTGGTGGGCTGGACAATATAACATTTACATGTTCAGGGTCAAATTCTCTTTACTTTTGCAACAGTGTGAATCAGTACTAAACCCGGTGAGGTCAGAAGACTAAGTAAGCGCATATATGTATAATGGAGAGTGGGATTTTGATTCAACCATGGCTGGGTTAAAGTAAATATTATCTTCCTGACAGATTTTCCAGCATGACAAAATAACAAAATTAATAAATAATAAATCTCAGACAATATTCTCTTTAAGATAAAAATGAGAAGGAGTGAAACAGTGTGTAAAAATAACTGGCTCATTCATCTTAGGTTGATCTATAAGCCGTGGCATTTACTGATCCCTACCACACTGTGCATTCTCAAAGACAAAAGTAGGTAGTCAAATACATCGCAACTCTTTTTTTTTTTCTTTTCAGTTTTCTTTGGTTTTTCTCCCCTCAAAAAAGACACAAGAGTAGACATGTTTTATCTGCATTATGGTACAGATGCCTTTCACAGGACAAGAAAAGGAAATTTTTCTGATCATCCATTTTCTGATTTCTGAGCCATTTCCCATCCTACTAAATTGCTTAATACTCCCTGTAGCTGGACCTGTGACCTGGAATCTTTATGCAAGATTAATGGGAAAGCAAATGGGAATTAGTATCTGGGCGGGTTGCTGCACAGCTCTTGCTTTTATCTAGCACTCCACCTGCTTTTTTTTACAATTATGCTTTCATTAGTTTCTGAAGCCAGCGATCCTAAAAGACCTTCCCATTTCTTCTCTCTGTCTTCCCTCCCCCTCGTCCTCAATTCTTTCCATCTTCTATCCCAAAATTATCAAACTCACTCTGCTTGTAACTGACATGCTGACAGGAAATTATTACACGTCATTACACTTCTTAAAACACAATTTACCCAGCCTTTGCAAATTATTCTTCAGCAAGTGTGAGGGGGTAATGGAAACTGTCTATTCCACTTACAGTTGTCACTCATGCTTTCTTCTGTACAATGAACAATTTATGTTTTCTCTCTCTCCAAAAAAGGGCTGTGCTCGAAACATGTGAAAGCAACTTATCACGGAATAGGAAAATAAACCTCCTGTTCAAGTTCCCTTACTCCCCCTTATTACACAGAGGATCCATTTTCTACCGTAACCTCATTAGTTCTCATGCAAGCACAGTACAGGCTGATGTTTATTTAGTAGGAGCAGACCTCCTTCTGACTTCTGGCCTGCCAATTGCACTTGACACTGCTGTAAAAGAAAAGTGATCTTGTGTGACTGTAGTACCCAAAACTGATAATCCACAATCATAATAGTCCTATTCCTTGCCTGACACTTTTATTCTTCTTCACAGATAACTACTGCAAAAGGGTGTCTGCGGTATCTTTTTTCCCCCTGTTGCTGCATGTTGATTTTGGTTTGCACTCGTTTGCCTTTCGCTTTTGTCTTACATAAATTCAAACTACCAAATCTTAAAGTGAATGGGTTTTGTTTATTTAAAAGACTTAGAAACAAACAAACAAAAAAATCATTGTGACGCGCTTTCCCCCTCAACTTGATCATATTGATTAGCTTTCAGGCATTCCTCTGTCAGGCTCATTCCGTCTCAATGGGAGAAGGATGATGAATTGTCT
>JAOXJM010000012.1:91607203-91659553 GCA_026413425.1 Tringa solitaria
AGAGGCGGGGAGAAAGAAATGCTAAGCCTGGGTCTGGGAATTGGCTAAGTACTTCTGCGGAGCCTCAGACTCTCAATTGCTCTCAGCAACTTGGCCTCCTTGATTTATAAACTGGAGTGGTGATTAATGATCTTTTAAGTGGACAAGGCAGGCCAAATCGGCACAAATCGGGCCACTCAAACATGACTACTACTTGTAGGAGAAGAATAACAGCCTTTACGTAAAGGTAATTGAGACTGCTTCAGAGGATCTGGTAGTCTGCTTCAGCAGAAATAAATCAGCCACACAGGCCATCTATTTTGGAAATCAGTCCTTCTCATCAAACCTCCTCAGGTCAGCACGTGGGTTTGAGAATGTGGTGGGTTAGCAGCTGTACTTCAGGTCAGAAACAAGGCAGATCGAGCAGCCCCTGTGCTTAGAGAGGAAAGAGCATCCCACCTGGGTATCCTGCTGCAGCTTCTCAGCGTCACTGCTGAGCTTGATCCTGCCTTTGTCTGTGCCTCCGTGTCAGACAAATGGGGCCTGCCCTGCAGGTTAGAGGCTTGGTTCCTCTCCCTTTCATACTTGTCCCATACCTGTCTCGCTACAACCTTCACCTGGGCTGCCTGCAACTAACTGCCTGTCAGCGCGTACGCCCTTTAATGGCTTGTGGCCATATCTGCTGCGCTTCGGGGCCGAATTGCTCTCCCTACTTCCTAAGGGGACACGAGCTCAAAATTTTGTAACAAAGGATCAACAGCTGGGAGCCCCGGCTCCTCCTGGATGCCCAATGATGGTTAATTTAACCAGACAGAAACACTGTCAGAAAGTGCTCAGCGTGCAGCAGCTTGTGTGAGCCATCCCATTCCTCCACAATTTGGCTTCTCAGGCAAGTACTTAGTTTGCCCATCCTTAGAGCCCGCCCTGCAGACAAGTTATCTCCCTTAAAGGGACTAGCGAGTTTGAAAGCTGCTGTAGTGTCTGCAGCCCAAGACAAAAGTCTTTTCCTACCGAGCTTGTGAGATGGAGAACTGAAATCATGGGCCATAATGAATATTTATCAAGGAAAGGATACCTGGAATCAGGAAAGCTGACAGGCAGTAAATAAAGGGGGAGGCTAGAGCAATTGAGCAGCGTGTGGCAGCAGGATCAATAGCAGAAAAGTAACTTGTCGTCAGAAAGCAGCGGATGCTCTCCCCCAGAGGGAGATTCCAAAACACTTTCAATCCGGTGTCCCCTCCAGGGAGAAATCCCCTCTATCTGAGAGGGGGGAAATCACAAGCCTATTTTCTGAAACTCAGTTATAACGAACAGAGGCGTTTGCTGTGAGGTTGGTAATATCTCTTCCACTAGCCATCGCCAGGCAGAACAGTTGCAACTAAGTAATGAATTATCCCCGGACTCAGGCTATCTGTGGATAACAAACATCATTAGTCTGTTTCCCTGAGTGCTGTGGCTCTGGGCTTTTATAAAATCTAACCCCAAATTGCAGTTTCTCACAAGAGGACTTGGAGAGGTTAAAAAACACAACTCTACAAAATCCTCTCTAGAGCAACTTTCCTGTCTGTCTTGCCATTACTAAAATGTTGCTTTTAATAGAAAGGGTGTGGGAATCACAAGATTTTTCACCCTGTTATCTCCTTGAAGGTGACTTCCCTGTTTTACTGTATTTTGGTTTGTTCCTCTAAAAACTCTGTAGAACAATATCTGACTCACAGAAGTGTTGTGAAAACAAGCTTTAAATATCTGGACAGGGTTACATAAGCAAATATACATATACATGTATATTTCAAAAAAATACACACACATACATATTCTCAGGTGCCTCAAGTATGTCCTCTGTTGTAACTGGACTTTTTCTTCTGACAGCAATTGCTTGGAGGCTAGTGGCATAGGCATTATTTTTAATGTCAGCTTTTAAAAAAAATTAACAATTATCACAGCTACTATTATTATTGTAAGACTGTAAGGGAAGAATGGGATGTGAAAGATCATTCAGTGCAGAGATCTTGTGCACTGGAAACTCCTATGTCTCATTGGTCCTTTCTGTGGTGCCTATTCTGCTAAAAATAGAAATAGTTTCTGATGAGGAGGATAAATATTATTAGAGATGCGTTCAATGTTGGTTTTATTTTGTAACCTTCACATCAATATATTCTGTTTTAGGCATAAATATTTTTTTTATTTTTTATGTAAAAAACATCTTGAGGAGCTTGTTGCTAATAATTTGCATCCTGTGGCACACTCACATCTGGGTGCTGAGCAGATAGCTTTTTGATAAGTGTCCTGGTCAAGATGCACAGGACTAGCTTCTAATGCTGGGGATAACTGCACCTTTATAAAACTTTATTGGCTGAATTCATGAAAATATTTACTTTAAAGCCAGCTAGGCTCTGTGGGATTCAAGACCTTGGTGTTTTCAAGCCTTGCCAGGTGCAGGGACAAGGAGGAGCAAGGCCTGGGCATTTGACCGAAGCTGGCCAACGGGATTATTTCATACTTGAACATCACATTCAATATAAATTAGAAAAGTTTGTTGCTGTAGTTCTCTCCTTTGACAGCGGCGGTCCAGACAACTCCTTGTCCCAGTGCCAGTATCGGCCATTTGCAAGCTGTCTTGTCTCCTTTCTCTTACTTTCACAACATTTTCTGCCTCTATAAATATTGGGCCACTACTATGTCTTGAAAAGCAAGTCAGCACATACAGGAACAATAACTGTATTTTATGGCACAGAATCATACTGTTTGATACAACTGGCTTCTAGGTTTTGCAACCATTTATTAAGATTCCACATCTGCCCACAGACAGAATATGCTTAGAAGAACTGTTACACTGTCATGGCAAAAGTTTATTTTGCTATGGGTTGTTTCATCTCCAACCAGTTGCAATATTGATTTCTCTCAGTGGATTAATTATCAGTGGCAGTTTCAGTCTTCCTTGCAATGGGCAGAAGGAAAAATGATGTTTTTATTTCAAGGAGGTCTATTGACAATTGTGCCTGGGTTTCCCTTGGGTCCTAAAGTCAATGAAGTTAGAAGACCCATGTCATGAAAGTACTGTGCATGAAATTATTTATTTTATCTGTAGAGGTAGTGTCATGTACATGCCATGATAACTCTTTAATTTGAAAAAAAAAAAGCTTGCTTCATATGGTATTCATATTATATTGTAATAGTAAAAGTAACACTGAAATTGGACAAATATAAAATGATCGTATAATATACAAAAAGTAGCAGGAATTATTCATAGTAGCAACAAACCTATCAAAATGTTTAGCTTGAAAAGAGAGGCTGCATTCCTCACTAGCAGAACATTTCCAGTTAAAAACACTCTGCAGAGTTTGGAAGGAAAGCCCGAGCTTATGTTGCCAGAAAGCTCTGTGCACATATGTATAAAACATTAGGGATCTGTAAAAACAAAAGCCATAATGGATTAATTTTTGGATTTTATTGTTTTCTGTTTTGCCCAACTTCCCAGATATACATAAATAATACCCACCAGTACAAATACCTATTGATAAAAAATGTATAATTCTGTATTGATAAACTATGCATAATGTTCTCTCTCTATATATAATGTTCTACACATAACTGTTCTAACTTTGATGGTATTGTCACAACGCACAGATTAGGTATGGGCTGTGTACTTACTATTAATTTGAAAAAAAAATTAAAATATTACTATTAAATTATTTATTTAAGTGGGTCTTTTTTATTAAATTCCTAATTCAGTTACTGCATAAGCCACATGTGAAAAGACTGCAAAGAAAAAATTAGAGATAGCGTGGGTAGGAATGCTGGTATTCTTTTCATTGCATTGTTCTGTGTTCAAATATGCTTTCAGCTGCTCTACAAATTTCCACCGCAGCATACAAGATTGATGATGCAAATTTACACAAAATAATGTAAGATTATATGGTTGGGATACATGATCCCAAATGTTGCAAAGAAAATGATATAGCCTGGATTCAATATCTGATTCTTTTAAACTGGAGACCACTTATTTTCCTGAGATTATGTTGTAGACGTGTAGGCTAATTGGTTTGCATATCTGGAACATACTCCATCAGTTTTGTTACTTTCAGGACATAGGCTGATTTTGTAGGAGTGCAACTGGGAAAGATATATTTACTCACAGAAGAGCTAATTTGATAAAGAATCAACCATGAATACAAAACTCAGCGATAACATTCACAGCAACAGTGTTGAATTTACTCTGTAAATTTGAAAAGCTTGCAAAATGTTTCCCTCAGCTGTTTGGACCCTCAGCCTTCTGCAGAGGTAAACAAAGAAGGAAAACATTATTTAAATATCTTCCTTATCTCCAGCACTTTACAAGATGATTATTTCTCTAATCACCACAGCCCAAGGCACCAGGACAGCCCGGGAAAGACATCTCATAAGGATGAAAAATAACTCCCCTTTTAAACAGAAGGGGAAATGGACTAGTGGGCAGGTAGTGACAGTGACTTTTGTGGATTTTTAATAAATTGACCTTATTCTGCATCCTCCTGTCCCTTTTCCAGCCAGATACTCTGTATTCATTAACCAGAGCACAGATATACTATAGTTAGAACGTTGTTACATTGCAAGTCTCCTTTTTGCCGTATAGCATGGTCACTAATTCCCAACAGCTGTGTAAGTAGTCATATAGCTTTACTTATGTTCAACACAAACATAATGAGGTAATTTGTTGAGAACTGGGCTATAGCGGAAGCTCTAAACAGATGGTATTTTTTTTTTTAACTAGATGTGAAATATTCTTACACTTCAGAAGAATCCTTTTCTTGTCCTCTAACCAGATGCATTGAATATTTGGAGAAGTGGTAGAACACCAACTAAGAAGGGAGCTCCATTTCTAGCAATATTTTGTGCAAGCGAGGTAATGACATTATTTCCTCATCATCCCAATTCCGATAGAAAAAAATGGTTGTTGAAAACTAAAACAAACAGAAAGCGTATGCAGTTTTTAATGTTCATCTCGGGACACTTGATTTTTGAAAATACTCTGAGGACTATAAGTAACATTTTGAATGATCTAAAAATTGAAAGATTTGGATAGTGGAAAGTACAAATTGATAATTTCCGTGTGCATGTGTCCTTTTACAATAAATTCAAGGACAAGTACTATTAATTTAATAAACATATGTATTGCAAAAAAGTATGGAAAGCCACATAAGAAAATTAACATCAATATGTTGTAGCAAACAAAACAAAAACCAAAGAAACCACAATAAAGTTAAAAAAATGAGTGAAGCAGATGTGCTTTTTCATGCTTGACCATGTCAGAACTATGGCAGCACTGAGACTGGCTTAAGCCATCGCAGATGAAACACATCAGGAATTCCTTAAAAATCTGTAGTCTGCATGTCCATTTAGATAGTAACATTCAGCATCCTGTTCCTTCCCTTGCAATTAAAATACCTGATTTGGAAATTAATCACATATATTTACCACAAAAGTCGTTCAAAAAGAGGCTTCTTTGGAGTCCTAAACACAATCCACATGGCCACATGTGCTTGCTTGCTGTGCTGGCTGGAGAACAAAAATGTAGAGTTCCGGCATTGTCACTTCTCTCTCTTTATTATGGGCATATCTTTTATCCTTGAAAGCCAGGATATAGATGCCTTCGGGATCTTTTATTTCGTTATTTATAAACTTATTTTCAGATAAGACTTGATAATTATTTTCAGATAAGGTTCCCAGAAGTCATCATTCACTGTTCAGTCCTGAAGAAGCTATGTGGGGCTGCATAATTTTTAGACTTTCATGCTAGAATTACTCACTTTCATACGCAGTGGCACACGCGTAAGTGTGCAAGATATAAAAACATAATGTCACTCACCAAAGTAGCAACGTAAAAGGAAAGAAAGAAAATAGATTACATTTTTTCCTACTGAAGAAACACATAGATTGACTACTGTCAATGTAGTTTTATACAGATATTTAATTTTGCTTGGAAATGAAGTAGACATTCGCTACACAAAGAAGCACAGCTAAGTATACAGGCTGCAAGACAGAAGCATAACAAAGTAGTGGAAGGAAACTGAAAAGTGTGCATTAAAATAAACTCAGCCTGATACCTAAACTTCTGATCCTAGGAACTTGTGGAAAATTCTTGTGTCAAAACCAATAAAACAATTAAAATTCTAAAGTGATTATCCAAGATTAAAAATGACAGACAAAGGGAGATATTTTCAAGTTGTATTCATGAGTTGAATTTATATCTCTCTCTCAATGATCAGTCCAAAACTTGGGCTACACTGAACTTACAGTATAATTACACTGTAGTTAGGCAGTGGTATCAAAGAATCCAATACTTCAATACAAATGTATGATATTTAAATGCCTGAAAGAGGCAGTACAAAAAATGCCAGTCCAGGATTGGTTTAATAAGTTGGAAACAAAAGTATATGCAAACATACATGCTATATAAATACATAAACCTATATTTTAAAGTTTCATTGATTTAAAAGCAAAGCATCTAGAGGTTTCTAAGCATTCCAGCAAAAAGCAATGGAATAAAGGACATATACCAACATTTTTTGAACATCTACTTTCTCTCTACAGATAATGTTGAGGGGCAGAAACGCTGAAATTGTGTGATAATTCTTAAATGTGGATGGGTGCACCTGGATCATGATGAAAACCATCTTCCCTTCCTTTCCCTTCCCTTCTCTCAGCATTAGTCATGTTTGTTGAATTTAGCCTTTGAATTGGAATTTTTGCAAAGGGCCATTCTGACCCCAAGTTGGCAAGATGAATTTCCCTCCCCTAAAGTTCCTGTATATAAAGACCAATTATGCAGATGAGGAGAATTTCACCCAAAATAAATTGCATGTTCCATCTGATTATGGGTAATAGATTATTCCAGACCTATACTGTCCTCAGGTGGAATTGAAGGATCCTTTAAACATCAAGGAGTATATTCATAACCATTATCCTCTTAACCCTTTGATGTGAAAAGATTGCTATAAAATTTACTAAATTCATCTAAAATGGCTTTTGAATCTCCAATCACTTTGTTCTCTGCATTAATAATACTAGGACTAATCCTGCATGACTTGTGAGATTTAAGATGAGTAGCTAATAGCTTTTGAATCAAGGGTGCCTTTCAAGGGTGCCTCTAAGCAGTATCTAAAACTGTGTGTGTGCAATTTGTCTTATCCAAATTGGTGCATATTCAGAAAGCTATGTAACCTATATACAAACTGCATTTTCATTCAAGATGTATGTAGACCATGATCTTCCTAAGTCATATATGCAAATATAGTCTGAGGATTAACAGTGGATTTTTACAGAGAACAGAAAAGAACTACACATGAGTTCATACAGCTACTTCTGAAAATTTAGCTCTATCCAACTAGCAACTGTAGGGTTTTGATTGCTCTTATTCTGGTTTTGGATCCTAGGTACTGTTTGCTTTTCTTCCTGGTTCCAGGATTTCGTCACCATGGCATTAGATTAAGGCTAACAAACTGAGACTAGTACTTTCTCCCTCTGTTCTCTACCTGTCACCATTTGGCCTTCAGGTAAAAAACAGTCAGAAACGGTAGTCAATGGGAGCAGCTGCAGACACAGACAAAGCCTGGGATTTTCTGTATTCAGAGACCATTTAGAATCTTGCCAGTTTCTTGGCTCTCTACTTGGCCTCACTTTCTTCTTCCTTCATAGACTCTGCATCCAGTGTTTATTCTTACCTGGTTCTTTTGCACTTCTGCCCTTTTTTAACTCCCTCAAATTCAATATTCCTTTTGCCCCCTTTTTTTTTTTTTTTTTTTTTTTCATGTATCTCCAGGCAATCTCCTTGTTCTTTCTTTGACTTCCTTCCATCCCCCAAAGATATAATGGAATATACATGCTACTGTCTGCTGCTTCTACTTTCTTGCCTATTTAGAGGATAACCTTCTCAGAACAAGGACTCTCTGGTACTCTTTATGCTTTGTCCCTAGCACAAAAGGATCCCAAAAAAAAGCTCACTCAAAAATCTCATGTATGAAATCTTGAAATATTATTTTTTTCAGATTTGTGTAATTTGAGCATTTTCATGTTCTATTGCAAATCAAATAAAGACATTTTCATGAACAGAAACAAAATGAATTTCCGGTAAATTTTGTCTTACCTATCAAATGTAATAAAATCACAACCAATTCAAGATAACATAGTCTATGTGTGATCTTGGATAGCGTTACAGGATATGAATCCTGGTTCTGAAAGCATAATTTATGCATTTAAGCGATTCAGCCTGTTTGCAAAATGGTTACTTCAGAAGTTGGTTAGGCTATCATCACCAATCACCTTCAAGATCAAAGCCCTATGAGTTGAGTTGGCCCTCTAAAAATATGGAATTAGGAATGGCATGAGCACCAGTCTGATGCATCCTCTCTCCTTTTCTCTGAGAATGCAATGAACTGCCTAGTTTTGAGTAAAATGAAATAAATGTCCTTTCTGTCTCCGTTCTCAGAGAAAATAAGATCATTCCAGACCAAAAATTATGGAAAGCGAGTATTGCTGTGGCTGTGAACAGATATCCTCTACAACCCGGAGAATAATTTTCCCCATGATCTAAAGGTAAAAGAAACTGATGCTTTAATATCCAGAAATAGTGATAAGAGCTGTAGGATCCAATCCCTTTGTGTATTTCATTCTTTCTGGAGCTCAGTTTGAGTCATCTGCTTGTGCCTGGGGCAGGAGGTTGGACAAGAGGACTCCAGAGGTCCTATCCAACCTAAATTATTGAATGATTCTTTGTTCAGAGTCAGGTCTTCAGAGACACTGTTGCATACTGACTGTGTCTTTCAAAACCAAGGTGCACTCCAAAATTGTGTCCTATCTCTATTTTGTGATAAAAGCTGGGGGCAGTCCACCTCCCTGTCTCCCTTCACTTTCGCTCCTCACTTTTCTCTTTAGCCCACAGCACGTGAGACAGTTGGAAAGGGTGAATGCGCTGGTGTGGATGCTGAGGAGATTAGGCTCTGATTTGGATGAACAGCAGACGTGGGAGACTACCGCTCCTGCAGCTGGATTATCATGGCCTTTGAGTGTGTGATTGAGCTCACATCCACTGAGGGAGGGAGAGCTAAGCTCATGTAAGGCATGGAAAATATGTAGCGTCTCACAAGTGAGCTTCAGAGAATGCTGAAAAGCAGAAAAGTCAGTAATAACTGTGGGACTCAGCCTGTGAAAGCTGTTAAGAAGACATTTTCTGAGCCCTTCCTTAGGCCTATTTGAGACCAGTTGTGAACGTTTGAACACTGCATAATAGCAATTAAAATGTGCCACAGAACAAAGCAGCAATCAACGAACTGCACCCTAAGAAAATCTTGAAGAGTAGAGCTTACACGTTGTTAAAGAACAGATGAAAAAACTACATCTTGTTGAAAATACATAGTACATCCACAGCTGGGAAATTCCAATGCTGGATATACAGAATGCTATATCACAGCATGCAGTGTTTTAAGATCAATAGGACAGGTAATACAAATTTGTTTTATTGAGTGACTTTAACAAAAATCCTAGCATAATCAGACTGAAAGAAAGGTATGCAATGCTGTCAGTTTTATGCAGTTGTTGATTTCCTGGGGAAGCCAACGTAGCTATGGCTGCAACATCAGTGCTGCGTCATGCATTGTGTCTTCTCAGACACTCAGGGGTAGGGTTGCGCACAGCTACATCCCCGCTCTTCACAAACCTCTTGCCAAGAAGTAGCTAATAGTTTTCTTATTTACGTAAGAGAAACGCAGGCTCACAAGAACCAGCAATAACAAATAAAACTGCATTTTGTGCATACCACGAGTCCTAGCTGTACAGTGAGGTACTGTTTATTTAAGTAGTAGAACAACGATTTATGCCACCTAAGAATACGGCACAGGAACTTCGTCTAATAGCATTTGTTGAGTTATCTTTGCTAGTAAAGTTGAATTACCCAGAAATAGATTGTTAAAGCTTAAAAGAACAGTTTTCCATATTTTCCAGCAGACAAAGGGCTGTCAAATACCCTTAGCATCAAAGAATCTCCTGATACTTTAAATAACCTTCAACAGAAAAAAATTCTTTCCAAAGTTACCCATATATATGTGTCCCATGACCTGCTTAGCTATGCACATCTGCTAAATAGACATGTTTATTAAGCTGCTGTTTTGCTCTTTCACTAAAATAATTTCTTTCTCCATAACAGAATGAAAAAATAAAATAAAATAGTGTAGTTGACGATACTGCACAATAACTGTGCTATTTTTTCTGACAAATCATGATTTCTTATGAAAACAGTTATTAGCTTTCACTCTTCTGTACCTTTTCTTTGTCTCTGATTTACACCTTCCTTCATTTTATAACTGTTTGTGTCATGATCAGAGTATTTTGCATTAAGGTTTTCAAGTTCATGCCTGTGCTGGTGTTCAAATTCCCAGGCCTACTATTTTCTGAAAGGATATAAATAATGATACACTTTAATTAATGTTGATTTTATAAGATTTTTAACTCTGCCTGATGGATACAAGCTAAAAATCAATCACTGTCTTTTAATTTTCAAATCAATCCAAGGATATATGAAATGAAACATCACAAAAGTCACTTACAAAGGTAGAAAGGCACTAAAGGTAGAAGATATAAATTGATAGGAAGCTGTTTGATTTATTATACAACAGATAAGATCTGCATGATACAGCTTCCTGATGGTTTATGAGCCTATGAAATCTTTCTAATGAAGGTTATTCCTGAACTCATAAAATTTCATATTCTAGTCTGTACTCTATCATCAACCTATAATACTAGATTTGGATTGATAAACTTAGTAATTATAAAAAAAAATCCTTCTGTTGATCTAATGAAGAGGTGCTCTTTGGATGAAAGATATAAAAATGGAACTAACTTCTGCCACAGCATATCCACAAGGGAGCAGCAAAACTGACCACTTATTTCCTGTTATCTTGAGGATAGAGATAGAGAACAGAGAGGGAAGACTTCACAGAGACTTTTACACATCATTATTTCAGATTCTGCTTCTCAGAAAGCTGTTCTATGGGAAATACAAACATATATATTTGAATTTCTGTCTTAACTGGAAATTAGTTTAGTCTATAAACTTTTGTTTTTTTCCTAGTAAGGTAAGTTTGAATAAATGGTGACAATTCAGGCTAGGAGGTAAGATGCATTGATACATCAGACAGCACTGCATTGATAACAATTGCCCAGAAAAAGACCAGCACCAATCACTTACTCAGTTACCTCGTTCAGCTGAGAGGCACTAACAACTTGCTGTGGGCAGGGATGCTTGGGCTACCCATCAGCTGGAACTGATATGTTCGTTGACTCAGTGGAAACATCCCTTACTAATGTCAGAGGAAACTTGCTCTTTTATAGCTTACCTGGTCATTATTGTTCTTTATAAATATTAGGTTTAGTTATAAACCTCATTGCTAATATTCTTCATTTTCAAGATCAAATCAGAGTAATAAAGTCAGGCTTGTATTTCCACAATAGGTCCCATTTAAAGAAAGATTCTCATTACGTGCTTAAATTCAACCCTATTGAAAGCAACACATATGCATGTTTTTAACATTAATATAAAAATGTCCCAGTAAGAAAGATTTCCTGAGTGGGAGCTTTAATCTCTACCAAGTATTTAGTAGAGCTTAAAACAGGATGAACATGTGGCACTTTTATTTTGCATCAAAAATTTGCATAATAAAGGATAAACAACAAAAGAAGTTACTTAAAAAAAAAAGGGTTAGCCAAATAACTGAAATTTGTCCTTAATGGACAGATGAGAGAAAGTATACATGAAAGGCCTTTTTGGATTTCTGTAAAAACCAAGGACCACATGAAAAGTCAGCTGATGGTTTGGTTATTTTTTACCAACCATCAGCTGTATTGCTATGAATCCCTTCACATGCATTCATAAACTTTATTTGTCTTTCTGTCAAGCAATTAGAAAGCTTTCAAAGTGGAAAAGAAGGTACTTTATCAATTAACTATCATTTTCTATTTCCTTGTTTATGATCCTGTGGCTACTAAGCATCAATAATTTCTGCTTTGCTACAATGTCACCAGGAAGATTGATTGTGCATATCATCTCCATGTGAGAAGATTTAAATAGAAAGCGTATACTTGCAACACCACCAAATTCACTTTTGCAAAAAAGACCAACTCAATTGTATATTTAAAAATACAAGATTTTAGGATGCATCACATCTCTGTTCAGATGAAAACTCTGAATTTTCCTTCAGCATTTTTATTGACATTGTTGTAATACTTGTAACTATGCAAACAGCAAGCACCATACTAAAAAATACAGTATTATTGTTAAAAATCAAGCACTCTGAAAATAGGAAGTGCCAAGATCAAGGTTGCATAGATAAATTTAAATCATCTTCCCATGCACATAAATTATTATATAGTTAATTAGATATTCATTTTAAGATTACATGAATACATGTAATGTAGGCCTTCGCTTCATTCAGTGGATAGAGTAGGTGATGGTTAAGGAATTTATCAACAATCAGTTTTCAGATTTTTTTTTCCAAACTCTCCTCTGAAAAAACCCATTCCTGTTCTGATAAGGAAGGTGCCAATGTACTTGTGTACATTTTAGGCACTTGTTTTCTACATGTTTACAGAGACACTTTAGCCCTCTGGTCAGCAGCGGTGTTTTTACAGACTGGCACTTGCAGAACTGTTCAGGCTTTGGTGCTGCCTAGAGCTCTGCTCAAGGCTGAAACAGGATTTTCAGGTTATGTAAGGGGATAGCTCTTTGACTATTGGGATGGTCTCCTTCAGGTGTTCTCAAAGCACATTGGAAAAAAAAGACTTACCCCGTTTTGAGCAGGTCAGCTGCTCCACTGACTTGTGATGATGAGGACTTAAAACAAGTGCCTGTTTCAGGAAGGAAGTGAATTTCTAGGACAGCGCTCCGTGGAAGCGGTTTGCTCCTCTTCTGGCCCAGTAAGTATTTCTTTTATACAAAGTTATGCAGAAGAGACTAAGAAAGCCAGGGCTGAGGGATACTCATAGAATGTAGGTTCACATCCCTGTCCCAAATTGATAAAAACAGAGAAAACTTGGAAATGCAGATCCTGCATCCCAACTAAAGCACCTCAATCAGGATTATTGGGTGTTCTGGCTTTGTGCCATCTCTCTGCAGTATAATTGCAGATGGAAGAGGCCCAAGCTGCTGAAGCAGCTGTCTGTCTGCAGTGTCTCACAACTGGCTGGCACTGATACTTCCCTGAGTAAATGCTCTGGAAATGTCTTTGCAAGGCTTCTCACTCAGCTATGTGTATATGGGAAGACTAGATACCAAATGCAGGGCTGAGGATTCCTTTGCAGAGAACATGCAAAACCACCACGTCTTTCAGGATCTGATCTATTTTTCCTGTCTCAGATTCCTCAGTGTATCATTTTCATGGGCTATCCTGTGTTTTTAGAACTATTGTGGATGCTTCACAAATATGAGTGAATGTGTTGCTGTAGTTCTTGGAGGAGTAATTTTCAAATAGGGAATTGTGGCTCAGGGAGATAAAGGTAACAATTTCTCTGTGGTGTCAGGTTCCCCATGCTCTGCTGCAGAGGATTACTCACAGGAGACTGAGGATGGCTGAAGAAAGATCTGCAAACCCTTAGGTTCCTGTCTCAGCACTGGAAGGGAATTTTAGTGAAGGGATGACTATATGAGGAGCAAGGCAGAGCGCCTGTGGCACACTCCTGCCAGCCTGCCCTCTGCAGTTCAGTTACAACCCAGAACAGAAGTACTCTGCACCTCAACCTCTTCTCATATCACTGTAAAACTGTGAGGAAAAGAAGAACCTAAGAACCAGCCGGTGATATTTAGGTTATCCTGGCTTGATTGACATGTGACATATCACAAATTGTCCTAGGAACTTGTGAGGAGGAAAGCATTTAACATTTTTGGCATGAGGAACAAAGTTTGGAGGATCCTATCCTAATATATGGTCATATTAACTCACAAGTAGAGTCCTATCCTAATATATGGTCATATTAATTCACAAGTAGAGATTGTGGTTAATTATACAGTGGATGCTTTGTTTTCATACAGAATATATTTTGTGACCTTATATTGTTCAGTATGATAGTACCATATAGTACTGTTTTCTAGCAGCATAAATTATATTAATCCCTTACCCCGGAGACACAATACACTGAGCCCCGTTACTCATATATATGTGTCTGTTATTGACAATTATATTCTTTACCTTCTTGGGAAAATAACCTAAACAAAAGCTTTCTACCTGTTTCAGCATCTTCCCTCTCCTTCTCTTTTCCTTCAGCCTTTCTCCCATCTTTCTGCCCCAAATATATATAAAGGTCATAGGCTTTCTTACTGCAAAATGAATGAATCTTGGTACAATGTAATCCTGAATCTAGAATCTTGACCCTGTTGTTTTATGAGATCCGAAGCCTCCTTTCAGGTCTGGTTTTCTACTGACTTCTTTGACACGCTTCACTAGACCTAATAGCTCCCTATTACCAGTTACAATTTAGCATCTGAGCCAGGAGCTGGAGGAAAAAGGGAAAAAGGAGTGTAAATTATACGGAGTTGCGGTGAACAAAGGTTTTATTTCTCCTGAGCACAACCCTTTGATAGGAAAACGGGGGAGACAAATGTGTTGCTAATTTAATTAAGTAGTATGAGATGGCAGGGTCCACAGATGCCATTTAGGACTGGATTAATCAAGAGCAGGTGATGAAAATGAATAGTCACACATAATGTTAGCATTTTTAACAATCCGACACAGTCTAATGGAATCAAGTGCTATTTAACAACAGAGCTCAGTTTTGCTTGCTAATCCAAATTTATCTACACTTTCACCCTGCACATTCATGTGGATCAAGAACTCTATTCCCTCTGATTCCCATTAATTTTCTGGGGCATTTTCAGTTATTTAACATTTTGCATAATATGTTCATGTCTCCTGGTACTGCAGATGGAAAGAATAGCAGCGAGGGCTGTGGAAGCATTGCATTCTAGGTGCTGAACAACTTTAGCATGGAGCAGGTAAGCACCTTGGGACACATGAGAGGTCATACCAGTATGAAACCTTTCTTTTCCTCTATGCACTCCCTTCTAAAAGTACAGAAAAGGTTCCGGTCGGTTGTTTCCTTATAGAATCAAGGCCTGAACTTATTTTTGCTCATAAATTTTATGACCCTCTGTGGCTATTTAATACAACTCTTCCAGAGCAGCTTTATCTTTCCTGGCAGCAGCTGTAGAATCAAAATTAGTAAAATCTTCAGTCTGCTCTCTGGTGAAAGAGTTACTAAATGAAGAATGAAACCTCTGTCAGACTGGAGGCAAATTTAACTGCATAGGAAGTCACCCTTTCCCAATAAACAGTTTTCAGCTAGAATATATTTTGTGCCTATAATTTCACTGCTTGCAAAGGGCTCAAATGTGCTGTTAGAAATCGGAACTGTGTCCAGTTGTGGTCATGGACCTGCCAACTGTCTGGGCCTCGACAAGCACATTACCTTTATAGAGCAATGAGCACATAGCTTGTTCCTCTACTCCTCTGACAGCCTTTGACACAGGAGAGAGTGTGTAGGGAAAGAAGTATGACATCTGTTTCTCATCCAGTTGTACAGAGAGGGTATAAAGACTCTGTCACCTATGCTAAGGCCCTGAAAGCTTTATAACCTATTACGTCTTTATGTGGTGCCATAAAAGCAAACCAAATCCTGTCCAACATGAAACTGACAGAGCATTCTGCAGTATCCCTAGTTTTCAAAGTCTGAGCTCTCTTTGCCCTTTTAATGGATGGATTTACTGCACTTCAGAGTGCAATTTCCCAATAGTTGTTATCAGGACTGAGGGGAGCTTCTTTATGTCACAGGGAGAGAGAACTACTCCATTAAGTGCTATACATTTTGTTGCATTTACAGAGCCTTGCCAAGCTTGCTTTCTAAACCTTATGAAAATCAATTACAAACAGACATGTCAGTTGCCATCTTTCAATCTAGCTATTCTCCAATCCCTGAAGTCTCTTTAGAAGAAAGACTTCTGTGTGCCATCAAAATATCTGTGGTTTTAAATACCTCTGAGTATTAACAAATCCAATACAAGAAATTCAGAGATACATATGCATTTCTTTCCAGTGAACATTCCTGGGATGACCTATGTAGTTCTGCATAGTGGTCTTTGGCGCTCTGGTTTTTCAGGTGAACAGTTTATTTGTCAAAGCAGTCCTGACAGAGAGGAGAGAATACCAGCAAGGAGAAAAAATACACAGCATCATAGAAAAAAAACTCTAAAACATAAACAGCAGAAATCAAAACCAATGTATGTTTATATTAATGTGTTTTTATACCAAAAAAGCCTCCAGGATCACAATAAATTTCATAATTTTTGCCAACTGTTTCTGAAAATAACACTATGAAACTTAAAACCCTGGTCCATACCCAGCTGCCTGTCTTTCCCTTGCATGTGGTAAATGCACTATAGCCCTCAGCTGATTAAAACTCATCGCTTGGCTTAACCTCTTAATAGTTATTACTGACCTCGGTGCCTGTTTGTATCTTTTTGCCTTGTAGTTACTTCTGTAGTGTCTTAAGTTGCTCCAGCTGTACTTGCCAGACCTTGTCTGCAACATCCATGAACTTGGGTGTGTTTATAAAGCTGCTGTAACATTTGAAGAAGTTACCACATCTTCCTGCTCGCTATTGCCCCCAGCTGAGACATCACAACTCACAGAGCAAGTACTCAGAGACCTCCTCTTCAATTCAGTACCAGGATTTTTACTTAGCTTATAGCTCTTTACACTGACCCAGGCCAGAGTCACTGATGTAGTACGGCAATGTCTTAAACTGCTGTAGCTGCTTTGAAATATGACAATGACCTGAGATTAAACAGTTATCGAATCCTCTCCTTCTCAGGACAGCAGAAATAACGAAGACAATTGCTCTGTGCCTGTCCCTGTCCTGCAGGCTTATGCTGGAGCAGAGAGAGAAGCTGCTTTGAGTTGGCGGGAGGGGGGAGAAGGGATTACAGAAAGTATGTGGTGTCTCTTGCTCTAATTAGGCTTTCAGAATAACATCCATAAAGCTCTTTTTTTTTTTTTTTTTAAAGTGCTCACACTTTCTAAAGCATGTTCACTTCTGGAGAAGTGATCTTGTGCATTTCATCCTCGTTTGAAGGCAGGGTTATATTCTGAGGTATGTTTGGGTCTTTTAATAAAAAATTACAGGTAAAATATTTAGAATAGTTCTGAATTATGGAATATTTTTGTTTTGAATATGGAAAAGTGTAACCAATAGTCTCATTCTGTTTCAAATTAAAACCAGTGTTAAATTATAATAGAGGAAAAAAGTTAAAAGAATTACAGCCTGAATTTATGTATATGTGTTGAAGATTAATGTCTTTGGTTAATTTAGGTTGAAATATATATTCTACTAAGGTGTTAAAATTAGTTCTGAGAATGCTCATCTGGCACCCATGAATATGTTATAACAAAGTGTAATTAAGCCTCCCTAAAACTTTTATCTCTTTGCTTTTTTTTTTTTTTTTTTTTTTTCCGGTGCCGAACATAGAGGAACTTAAAAGCAGGTGCAAGGACACTTTTCCAGGGAAAATGGTAGTTTTATAGAAGTTCACAAACAAATTTCTTTAAGTGTGTTCTCTGAAAAAGAAAGGTGAGAAAATCAAGAGTGTAAAAAGCTTTGTGTTTCCACAATTTTGAGGTCTGTCTGTAATTGTTTTACATTATAAAGATCTGCAAATTATCACCCAGGCTTAACCAGATGGGTGGAAAGCTGGATGGATGAAAATAAGGGTAGACTATCTGGATTCAGAAGATAATGGCTAATGGGTGATGCTTTTCCTCAAGGCTGGTAGGAAGTGGGGTACTGTTGAGATCTCTACTAGGACCTGAACTCTAACATCTTTAGCAATGACTTGGAGGAGGTGATGGATGGTAGTCTTACCAAGCTGGGAGCAGCTCTGTGGAGAAGTGTCTGGTAAGCCTGGTGGACAGCAGGCTGAACAGAAGCCAGCTGCAGGCCCTGGCAGTGCTGATGGCCAACAGCATCATTGGCTGTTATCAACAGGGCAATAGCTAGTAGATGAAGGGAAGTGCTTATCCCTCAAAAGTCAGCACTCATTAGGTGACATCTAAAATAGTTGTTTCTCTTGGGGTTACCACTGGAAAAAGATGACTATCCACTTGAGCAATTTCAGCAGAGGACCACCAAGATGATCTGGAGCACTTGGCCTGTGAGGGGAGGCTGAGAGAATGGGGCTTGTTCAGCCTGGAGAAGAGATGGTTTTGGGAGATTTAACAGCAATCTTCCGCTACCCATGAGGAGCTTATTGAGAAAACAAAGCCAGACTCTTCTCAGTGGTGCATGGCAGAACAAAAATAGACAAAGCCATAAGCTGAAACAAGCGTGGGTCTGATTAGATACATGAAAATCTTTCACTATGAACACAACCCAGTAGTGGATGAGGTTGCCCAGAGCATCTGTGAAGTCGAGATTTTCAAGACTGTATAAAGCCCTGAGCAACCTTCCTCTAACCTCATAGTTGACAAGTTCTTTCAACCTGAATTTGCCTGTGATTTTAAAAGAGTTACCATTTATCTAGAGCTAAGGTTTGTTTAAAGGTGCTACACCCAGATTAGTAGACAACTGTCCACAGGCAAATGTGGTAGTACTCTTGCTGGACACCCACGGCTCTGCCTGCAGCACACAGTGGAGCAGCACAGGCTTGTGAGGAGGAAGAGGCTGCTGTGTCCTAACAGGCCAACAATGGGTGCAGTCAGTTGCTCCAAAAGGGAGCTGTATTGCAGCTAGAGGTGGCAGGGAAACAACAGAGAGTGACCAAAGCTTCCCACTCTTGTATTGTTCACAGAGTACTGAGGAAAGCAATAGGGATCAAGCAGAAAATTGAGAGTGAGTGAATGCTGATGCAGGGTGGGGGACCAGGGAAGAAAAAAAGGAGGCTGGCAATGTAGAAAACAATATAAGAGGTTTTCACAGTTTTCTTCAGATGAAGATATTTTCAGAAATGAGATCTATCTACTAGAATTCAGTATAAGGTACATCATAAAAATTTCTTCAATATATAATCATCCATTCTCCAGAACGCCTTTACTTATCCATTTCTAGCTAGTACTTCTTTTGTATGTTTAAATTCTTGGGTGCTGATTTCAGGTATTGGTACATATTAAGTACCAAAATATTCTGACAATGATTCTTGATAACAAGTAAAGCACCGTGGAGCTGCAACTAGGAGAGAAAAGCTACTGCAATACACTGCAACTGAGAACTTGTTTTCATCAGGTGAACTGTAGTTGCATTTCCTGAGTAGATACCTAGTAATGAATTTCACTAACTTTTTCACATTTTTCTCCTGTCTAATGAAAATATTCTTATGCATATGCTGCAGACTTTACAGTAGAGGATCCATTAAATGGGTCAGGTGGACTTTGCAGATGTTATAGGAAAAAACAAAAAATAACCAAACAAACAAAACTTCCCTCCCCCCAAAACAATTTTATTCTCTACTGCCAAATACATCAGCTGATCAGTTAGGTTTAGTGTTACGCAAAAACTCATGATGTTTCCTTGGGAAGGTTTTCTCCAACTGTGTACTCTGCCTTTGAGCCATGTGGCCTTTGGCTTATCTGAAACATCTCTGGAAAATGTGCAGTAGAGACCTTAGTTTTCTCCTGATCAGCGCAAGAAAGTGATACTGAGAATTTCTTCCTGCTTTCACTTCTGTTGTCTGTTCTCTTACCATTCCTTCTTCTCTTCAGAGACGGTTGTTGGCGTCTGCAGCTTCACGGTGCTGACAGCCCAGCTCAGAGAGTACTGTGGTTGCAGTGGCCTCACTCAGACAATACAGACCAAATGTGTGAGGAGGGGGAAGATGGTATCACATGGGGGAGAGGAGGAAGAACAGACTATGGGAATGAAGAGCACAGAGAATTGAGTTTCTCTCCTCTAGGTTCAGTACCTGGGGTACTTTGGGAAGCCTAACAGGAATGACCTCTGGGCTTAGGTACTTTACTTGTTAAGTGGAAGTGTTATTACAAATGCCAAGCAGCTGAATGCTTAGTGGCAAACCTGGAGTGGGTGGTGGGGGCAGGTGTTGTCCTCTTACAAGATAGGACATCAACACAGCTCAAAAGTTTTCAGCATCCTTTAAAGATGTATTAAAGTTCTATTGAAGATGTAAAGAAGTATTACAGTTCTATTTCACTAACACTAAAGTAAAAAAAATAATAATTTTCTCCTTACCTGCTTACACGTACAAGTGCACTAAGGGGCTGTTCTTGGCAAAGAGGTTGTTCTGCTGTGCCATCCCACCAAAGCACTCTGTATCATGTCAGGCTTTATTGATCTGTGTGGATATATATTTTGAGATCAGTGGACATCTGCCATAATGGCAGCAGAGCAGACCTTAATTGCCAGTGCCAGAAGGAATTGCTTTCTTCCCTGCAGAGGTCTTGAAGAGCAAACCTGTCACCTATATGTGACAACTTCCAAGGAGCTGCTGTTTATCTTCTTTGTATAGCAAGATGCCAGCTGTTCTAGGTACAACTCCAACCGCACACAAGTTGTTGTTGAGTTTGGGTTTTGATTTGTTGGGTTTGTTTTTTTTTTAACTACAAATAAAATTTGGTTTAAACTGCAAAACAGGGTACCTTCATGGATGGCCAAAACTTCTCTATGTACCTAGGCAAAAATCTATCTTTAGATTCCTATATGGCTTAATGGTACATCTTTTCTCCAAGTTAATTAAGAAATATATATAAACATACTTAAGGCTGGTTAGGAATCAGGAGAGCTGTAGAAAATCCCAATGAGGAGTTTTGTCTCATAGCTTTAGCAATTGCATAATATGTAATTGTTATGTTTCTTTGTTTAGTATGTGCACTGCGGTCTCATTAATCAGTACAGTGATACTAAAATGGCTGTGATTTCCACCAGCACGATAAGACATGTTGGCTGCTACATTCATAGGGATAAATTGGTTATTTTACAAAGTCTCAAAGGGTGAAGGCTTGGGGGGGGTTTATTTTAACGTTTGTCACATGATCTCGCTGCATGACATCGCAAATCTCCCATCTCTGCTTTGTTGGCCTATATGCATGAATAATTTTCCCAGTGCTTGTTTGTAGCCGAGTGGGAGAAAGAGAGAATTACCGCCGCACAATCTCTTGTTGTCGGCGATCAGCATTCCGATGGTCTGAGCTGGCTTACAACAGTGTAAAGACATCAGTGGCATGTGTTATAATATATTGAGCATTGTACTCCTGAAGAACGCACGAAAGAAAGAACATTGTTCTACTAGGGAGCAATTCATCGGGTTTTTCCCAGAGACTCTTGGGTCAAGTTTTTATAGGCCTATTTGATTTTCAAATTCTTTTTCCCCCTTTTTCCTCTCAGTGAGCCATAGTGTCCAAACTTGTCTACATTTACTTCCCATGTTTTGTGCATGGTAGATGTCCTTTAAAAAGAGTATCTCAAATAAGTCTTTATTCTTGTTTTGTTGGCTCTTATTCTGTGTTTTCATGAACTCTGGCCCTGGCCATGGCAACTGCAAGAAAAATGTTAACATTGATTGACAGGATTAAGAAAGCCTCCATGCCTATCCGCATTTCAAACACTTTGGGAACAATGGTGTTTGGTGTGATTGAATTAATGAGATATCGCGGACTGTCAAAAGAGCACACATACTTTACATAAACCTGATTATCTTTGCATGGCAGAAATGAAAAAAAGGAGGGAACAGAGGTTTGGCTTTCACTCATACCTCCAAAGGAGCCATCAAAGTGTGTGCCCTGGCTCGGAGAGTGATGTGCCCGCTCAACTGGCCTGCCCTTCCTTTCTCTCCACATACTGCCTGGCTCTGCTTAGCATACATCAGCCATGGGCTTTAACAAGTCTATTCAGGCGACTGGGCCCAAAACAACGCTCTTTTCACAACTCAGCACCTCTGTGCTGATTTTTTTTTTCCTAGAGATCTATTGTTTAACTTGAACTAAGCACACATTTCAACAATTAGACCTGAACTGGCTCCTACCGCCCTAGCTTAACCCCAAAGAGTGACATCAGGCATGATACAACACAAATTTTGAGAGGTGAGCCGCAGCTGGTGCTCACTTTTAGCAGTAGAATTACTAGAGAGAGAAGAAAGTTTTGTGGGGATCCCCTTACAATTTAAGGCTTAAATAATATTTGTGTCCTCTGGGAAATATTCCAGCAGGCACAATATGGTGAATAAATACAATTCATTGAAGTAGTGCGGTATTTTAACATAAGATACTTTTTTCAGAAGGGGACATCATGGATTAAGAGACTCTGAAATGAAATGTAATCCACAAGCTGAAAGGATTCTACCTACCTACATACCTGTCTGTCTATCTGTCTACTTACCTGTCTTACGACCTCTCTAATCATTTTACATGGTCCTTATTACCAGAGATGAGTATTGCTTCCTCAAATGTATGCAGCATTGGCTTACTGAAAATCATAAGTTTAAGGGAGGTGGTGTTTGGTAGCTGCACAGTTTATATGAGGCCTTTCAAACTTTTTGAAGCAGGTAGTCACTTTTTTATTGAATTAAACTCTCTAAATTTAAGACTCTAGATGATTTTTCTTTCACTCCAAAAATGTCTCATATGCAGTTTGGTAACTCTAAACATAATTTTCTTTCTTTTGTGTGCTAAAGCCAATTGGAAAAAATACAGAAAACATTATTTATCCAAAAAGCTCTTGTTAGCAAGGCGTGTCTGGCAATATTTCTAGCTTGACTGGAGTAAAGAGATACTGGGAACACCCACCACAATTGTTCATATCAGAATGTCCAGTCTGTTTCTGCAGACATATGAAGCATGGATAATTTTAATAAGGTTTAAATAAGTGGTCAAATTCTGCTAGTTTACTTGCATCTACTCAAACTTCTAGTCCTCCCAAGATCCTCCTATCATTACTTCTCACCCAGTAGGAAAATGTAGCTGTATGTAAACATGAAATACCATATTAATTGCTTTTTTAGGATTCTTAACTCACTTATATCATACTTTGGGTCTTAATAAGTAAACAAAATATATTATTTCTCCATGTAACTTCACTGGTAGGGGTGCTGAGCTGAAAATTTATGAGATTCAGTGGTTCAGTGGCCAGATACAGTATTTCTGCCTTTCCCACTTTATGGACTTCTCCTCTAAAACCTTGTAGCACTCCTGCCAGCTTTGGTGATTCTATGTTGTGATAAATGATTAATTTTCACTAAGGGTTTTGAAAAACACTGTAAGCATACAGAAGTTTAAAATCACCTGGTGGCACGTGTTGAGCATTGCTTTGTAAATCATTAAATAATTTATGGCAAAACTCATTGTAACACGTGTGCATATTTTCTGAAGCCATGGATTAGTGACAGGCCTATCATAACAGATTAATGATTCAGATCAAAGAAAAAGAAGAGAGCACGGCGCTGTGAAGACTCAAAACAAAATAAAATATTTCCCCCCAAAGCTTAACCAGTAGATGTCTCTGTTTCACAAACCCTGTCGTGGTATCAGCTGCCATGTCCTCCCAGTTACATCTCCTGCAGCATTCTTATTAGTATAAATTCATCTTTACATAAAAATGGCAAGCTGATTTGAGGAAAGTGATATTTTAAAGCCTGTATAAAGTTGTCTGAATACTCAAGATGTTTGAAATTCAGATGTGCACATAATAAGCAGTAGAGATTGAGACAGCTACTGAGTTGGAGACTCTCTAACAACTGACTCGACATAATCAAACTGCTTTGCACTACATGACAGGGTCTTGGTGTTGCCATCATTTGCCCCTTTTTATTGACAGAATACAATCAGGATTTATGAGACTTATATCCAGCAATAGATAGGGATGTCACCACAGCTCACTCAAGTTTTTTTCCCTCCATCTTGTTATCTGCACTCTGGCTAGTATGGTTTCCTCTCAATGCCTTACACACCCATCTGCTCCTTCTGAACTGAAGAACTTAAGTCTTAAGACCTTGTGTGCCCAAAAAGGAAAACCTGTACAAAAAGAAACTGGACAGAGAGGTGTCATTGGGAGAAGGACAAGAGCAAAGGAAGACTAAATGTGATGACATGACATAACCCTGCAGTTTCTTGATGCCCTTGAACTTCTGCCAACCTGCAGTGCCTTCTGCAGAACACTTTGCTGTGTGCACCATGGAGTAGCCTCACCTTCCACAGAGTGCCACTATCCTCTTTTTCTCTCCCAGGGAGGAGCAAGAAATGGCAGTACTGCTTGTTTCTCCTGTTGAGAGCTCTGCCAATGAGTTAAAAACTGTTTTCAAGCAGTCCTTTAAATTCATGGGAGCAATTACAAGCCTATGAGAATGGCAACATAAAAGGAGAGAGCATGAAAGATGGCAACAGTGATTTCTGCTTTTGCGAATACAGGTATTGTTGATCTTTATGTAGACTTCAGAAGGTGTTTCCTGCTCACTTAAGAGTACACATTCACTCCACCCTGTAATTTACTTGCAACTTTCTCAACAAATATTGCTTGTTTTTCCTTCTCACTTTTAGTGAATTTGCAGTAAAAATATGCATTTCATTTATTAGAAATATTATCAGTTGAAATGTTAACACTTTTATTCTTGATATAAACAAAACATAGGCCTTTTCCTCATCAAATAAATAATTTCAATTTGGGCAAAACCTGAGGTTCAGGATTCATAACTGCTTTAAGCTAACCAGAGTGTGGTCTGCTGTCAAAGTAGGTAATTCCAGTCTACCCTCTGCCTTGTCTCACCACTCTTTCTTGCCACTTCTCATGTGTCAGCACTAGCACTACCATGTGTGTCTGCACATGGTGAGCTAGATCCCACTTCCCTCCTACTTCTCCCCCATCTAACGTCAGCATAGAGGAGGCAACAGGAACACCTGGCTGGGGGTGGAATGGAAGTGGGAATTACAGCTTTTAATTGTATGTTTTAGCTAGATGATCCTAATGGGATGGTGGAACCCCAGCCCAAGAAAGGAATTCATCTTGGTCCGTCTTTAAATCTTGCTCGGCGCATCAATTCCTTTATCCTGATTCACTATCAGGAACATGCTACTTTCCAACAACCAGTAACTTAATAGCCCTTCAGCGTTCCACCCTGACTCAGGCCTCCTTCTGGTGCAAACCAGCCAAATTCCTCTTGCACGTAGCTCACTGTACCATCAGAGCAGGAAAGATTTCTGCCAGTAGAGTAGCCTGTGATAACCATGCAGGTTTCTTCCATGCATAATATCCATGCCAGTCTGAATATCCCCCTCTGCCTTCTTTCATGAGTAGGAAACCTTTCTTTCCTTTATCCTACCACATATTTCTAATAGTTTTTCCTCAAACCAGGACGTATAATCTCCCATGTATGAATTTAGTTAAGGTCTGACTACAGGAAAGAGTTGAGTTCATGATAAGCTTACATTTACTGAGTGATCCTGCTACCTTTGCTCTCTAATAGATGTGTCAGTATCTTGTATTAATACTTAGGTGGCTGACTAGAGGCTACTGCCAGTGAGCTTGGACTGCCAGCAGAAAACACCAGCAAATGCTGAGTAATGCTTTAAAACATATTAATTAAAACCTGATAGCTAATATATTATAAAGCAACACTTATTTTCCTAATTCTGGTAGACCCTTTAAACTTCATCTCCAGTAGTGTCCTGACCCAACAGTAGTTCAGCAACAAAAAATCCCACTTTCCACAGAGCACTCATAATTTCATTAGGTTTTCTAGGGAAACTCAAAGAGTGCACCTAGCAGCATGGTCTTCAGGTCACTTGCTTATTTTTCTAATTACTAGATCAGCTAGTACAGAGTTAAGTGCTATAGATGAACATAACCTGTTAGATTTAAAACAAAATGGCAATGGCCATTTTTCCAGTACAAAGGCCACAAGTGGTCTACTGTCAAAGATGTTTAGTGTCCTCATCCTTGAGAAATGTGATCTAAAGCACAGAAGAGAAATTTAGAAGACTGAAAATTAAATTGGAAAATATATTTGTTTTCCCTAAATAATGAACACACTTCTGCATATTCCTGGGGGAGTTCATTCCTAGTTACACCCTCCTAGTGAATTTCCACATTTTCAATTTTTGAGCAAACTTTGCAATAACATTTTAAAAAGAAAGTAATTTTGTGTTAAACCTTACTGACTTTACAAAACTGTGCACTGAAAGTATTTTTCTCTAATGACAATGTATGTAAAACCATTAAATAAATGTATGACACATTTCTTGATTTCCGTTATCACTGCCTGATCATATTTCCTTCTGGCTTAAGTATAGCATTTTTAAATATGGCAACATTTAGCTGTTAGGAGTTTTCCGTAATAATGATGGTAGCACTTTCCTTTTCAACTTCATTTAAAGAGGTACATTCTTTGTACTGCAGATTCAGTATCCTTGAGTAACCGGAAATCATTAATAAATATAATTATCACTAGCAGTGCTGGAACAGGGGAAGCTTTGAGGTTAGTACAATGCCCTGGCAAAACATGTTTGACTGGATGAAAAAGTTTACGGAGATTAACACCCACAGAGCTGGCCCACTGGTAGGTTGTTGCAGGTTAATGGAAATGTGTGGCAACAGGCAGCAACATTAGCAGGGTCTTTATCTTTAGGTCTCATAAATATTCTCCTTAACCCCTGCTAACACCCATGTTTCAGGCTTCTCTAGAAAGAATTAGGACAGCTAGCTCCATGGCTATTGTTAGGATTAGGCATGTTCAATTCGGGGTTTCCCCCTTCCTTCCTCTCGGTTCAGAATTGCCCAGCTTTTTGGACACTTATTTTGAGCCTGTATCAAATGTTGTGATTTGCTGATTGCTGCTTCTTGTCTCTTAACAAAAGGAAGGGAAATTAACAGTAAATTCCTGGGTTGTAGAGAACTGACCTCAGAACATTTTGTTTGAAATGTGGTGCACTATTAAATAAAGCTATGAAATGCTGAACTGAAAGTTCATGCCTTTCTGTGCTGAAAAGCCAGTTTGGTCATTAAGTTAAATTTAAAAGGAGTAGGAGCTCCTCGTAATCATATACAAGTTTATTGCTCTTTTCAGGTCTTTGACCGTTTCTTTGTATATTAAACCACAGAGACTTTATTCTTTAGTAGATTGAAAATGGAGCTGGGAAGGGGTTAAGAATCTTCGTTGACTGCAATTTCTCAATCAGCCTCAGGAAGCCTCAGGTCAACTTTGCTCATAAAAGTCTGCACAAATATTTCTTTTTCTATCAGAGGAATTCTAATTCCACACACAGACCAGTGCCACTCAGATTATTACACATTATTAAAAATTAATTTTAAAAAATGGTTTGGTCCCTGTAATCTCCTGTAGAACTGTGAGAACCCAAGCTTTGAAAAAAAAAATCACACCCAGAATAGTAAAATAAATACTAAATATAGTCCTTTTTCCTGCTATTCTTACTATTTCTGTTATACCTCAGTTTTTAAATCTTTGCTCTCTTTCCACCTTGCACAGTACAACTGAAGATTTTACCTCTAGCTACAAGACTATCCTTATGAAAAAAAAAAAAATCATACGGAACTTAACAGGGATAAAAACCCGCTATAGGGATTAATAGGTTTCCATAGAAATTACTCTAAAAACCATATAATTTAATAGAAACTTCAATAGAAATTGTGAAAAATCACTCCCTCCTGTGGTACAACATGTAGGAGGGTGGGCTCAAGAGAAGAATACTTCTGTTGCAAGAAGACTGTTATATTATGTCCCTATAGGGTTGGAGTTGCCTGTCCCCCACAAAATAGGCCTGTAACTAAAATTATCTGCACCAGTTGGGCAGCCTGCAGGTAAAACACCTTATGTCCTGCTGCTCTGAGGCATCGGGTCTCCAGGGGAGATCGGTATACCTCTTGGTCCTTCCCCTTCACCCAAGTGCCAGTTTTCACTCATCTCTCCTCAGGATGAGGCTGGCCATCTGAAAAATGCCATATGCTCAGTCATGTCCTAGTGTGGTGAACGGCAGGAGGGCTTGTTACAAGTCTGTGTTAGCACCACGTTCTGAGTGTCTGCAAATTCCTGTCTGCAGCCAGGAGGGGTTTCGGTATGCTCATCTTGGGGGTAGGGAAAGAGAGGTGGAGGAGCTCTGGTGACTGCAGACAGGGGATTAGGAGATCTGGAGGAGTGGGGGAAGCTATGGGGACACCTTGCAGCATGACATAGACCCATAGACATAGTCCAAGAAGGACTGGTCACAGGCAGGTTATCCTCACAGGGAAAAGTGGTGGTGGGATTTGTGCTACTCAGAAAACTACTTTCAGCTGCTAAACAAGAGAAAAAGGGAGTGGTGGGTGAGGGGCAGGAGATTTCTTCTTCAAATATTTTTTTGCCATTGTCTTGTCCTCTGACTTTGCTTGAATCCTGTCTATTTTCAGTTACCTTGTTCTAATTTGTGTTTTAATAAAATTTATCCCTTTGGGGTATTTGTGTTCCTGCATTACGGAAGAAATGACACTGTTGTACTACTTCACAACTGGTGAATTTGGGATCTCAAATACACCCAAGTAGATACAAGCTTTTAAGTATACCTACTGCTGGTTTCAGCCTGGCAACTACCCATGAGTAAATGGGCCAAATGAATGCAGGTCCCAAGCTGAGGGTTGTCTAAGAGAGACATTCTTTTCATCCAACTGTACCACTTCTTTATTTTCTGTCAATGAAAGGTTTGCAAATCTCACTGTATTCCACAGAAATCTTGGGGGAGGAGAGGGGCAGGGAGCAGTTAAAATCTGATTTGGTGTAACAAGAAGCAGGTGGAAGTCCCCTACCCCTCTGAAAAGCTGACTCCTTGTTTATTTGAAGATGTTAATAAGCTTATTAAATATAAATATGAATAACATTTTTATTAGCAGTGCCAGACAGTTCTCTTAATAAAAGTAACACTTATAACTGATGCTATGTCAACTTTTTGAACAAAAATTTTCTGTGGCTTTTTACCTGACACCTTCATAGGAATGAAAAACAAAAAAATATGAGTTTGTTTATCCTAAAACATTCTGAGAGCAATTTCTTAAAGCATTGCAGTGGTCTTAGCCTCACAGAAAGCTTTTTCTACAGTAAAATGTAATAAAAACATTGAGGTGACAGATTTATCATTTCCTTATACCTGTTCATAGTAAATTCTAATTATTGTACTAGTTTGTGTGCTCATCAGAGCAACTTGCATTGGAGACCAACAGAACAGAAAGGATGAGGCAAAGCAGAGCCATCAGCTCTGCAGAAACAAGGGGAATATGATTCTGGAAAACATCTGGTGCTTTCCCAGAGAGGACCAATGCACATGTAAGCAAACTACACATCACTCAAAATTGCACAAATGGGACTACCTCTTGGTCACTGTTTAGCTGATCATTTACAACATATGATACTTTTCAAACAGGTTGATGTTTGAAGATGCTGGAAGCTAACTTAAAATCCAAAGCATCTCATGGACTTCCTGACTTAACAACCACCTGCATAATAATCAGCAGTTTGTGACAGTGAGTAGATTTTCATATGTCATGGTGTATACTTATCTGTTGAACTTTTCAACGTGTATGCAGAAAGTACTATGAAACAAGTCCTCTGAGGATTCAAAAAGTGGAAGAAACAGGAAGATACACCATAAGTAATATCAAGTATGTTGATGACTCAACAATTCTTTGCTACAGTTTCTGATGCAATGTACCGACCACTCTAGTTTTAAGTCAGGTGACTAAATGAGATCATCCCAGAATGGAGCAAATCTGAAAGATATGATGGCTGTGTTATTTAATAGACACAGGATAATGCCTAAAATTAATGGTCATATTGCAGAAGCAGTAGATTAATTCAAATTTAGTGTGTTCAACTTGCTCAAACACTCATCCAATCACAAAAGGATTGGAAAAGGATTGGAAAAGGATGGAGTCTAGGAACGTACAAAAGTTTGTTGTAAAGTGTAATTCTTCTATGTTCCATTCTCCTGGGAGTAAAAATAATGAAAAATAGATGCTGCTCATGAAGAAACCATGGGGGAATTTTAAAAATGGTGCTGGTGAAGACCTACATATTTCCTGTATCAAAAAGAAGACAATTTCTATGTTACCAAGATGGGAGTACAGCACAAACATATGTACTTTGATCATATCAGGCATAGGGATGGACAAGACCTTGAAACAGTTAGTGCATATGAAAGGGATCATACGAGACCACCCTTGCAGAGGATGACTGGCAAGAAGATGGTGTGTGGCAGATGATCAGGAATCAGTTACTTATGGCTCAAACAAGAAATGGACTGAAATGGCTCCCAAATATTGCAGGAAGATGTTACCAATATTTAACATGGATTTTACCATGCTTAAGGGAAGAGGAATGTCTCTCATAACTCATTTATCTCACTTCTAGAGTTATTCTGAATTCCTGACCAGCTACAAGCCTTGCTGCACATCAAACCTTTCCAGGCCAGTGGGAAAAAAGGTCAGTTCTCTATATATACATAAATGTAAGCTGGAAACGTATGTAAGACAATTTGATCTGATATTCCCGTGTATTTTCAACTCTCAAGATATAAAAGGTGATCACTGGCTCAGAGAAGAGGACAAATATTCAAGCAGACACAAAAGGGACCATATTCCTAACCAACAATTTTTTGAAGTATCAGATGAAAATATGTATGATTTCAAAGCTATTATTTGCTGGAACATTTTTAGAGGACACTTTGTCATTCTGGATAACTTGGTTTTAGGATTGAACTTTTATTATTGCTCGTAACATCAGCTACAGAGAGAGGAGACATCATGACAGTATCTTTTCCTTCCTGTCCTATGCATGTAGGAAGGTCAGGCAGTAGAGATAATATAGCTTATGATGTACACATAGCAAGCACAGGGAATAAGAGACATAGATCTGGGGAGTAAATGTGATTAAAGGGGCATATCTACTATATTTAATTCAGTTTCAGTGGAAAAAGGTGGTCCTTTCTGAACAATGTTTTTGACAAACTAGATTTGCTTAAGTTAAAGGGCTGAATAGTTAAAGTCTGGACAAAAATTACTTTTGAAGGGACTGCAAAGAGAGCACTTGCTTTTTCTTGTTACAGGAGAACAAATGTATGTTGCATTTTGTGCAAGTATTATATCAGAACCAAGTACTGCTGTCTCTACATTGGGAACTTCCCATCACATTTGCTTTCTGTCCCCCCCAGGAATTCTTCTTTTTTCCGCCTCCTTGTTTCCTGCCTTATTTTCTTTCCCCTTGACATTTCCTTTTTCATTAGAATCATAGAATCTAGAATTGTCTAGGTTGGAAAGGACCTTTCAGATCATTGAGTCTAACCAATTTATTTGTTTTGAATTTGCTCTTGTCCTCTTTAGAGAAAGACAGGCTGGCAGAGCAATTGTTTTCAGTATAAATGGGCAAGAATTTGATACTGCTTCCACTAGTATTTGCTAAAGTTTATCTGAAGTAGATATGTAATTTGCAATTATAATTGACCTGAAGTGACTTAGTGGTAAAAATAAGAACTGAAGATCAAAACAAACAAAACCTTTTAGGTTCCTTTTTTAAGAGGAAATTATATGAAAGTAGTTCACATGAAATAGTAAAGGAGCTGTATTCAGCACAAATATGTAGCTGCTAACAGTGATTTTTATTACTATTGAATGCGTTTGTGTACGTAAAAACACATGATACTTGTTTCAGAAGTGGTTGCCTGTCCACTGTATTTATGCATAAAAACATACACGAGGAGTACTAAAATAAACTTTTGAACATACATTTTACTCAGCTAGCAATGCATTTCTTGTATTTTATTCCTTGCTTTATTATGCAGGGAGAGGGCATAACATTTTAAAATGTGAAACTACAGAGCTATATTTAATGCTTAAAGTCAACTATATTTCCCTCAGAGGATAAGAAAATTCATTAAAATTTCTATGTATTTTTCTCTCCTCTTTTCCTCACTTTAAATTGTCCTGCACTTGTCTCCTGAAGAAATCATGCTTCTATTGACTTATTCAGGGTGTGCTCCTTTTTTGCAAAAGCCATCTAGTGGAGTAGGATTTTTTATTTAGAAGACCATAAAAAAAGCTGAGCCTTATCTTGAGTAAGTTATGCTAGTCTCATTAACTTCTATGATGCTCTGGAAATTTTCCCCAGCTGATGTCATCCATGTTCCAAATTTCAAATATTCAGTGGGTGTCCATTATGCTTTTTGTTCTGTAGGTCACTAAGTTATAATGAATTTTTTTTTGGGGGGGAGGAGGTCATGTTGGAATTACCAACCTGAGGAAAATTTCTGAGAGAGGAAGGGATGAATTATATTTTCACATTGAATTGAGTGAATTGTTTACACATACGGACTCCATTAGAAAAAGGAGGTGCTAGGTTCCTTGAAACATTACACACACAATCGCAGAATCACAGAATCACAGAATGATATGGGGTTGAAAGGGACCTCTGGAAATTATCTAGTCCAATCCCCCTGCCAAAGTGGGTCCACCTAGAGCAGGTTGCATAGGCACATGTCCAGGCTTATGCACTCCACTTCTAGTACAGAGAGAATGAAGGGAAATCCCAGTGAGCAGTTAACAAGTACACTGAAAGCAACCTATAGGACCCAGGTTTCCCACAGTAAGACAAGCTCACCATGGTTACACATGCTAAGCATTAGCTGCAGACAACTGTCAAATTCCTTTTCCTCCCATGCATGAGGTCCTTTCCCTTACTGGCTTCTTAAGCTCCATGGATCAGGCTGAGAGGAGGAGAAAGGTGTATCACCCATAGTTTGATTCATTGCTGTATATCCAGGAATAAAGTTATTGTGCTTATATTAGCAACACAGATATTTTCACACTTAAGTTATGCAGCTATTTTCCCATCTTGGTGTAGAAAGAATAGGAAAGTTGACCATTCTGATGAAATGGAAAATAAAAAATATGAAAAAATATTTTTAAAGTCCAAACATTTTGTAACTAACACAGCTGGAATGTCTACAGGTCCTGGGGTGTCTTGGCTCCCACTTTCCTATTAATCTGCTGAGACTGAGGAGAAGGAAAACATTCCAAGTGTTTCAGAGCCACATCTCTGTGACTCTTTGAAGGCTTAAAACCTGAAAACTGTAGCTTGCCTTGGTCTCCCAAGACTTCTGGGCCCACCTGATTCGCCCAGATCTGAACCAGTCCACATGTCAAGGATGTCTCCAAACAGAACATATCAAAAGACTTATGGCCTGCCAAAATTCCCAAAGGAAATTTGGGACTAACAAGTATGACAGTAATGCTTTTCACTGTATTTTTAATGTTGTGGCTCTTAGCATGTGATCAGGAAATAGTAAAACTTACTACAATTTGTTATCACCTGTTGAGAACAGTGTGACTGCAGAAAATAAACTACTTATGCTTGAGAAGTGGCAAGTGATACAAGAAACTAGGAACTCATAAATCAGAATGCAGTACCATACAGGTTTTGTGAACCCATTTGGAAGACAAAAATAGTTAAAGGCAGGAAGTTAATGTAAAATGAGATAAACTCCAACATACATTTCAGATTCACCTGATGCCTCTCTTTATAAGATGACTGATTTGATAATAAATGTTAATGCAGTAGATGTGCATCTTAATTAAATCACTGGGTATAGTGCTGTAAGGAAAAACAGCTAAAATAAAGCATTAGTACAAGAACTGTTAGATGAATAAGGACTCTGTGGCATGAGAAACTACAACAAATGCACTATAGGGAAGCTATCAGAAGAATACAGAGGAAAATTACTTGAGCTCTCTCAAAAAGAATGGTTTATGGACACAGACTGTATAGGATTGTTATTAATGCATGTCTTATTAATGGCATGTGTTAATGAAATCTGCTGAAAACACACACAGAGGAGGTGTTCCCACTACAGAGAAAGACTAAACTACCAATGAGGAGAAACTTAAAAAGTGGAATAATAGAAATGGGATTAAACTGAATAGGACAAAATACAGTTCAGACAAGAAGGTTTACTTACCTGCCAGATTTCCCAGTTCAGAGGGAGTTCACATGTCAGTGATGCTTTCTGAGGCAAAATGAGGCAGATAAAATTTGATACATGCAATAAAAATCCTTGCCATTTGAATTATGATCTTCTAGGAAAAAATTCCCCATTTTGTGCTATCCCAGCACTTGAGAAGAACTCTTAAAGATCTAAAGATTTTTCCTCCTTGGAGTTAGGGAGTATAATTTAACTCATCCTAAAACAGACACCTAGAACAGTGGCATCCCTCTGCTCCTCTTTGCTTATCTCTTTTCCCGTGAAGCTGGTCCTACTGATTCTGTGTGCTGATGTATGTATCTGACTCCCATATGATGCATCACATATCTCCTTCTGTCTACCTTCCCTTTTGTGTCTAGGGAATCCTTCACTCATAGTTTCAGAAGTTCTAGATCTGGGAAAATGGGAAGCAGTTCATGTATTAACATCTCTTTCCAGTCATCCATACAAAACTCCTCCTTCTTCATGGGATTTCTCATTTAATATACTCACTGAGTTTATTCCACTCCACCATAATCCCCAGATTCTCTTACTAATGATTTTCCAGTACCTTTGATTGCACATATACGGATGTTCAGCCTTGCATGGTCACCTGGGATCAAAGAAACATCTGCACTTTTCCAGCTATCTCTCCATAGCTTTCCAAGCAGGTATGTTTCTGGGGCTGCACGGCATCTAAAAGAACTCTCTCTAAAAGCTGCTGAAATGTCTTGTCCAGGAGTTGCTGTGTCTTGCTGAATATCAAATACAGGTGTTTTATGGCAAGGCCCTGATAAGGAAGGAGACAGGGAGGAAAAGATAAAGACATTAGGCATTAAGGTTCCCTTACAATGCCAGTTCTACTGTAGCCCCTCATTCTAGATCTTTATTGGTCAGTCTTCAACCAGAGATCCTTATTGTCTCCGTTTTTTCCTCTGTTTCTTTAAGTTGTTTCTCCTGAGTCCTTAATCACTTTCTTACTGAAAAAAATATCAATTTTCTGGAAGGGCCTTTCCATTGTTCTTAATTTTAATCTTTTTGAAGGTCTTGAACAAAGGCCTCTTAAAAAAAAAAGGGGGAAATGTGGATGTATAATTGGGGGATCAACCTCAAGCTGAGATCCTTAAAGAGCATTTAAATGGGCCATTCCTCTTTTTCTCGTACCTGGCTCCAGGAATGACTTTTCATGTCATTGTATGTTAGCACTGTGGCTGTCTTTTTTGAAGGGGACATCCTTGGACTGCACAAGTTCATTGCCATATTGCTGTCATTTCAGTGACTGGATTCCAATAGAATAGGGTATCTTGTGTGTCCTCAAAAAGACTCAACTCCCCAGAAGTAAGGGGATGGATTCATCTCACCTGAAGGTAGGTATCTGCATCTGAACTAACAGTTTGCTTGTAGTGAGAGGTTAAGGACAGTTACTTTTGTGGTCCTTCTGTCATCATCTCTTATATGGCAAGCCCTTAAAACTATGTTTCCTTCTACTGATTGTAACTGCAGCCAACAGTGTCTAATTATGAAAAAGCCAGGTGAGTCTCACCCAGGGAGTCTGACAGCTCTGGAAGCACTGAAAGGTGTTTCCCCATTGGGAATGGCATTGTGCAAATTCCCTGCTGTGACCTCCTGTAGAGTACACTGCAAATTTTGGTAACTTATGGAGAAAAAGAGAATTGTAACTACTGTATGGAAAGAAGATATTCTGGGATGATCAAATATGTGAGATTTGTACAGGTGTACAGAAAAATGAAAAACATCCTAAACTAGAAATTTTTGTTCTACATATATTCTGCCTGCTATCGGTATTGCATCTGCAAAATCTTGGATAATACATTCATTGTATGTTCTAAATAATCTATGTAATCTGGTTTGTAACCATTCATTGGATGTTCGGTTGGCTCGCTTTTCTGTGAGACTTTTGTCTATTAATCATTCCTGGGGTGTTCCAAAATAAAGTCAATGTTACACTTTGCTTCCATTATGAATATATTTATTTAGATTTCCTTAGAAATCTAAATCCTTAGAGTCTTTTCAATCTCAATCCCATCGTTTCCATATAATGTCCCTGTTTCTTTTCTCTGCTCTTGTTGTTTGTATGGGTGAAGTATCACGCTGTAGTTTGTTTTAATTTCCTAATTCAAGCCTAATGCAATTCAGTTGCAGACCTTAGACCTGAAGCCCAAAAGTCAGGCTGACTTTCAGTAACTCTCATTTGCTCCCTTTCCATATTCAAATTAAATCTAAGGTCTTATGGAAGACCTTGCATAAACTTTACACCTATTTTACAATTCCTTTCCAATGTGATTCTCTCTCAAACCTAATGAAACCCCCAAAGTGACTTGCTGATGCAATGATGATTGGTAGCAATGATGATTCTAATTATGTGACAGTACATTCAGAACGGAAATTTGCATGTAAAAATATAGAAGAAACACACATGGAAGATTCCTCCAGCTGCTGGCACTGTTGTTACAGCAATATTTTAGAACTGAATCTTGTTTCTTCTGAAATCTAGGTGTTGGTGTACGACACCCTTTGTACGACAACCTTTGCCTACATTGTAGCATGCACATTACCTTCTGAATTACACAAAGCAAAAGAAAAGTCTAATGCCAGATGGAGTTGTAAAGACAGAAACAAGAATAAAAAAAAAAACATTTATTGGAAATTTGCTTTTCAGAATTATATTGTAAATTTTGAAAACAGTAAAACTTTGCACTGCAATGTTTAAAAAGAAGTAGAGAAAATTTTTCTTTTGCAATGTTTTTGTTTCTCATTATGGGGTAGGAAATTCAGGGTAATGCCACTGAAGTCAATGAAATTGACTCATATTTATGGAAAGAAGTAAGAACAAAATCTGTGTCTCTTTGAAGAAACATGACTCTGTTGATCAGTTTGCAGATCAGCTATAGGATTCTTGTAGAGGCTGGGGAAAGTCAATCTTTTTGCCTGTAATAGTGAAAATATATAGAATCCTAAAGTAAGTCAGATTACATCAACACTCCACATTGTATTTACATGTTGCACTCCTTTACACCTGCCATTGTATATAGAATATATACTTTCTTACTGAATATCTATGCAAAATGGTCTCCATTGTGAGTTAAATGATCTAGCTATAAAAAATAATAATAGTTAAAAATATGAAAATGCTGTTAGAAAATTAACCAGTCTCCTTTCTTCTTTTTTTTTTCCTTTTTTCCTGATGGTAAGTATAAAGGGAAAAGAATTTTCACTTTAATACTACTGAAATTACTTCACAGTATGTTGTGCGGTCCAAAATATTAAAAAAATAGTAAAAAAGAGTAAAGAACAAATAGTGTCATGATTTTTTTTAAGTATATTTTCTCATCTATGACTTATCACTTTCCATATAGAGTCTACATGATGAATGGAAATAACGCAGGAAAAACCATTTAAAATTTTATTCTGTATAAGAAGGCAGCAATTGAGGCAGGAAAGTGATAGGATTAAAGTGGAAATAAATGTAAAAATAAACCATTTGCTTTTGAAGATTACTAGTTTAAAGAAAAAGACCTTCATATTTTCAGTTAAACAGTTCTTTGTACCCAGGGAGCCTTTCTTTCACTCAAAGAATGCTTGTTAGTAACAATTTCGTGTTGGTAAAAGTTAAATGTCTTTTCTTTTTGATCTTAAAAGTTTAATTCTTCTATATTAATCCTTCTCTTAATCAGAGAGATTTACCAAGACTTAAGAAGGACACATGTACACACACAGCAGGGAACAGACAAGAAAGAAAAAAAAAAAAAAGATGATGACTCCTGTTTATGGTTAAGCTTTGGAAAGATATAATTAATTCTGAACCCAGATTATTCAGGATTCAAGCGATGGTAGCTTTCTTTTCCTATCAGTGCAGATTTTAGCCCTGGACTCTTGGAAGGTAATTTGGTTTTTTGACAGAAATTCTGGAGCCTTCACTTCTCCTCTTCAAAGGCCTCCCATACCAATTAAAAGCTAGCTGCATATCATTCTGGCTCCTCATGAAGGAAGCTCTTTGTTTCTTTGGCATGGTAGGTGCCGCAAGCCAACGAAACTACAAGTCCATGCAGTTTAGCATTAAGAAACATAAGAAATACGAGGGACAAAGAAAACAGATGGGTGCGTGTGCAATGTTACAGTCCTCTGTCAGGAAATGAGGCTTTACATCAGACAATGTTTCCATCACATGTTTATTAGTTGATCTGAGTTACAGTGAAAGCATTGAAAAAGAACCTTTTTTGATTTACTTTTTGGCAAATTGGTTGGTTGTGTAAAATAATGCTTTCTTTTATGGGTGAGTCGTGGATTATAACATAATCAGTATGCCTAGCTGACTGGCCCAGGTTATGGCCAACCTCAGCTGGCAGTGGCCAGTCTCAGAAGCCAGGATAAATAGCTAAAAATATCATTTAATGATACTTCCTGCAGAATCTTTTCCAGCTTCTAGTGATTTGTGGTTTAGTGTTTCTTGAGAAAGAGATCTTGAGGGAGTTCTCTTCCATGAAATTTGCTCAGTCATCTCTTGAAATCACATGAACTTCCAGTATCTGTAGCATCCTAGGTCAGTGAACAACACTGACTGTTCTTTGTGTGGAAAAGTATCTCCATTTGCTTGTTTTCAATTTACTAGTCATATTTGCTGTCACCTAAATGTTGCATTGAGAGAAACAGTGAACAGATACTCTGTTTTTATGTTCTGTGAGGTACACATGGATTTTATGGACCTGTATTATTCCCTCATTCCATCCCAGCATCTTTTTTCCAGGCTGACAAGTCCTTTCTTTTAGTTATTCTTTAAGGGGAAACTATTTCTCACCTTTGATCACCCACATTGGCTTTCTCTCTGAATTTCCTAATGTCTGGCTTTGAATATTTTTTTGAGAAGGTGACAGACCAGTATTTAATATGTAGAATATAATTTACAAAGTAGCATAATTATATTTTATGTTTAATTTTGTTTTAGTTTTTCTGTTAATCTTTGCTCTTCTATTGAAGTACAGTGACAGGTTTGTTCTGCTTTAGCATAGATGTCAACATAATTTTAATTTTATGTTTCCTGCAATTTAATTAAGTGGAATGGTGCTTCTTTTGTTTTCCTTGGCTATATACTGCATGTGTTAGCACAGCTTGTATTTATTCTACTATACATTGCTTTGAGGACAGAAGAGGAGGTTCTAAAGCATTAAAAACACTCTCATCAGTCTGTAGAAACTTGCATGACACAGCGCTGTGGTGCAGTTTTCAAACCAGGGACTCCCCAAATAGTTCATGTAGGACAGAAAGTCTTTGTTTATATATACTCACCCTGCTTTAATATATGCTGTCTTTACTGGGAGCAGTTGCATGAGGCTACTCCTCTGTGAATGCCTGTAGCTGCTTTTCTTAACCTGAAGAACACTGGAAAAAACTGCAGCCTTTTCATTTCTGTAGGGATACCTACCTCAGGATTGGCAGCAGCAGCTGAAGGGTTAATTCCCAAAGGACACAGAAAAAGCAAACAGTCTGGGTGCTGGTTTGTAAAATGAATTTTCAATGTGTAGCCCACAGACTATCATTGATTGTGGTAAATAAATAAAACCACTCCTGACTTTTATTGTTGTAGGGAGTAATTATAATTCACAGGGCCAGACCCTTTGTGCCACAGAATGCTTCATTTGTGGTTTGCATGAGCAGATACATTAACTTCTGTAAGCTCTTTTCATTAGAACGCTATTACTCATTGAGGACTGATCAATATATCATCTATACAACATCTTGAATGTGGATGTCTGGACCCATTGTGGGCTTGCTGATAATGACTTCTTTATTCAAGCCAGCTTGTAGGAACAAGGAGATAAAGAAAAGGGAAGAGAATTATAGCATATGCTCATGAAAGTATTCTAAAGGTTATAAACAGAAAGCGGGAGTAAAGCGACAGGGTAGTGAAAGCGATCATAGAGAAAAAAAGTGGAAAGGAACTAAAAGTTGAAAAGGAAAAAAGGTTAGAGTTTCACTGTATTTCTTTTTCTGACATTATGCAAAGCAAGCTAAGTTTTAATAAACCTTCTTTTGAAACTAGTCCTCCCCTTTGGGATTATATTGCCCTTTAGGTTTTCATATCCTAATGCTCTGTTCATCTTGTGAGGCATTTAAGTATTCCCAATGAAAGCAGAGCACCGTTTTCCTTCCCCCTTGCAATCTTTTATTTATCTTTTGTTCTCCTCCTTTCTCACTTCCCTCCTTCTACCCCAAATCAACTCTCTGGGGCTCAAAGGTTTTCTTTCTTTCGTTAACTTTTGATTTTTTTACTGTATTCATTCTTTTATTCTGTTTCAAGATTTTCTTATGGTCTTTATAAAATTTTGTATAATTTTATTAGAACTTTAATGCATAGTGTGACACAGTACATCTTGATTCAGGCTTGCTGCACTCTCCACGTCTGGAGTAGAGTTTGGGAAATTATAATAAATAGAAAACTATGTATCCACAAAACACATTATTCATTTATTCTAGCTTTTTCCTTGCTGCTCTACTTTGTCTTCTGTTTTGCTTATGACAAAAAAATGAAGAATTATAGTCTGTACAGTAGATTGGAGTGGAGATTCCATTCAGTTGAAGAAAATATAGAAAGGGTTAGAATTGTTTTCAAGGATCAGAAAAAAGAATTTATGAAATAATATATAACAAGAGATCCATTACAAGCTTCAATCTTTGGCTGGGAAGAAAAGAAATACCTTTTTTTTCCCTGGAAAAAAATAAACCCAGATTCCTCATAAAACAGGTTTTTATTAAGTAAGTATTTTAAATACAGTGCCACAAAAAGACTGTGAATTAACACATTTTTAGTGGGGCTTGAAGTTAAATACCTGCATAATGCATACCTGAAAATTAAAATCTCGTGAGCTTATTTCAACAGATTCAGCAGTTTGGGAGGACCTTGCAAAAGCGAAGAGTACTCTCAGTGACAGAAGGCCAACATCTGGAAGTCAAGAAGTTCAGGTAATAAGGCAGCACACATAAATTTTCTGAAGCTGATTGAAAAGAAACAACTAAAGATCTTTATTTACAATTTTAGAAAGACCTCAGAATAGCAAGCTGATTTTGACTCCAATCCAGCAATCTAGAGGTTTTAAACCCAGTTCATGGAAATTAAGAACTGAATGTCCACACCACAGAAGATGAAAGATAAACAGTGTTGCAGAATGCTATCAGAATGGTTGAAATATTGCTCAGTATTAGTTTATAACACTAGCAGAGATGATCAGAAAAGCTCGTTTTTATTACAAGGTAAACAGGTATAGACAAATTCGAATGAGGTCAGGGTGGGAAAAATTTTTGTCAAAAAAAGTTTGGCTTCTAGCTTCATCTTAAAAATAGCCAGATCCTTCCATCTGAAAACTAGATGGAACTAGAAGTTTCCACTAGAATAGAAATATTCCACTCTGAGTGGCGTTCATGTTTCAAGTCAGATCAAACGTTCTTTGGAGGCAGGTACCAGTAAGTATATATCTATTTCAGCTGCCCCATTGCTTTATGGAAGTTGAAGTTCAGGCATCTTGCTTGTGCCTTGTGATGAACTGTAAGGCTGAAGCATGGAAATCACAGGAGAGATTTAATCTGCCTCAACCCACAAAGGAGGAAGGGGATTAATCTCTCCCACTTCCCTGGAACATGAGAAAATGCAGTTCAATGCTGAACCATGTCTAAATGAAACTTTTCAATTTGGAAATTTGTATCTTTGTTTTGACCAAATGAAGCAAGGGGAAACGTCTGACATTTCAGAAAGGGAATATTCCAATGTTGAAAAGAAAAATAAAATTTTCCATGGAAAGAAAAGCTTAAACCAGAAAAATGCTTGGCGCTCAAGTTCCACCTAGCTATCGCTGTACATTGCTGGGCAGACCTGGGTAATTTCTGCCCAGTTGTTATCAGACCACCAGCACAGTAAGTCAGTAGTGATTTCACCTAGTAAAGGCCCTGCAGCACCTGTACTGGTGCAGGGCTCATGAAATACAATTCATAGTCCAGAGTTTGCTGCTCAGGGTCCATAAGCAGTCTATGAAGAGAACTAAAACACAGCTTTAGCACGCAACACAGCACACCTTGCACTTACTGTGGCTCTGACTATTTTGCCTTGGTGACACTATGTGTCTTTGCAACTTGCTGTTCTTACCTGAGTGTCCTGTGCTGGTAAAGGCAGAGCACAAGATTTCACTTCAGCTTATTGGGTTGGGGTGGTTCACACACCTTCCGTAATGTGTCAGTCCTCCCAAGGGTCAAATATGAAGATGTTTTAGACTGCTTTGTGTATAATGTGCCTTCTAGACTCCATGTTGATGTCTCCAATTCTATGATTATTCCAGCAATTTCATTTTGCATATTTAGAATTAATTATGTTGCTGAAGGAGATTCAGTCAGATGTTAACAAACCAGGTTTTTTTGTACTTTGCTTCTGCTTTCTCCTGCTTCTGCCAATCCTCTCACACCTCTCAACCCTTTCATAGTATGCCTATTATTGCTATTGCAGCATTTCACTGTGTTAGTATGAAGGAGTTCTCCTCTTGTGTAAGCTAGGGTACATTTCCTAGCTGGGCTGTTCCAACAGTATTAAATAAAGTATTCCCAGAATCAAGTGGCAGAATCTATTAGAGGTGCTCATTGAGTGCAAAAGTGTTTGGGAGTCTTAATATGTAACAGGAATTACTTTAAATCTCCATGGAAGTTTTCTAGCTTGTCCTGGAATTGGGACCCACAATGTATCTTCTCATTAGCCCTACAGAGACAGAAGCCACAATGAGCGTTCAGCACTTAGCATTTGGCCAATCTCAACATCTTTTTCCTACAACCACCAGTAAGAAGATAAACAGCTGAAATCCCAGCCCTCTGCCATTTCTTCATGGGTGAGCATCCTTTGGTAAGTGTATTCCTTAACACTGTAAAGCTTTGCCTAACTTCAGTAGGTCCTGAATAGAGTCCATAATCTGAGTGCTGCAATTAGGTACTTTCACAGAATTATCAGAGTTGGAAGGGACCTCTAGAGATCATCTAGTCCAACTCCCCTGCTAAAGCAGGATTGCCTAGAGCACATCACTCAGGACTGCATCCAGGCGGGTCTTGAAAATCTCCAGAGAAGGGGACTCCACAACCTCCCTGGGAAGCCTGTTCCAGTGCTCTGTTGCCCTCACTGTAAGAAGTTTTTCCTCAGATTTGAATGGAACTTCCTGTGTTCCAGCTTGTGCCTGTTGCCCCTTGTCCGTTGCATATCCTATTCTCCACCTGGCACGAAGGAGAAATTCAAACGTCTTTGTCGTCTTCTCCTCCCTCTGCTCATTTCTGTGCCTTCCTGTTCCTTATTCCTTATCACAATACAACCAACACACTTCTTTCCACAGTGCCTACTTTTTGGAACAGCTTAAACTTCTCAGACTCATAAACTTCCCTTCTTTTTACAACTTGGAAATTAAATAAACCTGGCAAAAAGACAACTATTTTATGTTCCGTACCCTTTTCCTATTGCCCAGAAGTGTCAATATTTTTACTTATTCTTTAAATACTCTTTATGAATTTTTCTTTTTCTTTTTTTTTTTTTCCTAAGGGTAGTAATGGTTCTGCTTTGCATAGAGTTCTTCCAAGTGATTTATGAGGAAGATTATATTAAAGATACTCTAGAAAATAAATTACATTCCAATATACTGAACCCCCCCCTATAAATCTTTCACGAAGAGAAAAAGTGTAAAATAATGATAAAAAAGTACTGAAGAACAGTTATTGATTAAGTCACAGACTTGGGGTTCTCCAGAGAGCTGTACTGAGTCCATTTTTATGAAATACATTAATCAATAATTTGGTTTTCATAACAGGGAATAAGCTCTTGACATAAAAAAGGCTGTGGGTATGTTTAAAGATAAGCATAAAATTTGGAAAAATCTGAGTAAATTGAAAAATTTAATAAGAAACCCCTCTAGTTTTCAGCTAGGAAGGTTTTATACCTAAGTAGGTGTTATCAGCTGTGCAAGCACATAACAGAGTAGCTGGCTTTTCTGTAGGAAATGCTGTGAGACTCTGAAATCACAGCAGTATCATGGGACTGCAAGCACCGTATTGAGAGAAGGCAAACAGCATTATAACTGCAAGATGCATGAAGTGAACCTTTTACTTCTTCGGGAAAACATAAGGCCTTGAGCCTTGTGATCACCTTTGGGTGCTACAGTGGAGAAAGATGAAAGTCAGTTACAGTCATTAGAAAGGACAGATACAAGAATTATGAGGTGAGACAACAAGGTGAAAAGGGAAGGGTTAAGTAATAGGGGTTATTTAAGCTGAAGGAGAAAAGATGGAAGAAACGTAACAATAAGATGATGTATGCAAAAGGCTGCTGTAAAGAGAAGAGGTCAAATTGCTGTCCAGGGGGAAGGGACAAAAGAAAATGGGTTTATACTGAAGTAAGAATGTTCCAGAACATCATCCCTCTTTTCCAGTATGACAGTAAGGAAGCCATGGAAAAGATGGCTTCCTTAGTGGCGGAGGTTATGGTATCTACAAAGACCTATATAAAAGCTGGGTCTTGAGGGGCCCTTCTATTCCACTCTCTGCACTGAGACTATTAGTCCTATCAAAGTGGTTGCCACAGTTATTTGTCTAATCTGTTCTGAGAAATCGCCCTATATCCCCAGGCTGTCTATTCTAGGTCTTCATTAGACTTCATTTTAGGTGTCATTCTTAATGTCTTGCCTGTATCAGTGATGAAAAAAGCAGCTTTATGTATTTTGCAAGCACCAATCCTTATCCACCCTAGAAAAATACTGTCCTTTTGCCTTACATGAGGTTCCTTAAAAGCAGCTAAGATAACTGCACTAGATACTACCATAGATAAGGAGTTGACCAATAGGTACCTGCTTAAGGTTCTTTTCACACGCTTATTTAGTTTTCTGGATGTACCAGCAATACACCCACATGATGGCAGAGGAGGGTATATTGCACTTGTACTAAGGACAGAGCCGCATGGGAATCCAACGTCAGATTTGAAGCTCAGATAACTGAAGCCTAACTACCTCCTGTTTCCTGTGGATTTCAGCTGGCAAGTATTTATGCCGAATCCTGGGTGACCTTGAGCAGCTTGTGCTGAAATCCAAACTGTTTTAAGAAATATCTTCCTGGGTTTTCCAGGTTGTCTCTATAGAAGACGCAAGCATATCCTTGCATTCCAGGATTGCGATGTATCTTTTGGAGGGTTTTGGTGTCAAGATATCATAATCCAAAGAGCTGTCTTCACCATCCAGAGCCTGCTCTGCTTGTTGTGACTTTCAGAGTGAGAACTGTATTCCCTGCGAAACTTTCATATATTAGATCAGGAAGAAATTTCACATAAAACATCATTCTTCTGTGTATTAAAAAAATTAAAAAAACATGTTAACTTTATTTGTCCTTAACTTCTTTGTGAGTGTGCTGTGAGTCCCAGGGCCATGTTTTTTAGAGGAATGGCATTATCTGAAATGATCTGTCAGTATGCTTATTGAACCATATGAGTGAATCTGCAATACTCAGATGTCCTGAGGGCCTGATGAGGTTGACTGTTTGGTACGCTCTTAGTCAGGGACACTCTTGTATCATGGTGAGCAGCTATACGTATATCAATTTTTATCTTCCAATCAATATTTGGAGTGTATGAAGAGTGCATTCGTGCATTTAGTATGGACCCTTATGACTACATGAGAACATGTCCTAAAAGATAGTGTGGAATGTGAAAGGAAGACGATGATGTACCTCTGTCAATCCTGACAAACATGTAATTTGAGGCTTTCTTCTGCTCAAGCTCCAGTTTTTGCAGGGTGTAGGTTATGCAACATGTATAGTATATGTGTATATTTCAGCATTAAAACTGGAACAATTTATGCTCATGCGTAACTTTCCTCACTTTGCGCTTAGAAATCTTTGATGATTGCTCAGGTGGGTAAACTAAAGGATGTGCCTGAGTGCTTGAGGTATAAGAGCCTTAGTTATTATCATTCTTTGGAAAATGAAACAAGGCCACAAAGAGGTCTTATATAAATTAAAAATGAAGCAAAACGAAAAAGTAAATAAGTCAGGAAAAATAATTAGCTGACATATGTTAATTTTTTAAAAATACTTGTTTGTGGAACAAAGTGTAATTAAGCCCTTAGTGAGCATATGGTATGCAAATACTAATGAAGTTTATTAGTATGGATTCAGCAGAATATTTGGGCAGATCATTCACATATACATATAAAAGCAAACTGAAAACTAGAATGTGAGAATGAGAGCGGTCTAGGAATGATGAATGTTCATTCTACTGATATTTTTGGTTTTGAAGGAATCCAGAAAAATATAACCTCTGTAAGGGACACAAACCAATTTCATTTTTTAATGAGGATGCAGGTCTAAGATGAGTGGAGGGTGAAACTAGCTGTGTTAAGCTAATTAAACCTACTCTCTTTTTTTGGTAATTTTCTAACACCAAGTACTGAATTAGCTGTAACCACTTGTAACAGTTCTGGCTCCAGTTTTCAGTCCTCTGTACACCTAGTCATGCTGGAACAGTTCCCCTCTCTCAACTTCTGCCTTTTAAGAGAGAGTCCTTTTGAAAGTTTTGTTCCAAGACCTGACTTACTGATTTCAGAGAGAGAGTTTGAAGAGCTCCAAAAACCGCACACACAATTTATTTAACATTGTGGTCAAATTAGCATTAATTAAAGCAAAAGAAGTTCAGAATCACTAGTAACTCATAAAGGTAATGTAATCATAATGTATTTTTTCAAAACTGGGACAGAATATGGTCAAAACCTGGCCAATTATCACATTATCTGGTCAAGACTTCCTAACATGAGCTTCTTGTGACATTTTTTGTTGTGCAGAACTAGTGAGATGGAATGAGTGAAAGAGAGAATATGGAGCAACAAAAAATTTGGGTTTGTGCGGTGCAGTAGAATTTGGAGGGGAAGGAGCAGTGCCTTTGACCTCATCACAACCTTCATGCCTTACAGCTGTGCTGCTTCTGGGGCCACTCAGCATAAATGTAAGCACATAAGGCATCTGTGCAAGATCTCAGTCTCAGATCATAGGCAGGGGATTGATTCCACTACTGGTTTTTGTAGCAGAAAGTACAACTGAGCACCAAATCTAATTGAATAGTAGGAGTCTACTGAGGTATTTATTAACAATAATTCTTATCCTAATGAACACATTATAGATCCACACAAAGAAGAATGTCTACTGTGTCTATCCTATTTGAAAAAAAGTCCACCTGATGGCCCAGTTGGGGTAAATGCATTTCTCTTGACCATAATACAGCTCTAATAACACATACAAGCTGAAAACTTGGCATGATGTGTCAGTATATGGAATAGGCAAGTTGTCATTACATTTATGAGATACTCTTGGAACATTATGGTAACATATAAACTGACTATGTTTATATTAATTATTTTGTTATTATACATTTACATTTTGTGTTTCTTCCATAACCTTCACTATGGAATATTCTATATTGAAGAAAGGGAATTTTAAAATTGAATTCATAGGGTGCCCTAACTTAAAGTGACAGTAGTGTGGGAAATGGGTATATTAATTATTTTGTTATTATACATTAATTATTTTGTTATTATAGATTTACATTTTATGTTTCTTCCATAACCTTAACTATGGAATACTCTACAATTTTAAAATTGAATTCATAGGAAGCCCCATCTTAAAGTGGCAGTAGTGTGTGAAATTAGACTGCAGAACAAGGATTAAAGCAGCAGAAGAGCTGCTGAATATTGTTACAAAATAGTTTCAAATAGTGGTACAGCAAGAAATGGTTTCTTAAAAGTTTTAAATATTAAAATATTTCGATGAACTGATGAAGACAAAAATTATTTGCCTTATTCCTGTAATCCTAGCACTTAAATGGTCAACCAAGGTTCATCATAGAGCATTAGTGGAACTCCAACAAAACAGATATGTAGTTTAAGGCAGGGAATTACATCATACCTTGCTTTCACCTCAGCTGACACAAAATTCACTAATGGTGACAACATTTCTGATTCCATTGATACAAAACACATTTCAGCTAATGGAATTACTCTCAATTTACTAGCAGGATAAGGTCTTTTTGCCCTTAAGTTGTATAAATTGCACCTGAGAAGTTCCACATACTGTGCACCTTCAGATATTAAAAAAAAACCTTTTTCTTATGTAAGAGCCTACAGCACTGAAAGTCATATTCTGCAGCTGAGAAGACAATATATTTATTTTAGTGTATGAAGGTATGTCTTGGTTGCTTTGAGAGCAACAGCTACACTTAAAACTCTTACATTTGACTTTGATGTATTCCCACTGCAGGACAATTTTCGGCTTTGCTGTTGTCTTTCTAGTCTTTGTACATAGTTTATTGAGCAAATTAAAGCTGTCTGGCCCACCACCTTTAATTGTAAAGTGTAGTCCATCTTTCTAAGTGAAAAAAAAAATCACTATTTTACTGTAAATTAACGATAGATTAAAAAAATTACAGTACAGCAAAAATTACAGATACCTAAAATATACAAACAGAAAATTGGTTTAATTGAATATTCTCTGTAGATCATTAATTTTTAGAGTAATTACATCAAAAAATATAGTGGTGTTCAGCTAAAATAATATGAGCCTCATCTTTTTTTCACTGAAGTCCTCCATGGACTCATGGAGTTGATAACCGTGAAGTTGATAATCAAGCTTGAAACGATGTTATTACATATTATAGAAATTCATATGAAATATACATATTTTTTTAGTGAAACAGATATTTCTCAGATATCACACCAGCTGAGATCTGAATTGTGGCTGACGTATTTCTGGATTAATCAGTGGGGATTGTGCATATATATCACATATGTTTAGAAAAAATTACTGTTATATTAAGAATCCATTACTGTTTGTATTGGAAATCTTCAGAAGACAGCACATACTAGCACTCAGGCTGTTATTGGCACAATTTCCCTTTTAATTGGGGCATTTTAGATCTAGATGAAAGTTTTTTGTTTTAGTTTTAAATGTGAATCTACAGTTTTTTATTAGGAATCTTCAGAAGTCCAATTTCCTTATTTTAAAGAGAAGATTTTCCTATTCTACAACTTTGCATGTGTTTAAAAGGAAAAAGGATGGCAAAAAAAAAAAGATTCAGGATGTTGCCATTCAACAGCACAAACTAGCACTTAAAAAAAACCCAACAAAACCAGCCCAAAACACCACTCCAGAATGCTACGCTGTTATTTAATTACAGTATTTTGGAACATTTTCCATATTTGATAAATGTCATTGTAAGCCCCACGATTTTACTATAGCTGTCATAGTTAAAGGACACAGGCAGAATAAGGTTTTTAAATAGAAGCAATATACTTTAGGACTAGTTGGTACAGTCAGGAACAATTGGTCAAACTGTCAAGTGTACAAGACCTTGAGGTTTGTCTTCAAGGCCTGAAGAAGACATGAGCCTGAAAACTTGTCTAATATTTCCAGCTATATCAATGAGTCAAAGAAAAGATATCACATGTTCCAACAAACCTATTCCTGCCTACTGTGAATAGCAAGCTTTTTTATTTTGCTTTTGTTACTCTTCATTATTTATAGTGTTATTTTTGTAAAGAAAAGCAAAAAGGAACAGGGAGAAGCAGTATATTGTTAAACTAGTTGATATAGTTGGGGAAAAAGCAAACTGAGCAGAATTCAGACATTCTGCAGGAGGAGGGAGATACCCTTGTGTGGTGCCCTTGACGAGCTTGCAGCTACACGGGAACCGGAGAGTCACAAATCCAGGCAGTCATGTTTTCTGTGGCAGCTAGCACAAGCACGGGAAAGGGTAGCTCCCCTATGGTGTTGCAATGAACTGTTTAACCTGCACCAAGGTTTGTGACATATACAAGTGCGGAGGTCATTGCTGACTGTCATATTAAATAGGAAAACAAGGTGAGGTTCCACCAATACTTGCTAATTTTGCTCGGTTCAGTTCTGTTTGATCATACTAAAATTGTCATAGGGAGCACATCCAGAGGAAACAAGGTGGATTAGTTGTCACCTTTGGTGGAGGAATTGGAAGAAATGTTACAAAGTGAACTTTTCCTGCAATTTGTTTTTCTCTACTTGCCTCCAATCTCAGTGGTTTGGCAGATCTAGATGGTCAAGAGGTCTCCTCCGTCCTGGAAAGAACCATATTTTAACAGCACCCTTTAATAACACAAGTTGTCTAATTTACATATGTCTCACAATGCATCTGGGGTATCTTACTGCTATATACAACAATTACAGTTACCCCAAACCTCAATTTATGCAACATACGGTCTGAAGGCGTTGCATCAGAACTGGATGAGGCACAAACAATGCCAAAGCTGAACAGAGTAATGGAGACGATACGTATTTCATGCTTCTCAACCAGAGTGCAAACATGTAAAAAGTTCAGCTGCTACACGCTGAAAAGCACTTAACTAGAGCACTAGCACAACATTTCTGCTAAGTGCTATGTTTGATTTTGACTAGACAACAAGCCTTAAGGATTGTGATTCCTTAGAGTAAGCTGGATTCATATGTGACCTATATATAATATCCTTATAGCTTTGCAGAAAGATTAAAGGCAGTGGATTAAAGCCAAAGACTAAAGGGACACTATTAAAAATATATGGGAATGTTTTCATGCATGATGGCCATTTTGAAGAAGTGCAGCTAGAAAACATCTGAGAGAGGCAAATCTCAGCAGTTTGCAGAAGGAAATTTTCACCACAGTCAAAATAGGAATGTTTCCCAGAGAAGACTGCAGGGGAATTGCTTATCTAGGTAGGGCCAAAGATATGGAGACAGACATGGGAACGATGGTGTTGCTCAGACTTGAAGCTCTTCTGCTGATTCTTTTCGGTGCAGAGCACATAGAGACTCTGGCATCTGCAGTGGGAGCTGGTATGTAAATTGAGGAATGTAGAAAGCTGGTGTGCTTCATGGTTAGTGGATTAAGCCCTACTCTTAGAGGTGTTCCTACAAATGGCTTTGAGTACCAAACCTGCTGATTATGTACTCTTTGTGACAGGAAAGAGAGGCAGGAACCATACAGGGATCTTGAAACATCTCAGGCTTGCTACACTGTGGGCTTCTCAAGGTTCAAACAGACCTACTTTTTCTGATTTTGTGACTATTTTACACCAAAAAAAATATTTTAACTCAAGAATTGTGAACCTGGCCCTCCAGAAAGTTTCTCTCTTTTTTCTTTAATAAATTCCCTATGCTTGCTGTGTTACTTGGATTGTGTGGCCAAAAGAACGGTAAAAGCATTTGGCAACTCAGGTGTTACATTGCAATTTATCCATTGGAAACACTTGACACCAACGAACTCACATAAAATGGACAAAATCCAGGTAATACTTGTAACTTGTTGACGTCATGGGCCAGATTTTAATTATAAAGGATTTGTATCCCATTATTAATTTTATGAGAAGTTGAATCCTCCTCAAACTTCTTTGTACAGAGCAGACTAAAGAAAACCCATATGTCCATGGTTTTTTTGACTGTTTAAATAAAGAAAACTGTGTTGTGGGTTTTTTTTGTTTTGTTTTGTTGTTTTTTTTTTTTCCCTGCAACACTTCTCTGCCTTATTTACCTGGTTCCATGGAATTCCAAGGGCAGGACACATCCTTCAATAAGGCCATGAACTGTATATCACAGCTAAGACCAGTAATAAACTCTAATACAGATGTTATAAAAGCCTTCTTAAAGCAAGGTTAATAACATGACAATAGTAAACACCCCAGTCAGCATAAAATGAAATGAAGCCTACAGTATTTCAAATGCATAGGCACAGTGAAAAAGGATACCAAGAAAAGACCTTTTGTTCATGAGTTTCTATATATAAAAAAAAAAATCAGTTTTCTGCTTTGTCTCAGTTGAAGGTCATCTGTACATGAGCAAGAGAAAAATAACTACCATACTTTGCTGCAAAATGCTGGGATTACTTGGCAGCATGTACAATATTGCAAATACAATGCCTTAATAGAAGACTAATATTAAATTAGAAGAGTTCCATTAATGGTGAGACATGTATTGTGTTCATTTATATTTATTGCTTTTTGATTCCCTTTTTTCCTCCTGAAAATAATGGTGTAGAAAGTGACAGAAATACTATTCCTCTACTTCAGCCCTATGAGAGAACTAAAATAATCTTGTAAAAATGTCAGCATAGTTAGCTGGCCAGTTTCTGAAGAAGCACGTTCTGCAGAAGATCACCGTTGTGTCCCTCATTCAAAAGGATATCCAAGTTCAGGATCGAATTTACATTTTGATGGGGTCTTGCACTGCTGGTTGGAATTCAGGATGCTTTCTGAAATTGGTGCCTCAGTCTCCAATCAGTTTCTCTTATCAGACGACATTTCCAGAGGGAGGGCAT
>JAOXJM010000012.1:91713634-91730936 GCA_026413425.1 Tringa solitaria
CACAATATATGCACAATCATGTTACCTTTAAGACTAACACAGCAGTGGAGTATTCAGTCTCCACAAATATTGTTTATTTCTGATGCCTTGGCTCTGAATGCCAGCCAGACCACTAAGCAGTTAGACCTGTGATCAAGACTATGGATGGTGAAGTAACCACAGAAAGGTTTTACCACCGTTCTGTGATGATCAGTCTTTCTGCAGATTTTTTTTTTCCTATTTCTGTTACACTTCTTTACATGACTGGATCAAGTGCAGTCCCAGGAGGGAAGGAGATTCTGCCTCTTCCCTTAGAGAGCAAAGGAGCATGTTGGGGCAGAAAGATTTGGAGACCTCAGGGTGTGGTGGAAATAACATAAACCTAGGAGTGTGCAGCTCCTGCAGAGAGACTGAGAGACCACAGGAAAGTGCAAGAATCAAACAGTCAGGCTTCTGAGGGGATGAAAATAAAGTAGCAGGGCCCAGAGGGGACAAAGGCAGAGCTTTCTGCAACTCAGAAAGCCTCTGAATTGCTTGCCTAGGAGAAAGACATACAGTGGGCAGGCAGACAGCTGACTGTAGAAATCATTTTTGTTTCCATTCTGTCTTCCCTACTTGCTTTGAGTTCACTCAAAGAATTTTCCTTACAATTATTATGACTATTATTAATAGTAGTGTCACTAATAGAAGCTTTGGAAGCTTTTTGGTCTCTTCTTGGAGCTCCTTTTCAGAGGCGATATAGGTAGAGCCACCTCAAGATTTCAGTCAATACAAAGTCCTGCGACAGGAACATATCAGATTATGTATGGATTGGAGAGAAAAATGAGTATCTACCTAGGCTCAGTATTCAGATCCATTTCTTCTAAAAACTTTGTTACATTTTTATCTGTTTTATATTGTACAGCTCTTGAATATTCAGATGAATCATGAGGTAAATTTCAAATCTCCCTTCCAAAATTTATGAAGAATCCTAAGAAATCAAGAAAAATGGGGAGGTGACCTTCTCTGGGGACAAGCAGAGTAGCTACTGTTTTCCTGCTAAATAACTTGATTCAAGTGTAATCACAGTATATTCTACATCCAGCAGTATGTCTTTTAAGACAAAACAGGCAGTTCTGGCCAATTTATTGGCTACTCCTTTCCTGTTTATATCACCTGATGACCGGTATGGCTGTGTTTGGCATTTTTAAGAACACAGTGGATTTTTGTAACAGAACAGTTCTAGCTTTCTCTCGCATATGGAACCATCCTGTGGGGTATTTGAATCCTTTAATGATAGTAACAAAGCTGTGTATTGCCTAAGCCATCCCATCATATATTATTTTAACTATTCTTTTGGTTTTCAGGCCATAATTCTGCCTCTAACGCTATGAATCGCATGATATCATTCTAACATATTTATATTTATCAGCTGTAATACTAAGTGCATTGAAAAAAAGATGATGATGTTTCTTTATGGTATGTTATTAAAATCCAGGTTTCTTTTCAGTATTTTTCATACTACTGTTATTCGTGTATAGCCCCCATGCATCCTAACCCTTAAGTTTTAGTATTTGAGGCCCAACTAATCTGAAATTATTTCCATCATTTTCCCTCACCTCCATTATTATTCATCTTGAATTTGAAGTGATTCTGATTTTGTATTCTTTGCACTTACTTTTTTCGATAATATGTGGAAATGCACCCATCCATTTGAAAAAGTGATTGTTTAACTGCTGCTTACCCAAATAGCAAGCTGGGTGAAGCTGTGACACAATACAGTGTTTGTCAGAGAACCTAGGAGATTTCCCAGACCCACAGCCTTCTTTTCCTTTGGTATCTTCTTTCTTTTGTGTCTTTTAATTTCTTATTTAACATTCTGCTACTGTGTCTTAGTGACTCAGCTTGTACTTTGTATTAGTTTTCTGTATGTCTTGCTTTTCTGATTATGTTTGTCCTGTTTTGTTTCTTCTTTACATTTAAGAAGTCAGTTTGTATTTCCTGCTTTAAGAAAGTCCTTAGTATCATCCATTTCCTTCTCTACCCTAAAGTAAGCTATGACAGATGATGAAACATTTGTCCCCACCTACTCTCCAAAGTAATTTCTTGTGGTTCTATATGTAAAGAGCATTCAAAACTTTGTAGATGTATTAATGCTTTAGAATCTGAGAGCATTTGTCTTTTTCATTATAATACTATCCATTTTCTCAGAATTCTCCAGTTGTATCCTTCCACACTCAATCTTCAATTTCAAACACAAATCTGCTACTACTTGCTTTGTTTTAGTCAGATTTTTATCTGTACTAGGTTTCTTTAAGTAGATTTACATTCTATGAAATTTTACCTCCTTAGAGATCTATTCAGCTAAGTTTCTCTTCTTTTCTGTAGTATATGCTGTTTCCCACTCTGATAGCTGGCTGTAGATGGCTCTGTATCCATTACAATACTCAAATGCATTAATTCCTTTCATACTTAGATTTTTTTTAAGAAAGCTACATTTTTTTTCAGTAAAAAAAAACGTTTCAATAAAAGAACGTTTTCAGTAAAAGATCAGTTGTTAAAAAACGATATTGTTTCCTCTAAGTCAGCCAAAGGCATTTCTTGCTGTCCCTTACTGGGCACTCAGCATTTTCTGTCAATGCTTTGCCTTTACTGGAGTTTTCATTCTGTGTCTGTTTTATTTTCAGCATGTTTCTTTTTCCATCCACTTTTCCTGCAGATTAAATACAACTATTCCTGTCTTGCAGACCAAGTCCTTGAAGTTCACAATGGCATTTTTTTTTCTTCAAGCATCCTACCTCTGAAGAAACAGTATGAAGTTCTCCAACCTTCTAATTCTGTTACATCTTTATGTTCATACATGGTGAAGTTGAGCATACAGCTATCAGTGAAAGCTGTCTTTAGACTATATCAAAAGACTCTAAATTTTCGATATTTTCCCATTCTATTCAAATGTACATATTTTGTCAAGTAACTTAAGCGTTACTGATGTCTCAGCTAAGATCTCCTTAAATTACTCAAAGTAAAATGCATCTTTTCTTGTCCTGATACATCTAATTAAGAATGCATTAGCATAAGAGCAGTTACCTTTTTTCTGTACTGTATATTATATTGTACTCATTAAGGCTGATTTTCATGTTCCAGTTCATTGTTCCTGATCACTTTACCGGATTAACTTGTTCCAAATATTCAAGTTCAGAGATCATTGTGAGGATAAAACTGAAATAACTTTGTGGTATCATGCTTCTCCACTTTTCCAGATCATTAGAATACAAACGAGCAATGCTGATCATCGCGCAGGACACTGACGCATCTTGATTTCACTCATTGCCCACCATGAAACTTACCGTTTATTCCCCTTCTTCTTTTCAGTGGCGCTACTCACTGCAACACTGTCTTCAGCAAAAGAATCTTTTCCAAAGACTTTGTGAAGGTTCTTACACACTGCTTTAGGCACTTTTCCTTTATCCACTACTTTGTCCATACTTTCAAGCAATCTTAATGCATTTCTGTAGCCTTACTTGTGCCTCTCCTCATACACACGTGTTCTGTGTTAAGTAGTGCCTTACTTTGCTCAGCTACTTCCTAACCCTGGTTTCATGCAATTACCTTCACAAATAGATCGTTTTAACTCTTCATGCAGGGATCCTCTTTTGTTTTCACCTGGCCTTCCCTGACCTGATCTCAGTGAGGTCAAGGGCTGTTCTGAAATCCCATTAATCCCATCCAAGATTATACCACATCTGGCCAGCAGTATTGGTCTAGCTGCTGTCTTCAAATACTGCATAATCGTCTGTTTCTGTAACTCACCACAGAAAATCTTGTATATTAAGGAATCCAGAAAAGCTAAAGAGCACATGGGCTAAGATACAAACATTTGCAAAGGTTCATGAATGACAAAGTTTTTTTTTTCCACAGCATGACTTCTTTTTTTATATTCCTTCCCTCACAACTACATTGAAATGACATGCTTTTTGAAATACAGGTGGAAGCAAAATATTACAATAATCAAGACATTTTTGAGAACTTACAAAGCCCATTATGAATTCCCCAGGCTTAAAATATAAAACTAAAAAGTTAAAGAGATTTAACAAAAATCTCCAAGAATATAAATGTGCAGTTTGAACACTCAGACTACTGTAACTCTGTCTTTCAGAGAGGTCATAAAGTTGTTAATTTTAAAGACATGCCAGATTATTTTTCTTTTTTTGTTTTCTATTTTTTGTCATGGGCCTCTCACTGAAATGAAACCTGGACAGTCACTCAGAAAAATTCTTGTTATTTTCGGCAGGACTTAAACTAATTTACTTTGCAATAGCAGAAACAGAAAGACCATATGCAATATATTTCTAAGAATTGAGAGAAAAAGTAGATTATGTTTCAGAATCTGTCACTAATAGGAAAAATGCATTAAAGTCTACTGACAACATCAAGTCAATATTTACCACAACTGATTTTTTTGGAGACTTTAGTATTACAGCAGTTCATTTGGATCAGCTCAGTTGTCCATTAACATCACGAGCTCCCATCCAATATTATCTGGGAGCAGTACTTAAGAAGAGAGTAAAAGAGGGCAAATTGTGCAGGAACTGTTGCCCATTTATACTTCCAACTTTCAGAGGAAAGCCGAGCTGCTGCATTTAATAGCCGTCAATGAACCTCTTTTCTCATGAGGTTGTCTAATTGCATTTTAACTCACATAGATTTTTGAAATGTAAAACATCCTGTAGCAGTAAGCTTCAGGTTTGTAGGGGAGAGGTGATTTCTTTTTTTAAGCTATATATATCCTTAGTAGATATACTTGGAGTAAACGGACAAGATATGTTTCCGAATAGGGTTTTTTTTACCCTTACAGGTAAAGACACACTTATCTTCAAAAGTTAGAAAGAAACTTGAAAGTCATCTTTTAGAAACCATAGATCTGAGAGGAGAAGGAGCTTGCCACCAGGTAGATCAGCTGAGAGGAGCTGTGTAAAAAATCACAACTCAATACCTTTTTTTCCCCTCTTGTGTTTCTTCAGCAGAAACAACTGTCGAAAAAACAGTCTTTCTACACTCTTACTTGTCATTTGTTGCACTGCAGTTTGGAAAACTTTATTTTTTTTTCAGATTCACACAACTGCATCAGGGTTTGTCAACTCAGTTTGGCTTGTTTATCATTATCGAGTCATCATGCTCACAGAACAACTCCCTGAGTAGCTTGTTTATAATTTATTTTGCGTCTGGCCTGACTCTAGCTTTAGTATGGAAAGCCTTGGATTGGTGGGTGTGAAGTGTTTGGGGAACTGCTTGTATGAATCCTAAAAGATCCCCTTTCCTAAAAACTTTCCCATAATCAGTAGAAGTTATAGTTTGCAAAAATGCCTACCAAGCTTTGTTGCTGAAGCAGGTATATCTCACAAAGGCTTGTTTCTTAACCAGTTAGGGGTACCAATTCATTTTTTTTCTATCTATCTGCTCACTGACCTTTGACCTGCCTGTCATGCACAACTCATCCTGATGAGGAATCTTCCACTGAATTACTTTTGTACTAAGTGAAATACAAAAGAGTTTGTACTCTGCAATGGGAAGGAATGGCAGGCCTGGGTTAAAAAATAGTCACGGCCCATCAATTGTTTTGAAAAATAGGTCCTTATTTAAATGAGGTATTTGTTGGCAATGAGAAACTGGTAACTTCTTTGCTTGTTTTCAGGAAAAAACAGCAATGAAGTGCCCTTTCTCATTCCCCAGAGAAGGAAGAGGTGGAAAGGTCAAATGGGGCATATTTGCCATGGAAAGTGCCCATGGCTAGCAGATATTGGCAATGTTACTTGCAGGTGGATCCAGTGAGACAAGAGGTGGAAGGTGCCTTGGTTGTGTATGACAACACAGCGATGGAGTTAACAACTTGTACATAAACTTTGGAGAATGCTGAAGGACCCATCTGCCTCTTTCTCATCCCCTCAGCTGTAGACCAAATATCCTATAACTGGCATGAAAAACCATTGACATAAGCTACTCCTGAGTGAATGTAAAAAGGAGTAAGTTGTACCATTGTTTGATCTGAGGCTTTATGAAACAGTATAGAGATAAGAAAAGTTGAATGAAGTATATTTAGGAAGACAGAGAAGAGCATATTGCAAGTAAAGTAGGAAAAAACACTGCCTAGTCAAGTGGATGTATTACCAGACTTGAATAAAGATCTGGAAAAAAAAAAAGGGATGAAAAAACCAAGAAACTTGTGATCTCTACAAGCTTATGAACATGATGAATATCAAGAAGCTGCATCCAGCAGAACTTCTGCAGTAGATTACCATCTGGTTCGCAAGACTGAACACCAAGCTGCCAAGATCTAGTTACCAGAGTTGTGAGTGTCTCCAATTTTAGAAGACAGGCTGCACTTGCTACCTGCTTGGTTATCTGCTATCTAGATTTATCATGGCAACAACAGATTTGGTGTCTCTGACTGGTCAGCAGAAGTCAAGCAAACTGAGGTGGATAAGGCTTCTACAACCTTCCAGTCCACATGGGTAAGTACTCATTGTCCTTGTTAGGCCATGGGGTCATGTAGTTTCCAAACCTACCCCTTTGCTATATCAGAAGATGTTGACTAATAGAAAGAGCAATAAAATAAACTTATTTCTCTGTTTGTCAGCTGGGGCATTGCAGCAACCTAAGGTTTACCAAATTGCCTGCTAGCAGTTAGAAGGCCGTCCAGTTGCAGCCAGAAAAATGTCTAAGCCTAAATCCAAGCTCTTGTTATTATATACAAATATTTTGTTTTGCAGTGGAGAACTTCTAATATTCCAGTATTTTTGTCCTATAAACCTTTTAATTTAATTTGACTTTAAATAAAGTAAAAAACATGCTGAAAAGTTGAAAAGAGAATTCTCTGAAGGAAAGCACGCTTCAGCCTGGGAAAAAAAGTCAGCCTGGTCTTTCAGCGAATTGTAGCCATCCTTGTTCTGTTTGTCTGGCCTTTGCTGTGTCACTGGGTGATAAACACTCAGTCCCATCTTGGCTGTATGAGCAAGCACTCTGGCACCTAAAACATGCTGCTCAATGCTGAGATCCCTAAGCTGCTGCCAAGTGACAGCATCAGAACTAGTGTGGCCATATCAGCAAGGCAGAGCAGAGGATCTAGTCAGGGTCTACCACCACATTTATGCTGCTGTTTTGAATCCAGGATCTGCGCCTACAATGCTAGTGGTGCCGCTATTCTATTCTTCCTTTATCTCTTTTAACAAAGAATCCTTGGTCATACTCTAGTTTCTCAATTGCCTCATGTTTACTCTGACAGCCCTGGGGAATCATGAATGCCTTCTAGTCTATGATTTACTAAAATACATACATTTTTTATTTGTATTTATGCTTTTAAATACTTGCCTTTATAATTAAATCCTCACCATCTTAGATTTCTTGTTATAATTAACATGCTGTTTTTTCTTTACTGGTCTTCTAGTCTAAGTACATAGTTCTATGTATGTCTCATGAAAAAGTCTGCTTGTTCACCGAATCTGGTAATCTGGTGGGTTGATTTTCCCATCTTTGGTATGAGGGGCTGTCATAATCAACTGGGATTATAGTAATAGCACCTGCATCACAGAAATAATTTGGACAGGTGCAATGCACCAATTAAAACATAAACAAACACAAAATGTTTAGATTCACTCCAGCAGTTTAATTTTTTTTTTTCTCAATCCTAGAGTCAATTTGCAATTAATTTAATACTAAAGCAGAAATGACAGATGATCTAATTGTTAATGTGGTACAAGTTTAGAAAGACATTAGAGTACCATTCTGGAGAACTGTTGCACATAATTGCTCAGGTGTTCAAAACACATTTCATTCCCCTGCTGTGCAAGGACTTCTGTTCCTGGATTTTCTTTCAATGGTTCCCCCAGAAGTGGGATTAAAAGTAGAAACTTAATGATAATGAATTAAATTGTTCACATCTAAAGGGGGCTGATTGGCAGGATGCCGGAGACAAAGAGATCCCTGACGATGGTTAAAAAAACAAAAGTAATTGGATTACACAAAGAAAATAAGATAAACATTCATTAAAATTACAGTAACAGACTGTGATTAATGAGCATATACAAGTGCAAGCAGCGCATATCCTTTAGGCCCTGCAAGGCCTACATCCAGTGGTATAATTAATAATTCTTAATTGTTTAGTAAGTAATTGTTATGCGCTTTCCAGTTCAAAAGACGTGAACTTGTTTTCCCTAACCTGATTTTATCTGTGACTACTATGGATTCATCAAAGCTATTGTAATTGGTAATGAAATTCAGCCTGTCCTTTTTTTGACTGTGAAATTTGAGTTGATGTGGTTTTGCTTGGGAAAGTCTTCATGGAACTTGAAGAACTCACCATGGAGGAAAGCTCCATGCACCTGGTCTTCCTTAACATAGCAAAAAAATTTTTACATTTGGATGTCAGAATGTTTAAACCTGCTGAGAAGAGCTATTTTTGTACATGACATGAAAATTTTAGCTCTGCTTGTCCAGTGAAAGTCTGGTAATTGAATCAAAATACTCTGATGGGCTGGAGATAAAATCAACCAAAACCATAGTTTTGCTTAAGGACTAAGAGGACCTGTTTTAGTGTTTTGGAAGTTCTCAAAATGCTTTGATTGCTACAGCAGCCATAGATCCAAGCCTAAGCCATACACTGCAGGAGAGTACAAAGCTGACTACTATTGCTATCCTTTGGTTCCAAAACCCTTAACAGCATGGTTCAAGAGCTCCCAACTGAGAGCAAGAGAGCAGGTGGCATCTATATTTCTACAGCCCTCAGAAACAGTGACACTTTTAACGGTCTTAACTTCTGTATCCTTCATAAACCTTCTGCCTGAATGATGGCTTAGCAGACTGTCTACAGGACACCATACTGGTGTGTTTGGGTGCAAAAGAGCCCTGCAGGCTTTTTGAGTTATTTCTGAATAGACAGGTAGCACTGGTAGGCAAGAGCAGTGCGTTTGGGGAGAATTACAAAAAATGGTGTTTGCAAATTTGGAATCCCAGAGGAGAAGCTCTGGAGAGCAGTATATCCATCTTCTGGAGTCCCTGAGAAAGTTGCTAAATGTACAGGTCATGATTACTGATGCACTCCTCACTGTCCACAGTGATCTCTCTGAACAACTGCAGCAAATGACTGTCAAGTTTTCTAGTGTTGTGAGCATTAGCTGTGTTTCAGTGGCTGCATTTTAGTATACCCATTAAAGCACTGGGAACTTTGCAAGCCCCCTTCCTAAATATTGTATCCCTGGCTGGCCAAAATCAATGATGAGCATCAGTGTCAACACTGTCATCATTCAATGTTACCAATATCATTGTTCTTCAAGGTTGCCTTTCATAAGGTTTTCATCCTTGTTGCCAATGCAAAACTACTGTACTGACATTGTTACCAAGCATGTATGCCTGTTGGGAACTTTGAGAGCCTGTTTGAAAATGCTTGCCTTTTCCCTAATGTTCCCTTAAGAACACAAAGATATTGGCAGAAAGCAATGGGTGATTCACAGGATGGTGATGGTTGTTGAGTAGGGTGGGTGATAAAGGACCACACACCTGCCTGTTTCCTGCTAGAATGCCTTCTCTTCCTGACTGATACGGCCAATTTGAGTACTTGGGGCCACACATTCTTGCCAGGAGCTACCACAACTCTTTATCATATAACAGCTTTTCTGACATCCAGTGCTGTGACCCAAGGAGAAAATCTCATGCTTTTTTTTAACAAGTCTTGGCCTTAAAAGGTGGTTGTCTGTGGTATCAGTGGCACCTGCTCAGAGCTGTATTTGTTCAGTAGTCCCAGAACAAGCTATAAACCTCAGTGCTCACAGTAGTACAAAATTACTACTAAGATAGACCAATTCTATATTGTCTTTTTTTTTCAAAACCTGGCAAACTATGGAAGTTCCTCCATAAATTAAACACTTGAAAATGTCTTGTCCTCTCAATTCTGCAGACATTTTTTACTATATTTGGAAAAAATAGCTTTTGTGCATAAATTGTGTAGTAAAGAGACTGACGTTCTTCCGTTTCTCTTCTGTAACTCCAAATGGCAACTATCAAGCAAAGATATTTCAGTCCCTCTTATATTATGGTCAGGAGGCATGAGAGTAGTCCCGTGAAGTTGGAAGTAGAAGTATGGTCTTGAGGAGTTTAAAAAGAAAATATGTATCTCTGGGGGACTGGAGTTGAAGAATCAGCTCAGGTGTTAGAATGAAAAACACATACACCAAGACTGTAGGTGGGTTTTAGTAGAATTTGTCTTCATGTCTTGAATTTGGAAAGGTGCATAGAGATTTCTTTTATAGGTGCACAGAGATTTCTTTAGGTATTATTTACATCTTTACATGCTAGAGTGTGTAAAGGTCACGTTCCTGTCCTATGCACCAAACTACCTGTTGAGAACACAGGATATCTAAGGTGTCACAGACAGATTTTTATTCTTTTTTTTTTTTTTTTTCCTTTCACAAACCATGAACGTGGCAGAGTCCCTCTCCAGAGGTTCTGCCCTACAATTTTCCTCAGGGCACAGAGGCTCTTGCAACCTGTCCCTACTGTCTGGGTGAAGAGTGGGAGAGGAGCATGGTGAAGAGGAGAAGGCAAGTATGGCCCAGGTTTCTTTATAGTCCAGACATGCACAAAATTAGTGGTGGACTAGAAAGTCTTTTTGCAAGTGCTATATACACCTACTACTGTCTGCCAGAAAGCTAGGCATGAAGAGTGGCCCCACGTCTGTGGAAACACAAATGTTATTGCTGAGAGTTTCCTCTTGTTTGATCTTGTGTTCCTCAGCTATAGTCTGGGCATAGACTCTTAATGTCTTCAGTGTTTCCATGTCAATGTTTTCCTTTCCAACCACAGTGCATTTTACATGCTTCTTGATGTACATAAGGGTCCTATTGTAGCCACAGTAATCCCACAGGATACTAAGAACAAGAAGCTAACATTATCACGAGTGGTTTCCCCAATAAGATTATTTTTAATCAGTTAAGTGGATCAAAGTGTTTATGAAAACTCTTAAAAATATAGGTGATATTTGTCCATCATGGGTAAGAGTTTTATAGTCCTAGTCCTGCTGCTTTAGGAAGAAATGGTTTAAAAAAAATAAATTAAAAATATAATTTTAAGAAATTGTGTCAAACCACACTCACAAAACTTCCTCTTCCACAGAGGGATGGAATTACTTAAATTAGAAAATTGAAGTATGGACCCATCAGAAGACTTAGGAGTAAATACTGTATTTCTAGTACAGTGGACTGAGGATAAGAGAAGATTTGGAGATCCAAACTAGTTTCTGTTAAGGTTGTGTAAAGATCCTCTCTGTTTACTAACTAACCATCTCTACGCTGTACGTTCCTTGTCAGCATATGGGCTGTGGTGCAAAACCTTGTTGAGATAATTAAGCTTTAATGACTGAATGGAACAAGTGATCTTAGGGTTTTTTGAGGCAATAGTACCAGGGAACCCTTATAGTTCCACACAGATAAATCAAACTCCCAGCTCAGGCTAAAAGCATATGGGATATGATGTCACTCGGTACATACGCAGTAAACTCAATGCATTGTGCAGATTAACTGGGTGACACTGGATGTAGTAGGCATGGGGATGATTTATGTAAGAATTTACTTAACTATTTTTCCAGATGCCCAACGAGTGTTTGGAAAAGCAGCTGGTTGCCATGAAAACCATGTTACTGACTGATTGATGGGCTTTGGGATCCCTTGAAACTGGGGACCTGAGCCCCAAGCTATATCCCCACCCTAAAATGGTTTTAGGCTGCTCAGTGTAAATTAACTGCAGCCAGGTTCTGTGCAAACTGAGCCCAATGTGCTTTCTCCACTTCTAATGCCCCTTGCTTCCCTGAGGGAAATAATACACAAAAGGACACTCCTGAATCATCAACCAAGAGATGTTTTACACCAGCAAGATCCTTGGCTTCCCCAGTGGGATAACTCCCCAGTTATTTCCCCAGGGAAATACTAATGAGACCCTGTCTCATTAACTCACAACGATCAGAACGGGACTTGCATAGTTACAGAGGGGTGCAGCAGAGTGCTGTTGTTAAGCACCGAGGTGTTGGTTATCAAGTGGGTTTTCTACCATCAGAAGGAATTGTTAGCCCCTCTCATGCTGTTAAAACTGAGGAGGAAATTTTGGCCATGAAACTGGGGACTGAAAACTACTGGAGGTTGCTCTTTGGCTTAAACAGAACAACTGTTGTAGTCGCACCTTGGCCTTTTAGATAACTAAGTTTTCCTATGTTGTATTAGTGATATCAGTTTTAATACTGCTGAAAGCAATGGATTAAAAACCTACTAAAATTTGCTCTTTCCTTCAAACTTATTTTTTCCCTTAAATGATGCAACTTATTTAAAGTTCCTAGCTTAAATACTTATCAGTTATAAATCAAAATAACTCAGCTAAAGCTCATCTGTCAATACTGGTTAGAACACAGAAAGGCTGGGCCTAGAGGTTTAATTTTCCAGTGTTTTTCAATTTGTCTGCTTCTGTATTTGTTTGAAAACTAGGTCTAAATTACTGCACGCTATCAGGATAAGTGAGCTAAAAATTCTGAAATTCAGGCATTTTATGTCTACTATGTATGCAGTGAAATGCAATGAAAAAGTGAGACACAAAGCAAGGAAAATATAAGGCTCTCTTTTCTGGAACTGACTACACTACTTGAACTTTTTTATGGCTCTCTACTTGCTTCTTGCAGCCACACCACCGTGCTCTTCTCCCATACTGATAAGAGAGAGTAAAAATGCTTTTATAACAGGCGTTTAGGTAAATTACTATGTTTAACATTATATTGCACAAGTAAAACAAAAGTAAAAATTTGCTTTTGCTAATTTTTCAGGCCTCATCTCAAACAGATGAGCCACTCCCTCTGCTGGGGATATTTCTACAAACTGTTCTGTAAATGAAAAAGATGTTAAGTTTTTTCAGGGAAATACTAGAAACACCTCTAAAGTCACATAAAACCTTAACAGTGTTATAATGTAGAAACATTTCTCAAGGGTTTTTAAGTGTCCTTATGCTATTTTATAGTCTTAAAATATCTACCTTATTCCAAAAAATGAACGAATAGAAACACCAAAACATAAAGATTTCTTAGACAACTGGTTTTAGGGTTTCTTTTTTCTTTTCACATATTTATAACTTTATTTGCAGTTTGCCAAAGATAACTGACTGATAATCTGTCACAGGGAAGTTTTCCTTTTAGCTACAGGTTAGGTTTAGCCTAGACAAGAGCTGTAGGACATGAGCAGCAGGATTTTTACCTTCTTCTGTTAACACTTAAATAAACACCTGAAGGGTAACGATTCTCATGAAAAAAAGTTCAATTCATTTCCAGTTTTTGTTCAGTTACTGGCCTTTTGGATGAAGCTGCAGTGGATTCCAAAGAATGTTTCTGATGGGATGCCAGGAAGTGTTTCAACATCTATTTATACATATATTGGTTTCTCAGTTAAGCTGAAAAAGTGTGAAAACATTTGTATTTTAAAAAATAAGTGTATTTAAAAAGATACAGAAACAAAGGATACAAGATCAGGTTATCCCTCCACTGTATTTCAATTCTTTCCTACCTACTATGGCAATAATTCATTTGCCTATATCAAGCAGGCCTGACAGAGGGATACATGTTTCAGAAACAAGGAAGCTCCTACACGCTCCGAAAACTATTATCCAGGTAGAGGAAGGAGACCCAAATTTGAACTACTGCTGAAGACTAGGGAGCAGATGTCACCTATTTTACATTTTGTTTGGTAGCCAGGGTTTGTACCAGGCTGCATGTATGGGAAGATCAAGATGTACATGTATGAGTGCAGACCAGCCACAGCACTGATGATCTCTTTTTAAGTAAGAGTGGCAAAAGAAATGAAGGCAAACTGACACTAGAAGGTATAGGGAACAAAGTACAGAGCTCTGTTGGGAATTACGTCACTTTAGTTCTGGTTTTCATGAAATATCTTCCTTTATTTTTTAATTTATGTAAATGTCAAACTAAATGAAGTTTATAGAAAAAAAATGTAGAAATAATTTGTTCTGAAAAGATAAAATAGGAATTTCATCTTTCCCAAGGTTTTCCCCAGGTTGTTTGCAGAATTTTACCTTGATTCAAAACAGTTTGGGTTCAAACAAACTCCTAAGTTAATTTTTTTTTTCTTTGAATTTTGAAGAATTAAGTGCCCAGCCCAGTAGTTAGTGTCTTTGTGGTGTTTTTGTTGTTTTAGTGGCAACTTGTTCAACAGGACAGAGTAAAACCACGAAATGAAGACTGAATTCTAACAGCCTTATACTGAAATGTACTAATTTCAAATGACACTATTTGAATAGAGTGCAGTCTTTGAACGTGCCTGAATAAGGCAAAAACTGGAGTGGTAATTGCACTGAGAATAGACTACATGGCTGGCACTTATCTACTTTTAAATTTCTACAGTTTCATTTTCCTTCTAACATCCATTGGTAAACAGAGGGAACCCTAATGGTCATGGGTGTCAGTGGAGATGATGATCGTACATGATTCACTCAATACTATTTAACTACGACTGACTTAGCTTTTTTCCTATGCTCACAACCTCTTTCTGTGATTCTTTTGTGCAATGTACACAAATAACAAAAGGTAGGACATTTGGGAACCAAGAAGCAGGTTTGTTTCTTGAGAGCTGTAGGAATCAGCACAACTCAGAATTATATGAATAGTTTCTAGGAAAAAAGGAAAAGACATGAGAAAAGTGATTACATACTAGTTACGGAAAAGTGTGCATACCGACATCCAACTTTTTAAAAGTAAGACAAAAAAATTTAAAAACCAGAGGTCACTAAATGAAGCAATTTTAAGGTGAAATTGTGGAAATGTCACTGTGAAAAGGTTTAACAAATAGGCCATGAGATCTTAGGAAAATTCTTGTAGACAGAATCTTTGAGAAAACCATATGAGACATGAGGGACTCCATAGAAGCCAAGGACTTAACTTCAGCTTTACGTAGACCTCACATATTTAAGACTTTATTAAAATTGAAATTAATAAAGGGGAAAATTGAAGCTCAATTATATCCTTACTTTTGAGATTTGTTATACTTAACGTCCCTAAAGTATTTATTTACTATGTTTCAGTGCATTAAAAACCTTCCTATTTAGACCAAACACTTTTAATATGGCAGAAGCAATAGGATAGGGATAATGTACATAAAAGATAGGGGAATGGCACTGGCTCAAGAAGTTCAATGTCTTGCTGCTGTTGGTACTACATATTTATTAAAATTAATGAAAATCTCACAAAAAGCTTTCAGTTGCTGCTCTTAAGTTGTACGTTAAGAATGTATGTACCTCTAATGCAAGCCTCTTTACTACTGTTGTGGTATATAACAATGCTCTTTTCAAGTGATTCTTGGTGGAATATGGCTGTGTTACTTTTCCCATGTCCCCAGATAAAACTGGAGGTTGACAGAAGCATAGCATTGAGGCAAGAGAAAGTGTGAACCCAGCAAAGCAGGTAGGTCCACACCTGAAGTCAGATAAGCACTAAAAGCTACAAATGTGGTTTCACAGTATTTTGCCTTGAGGGAAGGAAGAACCACTAGGATTTTTTTGATGGGAAATAGAACGTGCCAGTAACTATGTGAAGGGCTAAGTTAAGGGTTTAATAAATTCAGAAAGCATGAAACTGGTAGGTGCTGAAGGTAGGGCAATGTGTTCTGCCTGCTGAAGATACAGCTGCTACTTTAGCAAATGCAGCGGTCATTTTTGCTTCTCTCCTGTGGCTCTTCCAGGTGTTTCAGTGAATGCAACATCTGGAGGATAGCACACAGTTTTACTCAGGTCATCTATTGTTCTGCAGATTACAAATGAAGTCCTGTCAATTTAACCATTTGCTGTCTGGAAAAGTAACATCAAAAATCACTAAAAATAGAAGTGGTCCATAGTTTCGCTAGCTAAAAACAGTCATATTACATTATAAAATTTAATAGCATCCTTCACCTCAGAACCTTTGTATTTCCTGTGCATTTCCATTTCACAACCACTGCTAGCATCTTGGAGTTTGGGAGATTAAGCAGGACTGTGGAGTGGCCTCTCTGCATAGAAACTGAGCTCAGAGCCTGTGCCAGCTCACAGCAGGTCACAACTTTATTTCCATTATTTTCCTCTTTGTCTGCCTTCTCACAGTGGCTTTATTAAACATATAAGCTGAAGTATGGCTGCCTGATACTGTGGTTGTTCTAGCCATGCAAAACAGGGCAAAAAATAGACTTGAAATATGTGGATTTCAGATCGTAGGAGTATACTGGATGGATCTAGATGCATCATGCCTACTTTTTATTGAAAGGATTAGTGGATTAGTATCCTAACAGAAATGTGATTTCTGTTTAATATTGTGTGATTTGTGTTTCCTCAGTAACAGAAATGTGATTTCTGTTTAAAAAACATATATATTTAAATATGTACATGTCATATAATCTAGCTATTTTATTTGATCTTTGCAAATCTCATTTCATAAAAGTTTTCAAATGAAAATTCTTTGGATTTCTTATCTACACTTCTTTGAAATGAATAAATCTCAGAATCAGAATTTTCATTCTTTTTGTATATAAAACATTGTGCATATGGGGATTCTGATCAGAAGTGTTAATGGAAGATAAAAATGTTTACATTTAACTGATAATTCTTTGTACTGAAATCTTTGCACCTTGGCCAGATATAAATGGCTTTCACTGGATTGTGAGAAGAGATGTCTGTACTGTTGGAGTGCTCCAGCATTATATACTATATTGCTGTCGCAAAGTAGCAATATCTATAAAATATAGCTTGTGCGTCTGTGTGTGTGTGTGAGTGCATGAATATCACATTCTGCCCCCAAGAAAAGTTTGAGCCTGGTTACTCAAAGTTTTTAAAATTGTTTTCAATCTGAAAAAAAGCATATTGAAACTACAGTCTAAGTTACAAATAAGAGAAAAAAAATTCAGAATGAGAATATTTATGTGTCTTTTATCAGAGTTTCACTGATATATAAACCCTCAAATTTTCCCGTTCTTTTAGCAAGTAGAAAAGACTCATAATTTCTGCCAGCCCTCAGGTTGTGTAGCACAGAAAAGATGGAAAATCTTCTTTTCGTCTCTGCACATATAAACCACTCTATCCTAAAAAGTAAGTTTTCTGGAAACTAAATGACTATTTTCTTGTGCAGTTTTCCTTCTCCTCTGGCTCAGTTTTGCAATCTTTCATGGGACAGCAGAGTATAGTCCTAATAATGCCACACACCTTTCAGATTATTGTCATCATGAAATTACCTGTAAATAAAGTGGGTTCAGTTTGGAATAGTTTTAAAAGTCTTGCAGTTAAAAGTCCAAAT
>JAOXJM010000012.1:91798150-91816346 GCA_026413425.1 Tringa solitaria
CCCCTCTACTCTGCCCTGGTGAGGCCCCATCTGGAGTACTGTGTCCAGTTCTAGGCCCCCCAGTTCAAGAAAGATAAGGAACTACTAGAAAGAGTCCATCAAAGGGCTACAAAGATGGCCAATGGACTGGAGTACCTCTCTTATGAGGAAACACTGAGAGACCTGGGTCTGTTTAGCCTGGAGAAGAGGAGACTGATAGGTGACCTCGTCAATGCTTATAAATATCTAAATGACAGGTGTCATGAGGATGGGGTCAGACCCTTTTCAGCGGTGCCCAGCGACAGGACAAAGGGCAACAGGCACAAACCGGAACACAGGAAATTCCACCTGAACACGAGGAAAAACTACTTTACTTTAAGGGTGATGGAGCACTGGAACAAGCTGCCCAAAGAGATTGTGGAGTCTCCTTCTCTGGAGATATTCAAAACCTGCCTGGATACAATCCTGTGCAGCCTGCTCTAGGCGAACCTGCTTTGGCAGGAGTGTTGGACTAGATGATCTCCAAAGGTCCCTTCTAACCCCTACCATTCTGTGACTCTGTGATTCTTTGATAGATAAATGTTGATATTCTTTTTTTTTTGAAGGTTGTAAGCAGGTGTTTGTTTGTTTCTTTGTTGTTGGCTGTTGGTTTTCAGGGGGAAAGGGGTGTTGGGTTTTTTTTTAATTAATTTCTTTATTTTTCTTGGCTGAATACAGGGAGATTTGCAATAAATCTGTGACCACAGTAGGTACTTTTCACATTTTGGGGGAAGACGTAGAATAAGAAGTGAACAAAACACGTAGCTGCTTGTTCAAAGTATTCATAACTGAATGTGAAATAACATTAGCAAAGATATCTTTTGGCATCTCAGTTAATAGTTCAGGCTGCACTAATATGACAATGTAATATATTGTCTTTGTACAATGTAAGTCTCTTAATGTGCAACTTCTGGTAATTAGAATATCAACGTGTAGAAACATGAATGGTTTTCACCCAGCCTGGTAGATCTGAAAGCAAAACAAGTTTTTATAAATTAATAGTAAGATTACCAACATAAAATTAAATTTTCATACTATTATGATGTTATTATGATGTATACAATGGCAGCATGCCTATCGATAAGCAGCATAAATTTATCTGTCTCTGAATTGGACCATGAATTTCATATGCACTGATTTCTTGGGAAAAATACATCTTACAGTCTGCAAGGGCTTTTTTTATGTTATGCTTTAGATATAAGAAAGAAATTTTCTTCTGTCATCCCATCCACTTCACAAGGCAAAGATAAACCTATACTAGGCTGTGTTACCATGTTTCCCAGTGGTATGCATTACTCACAGCATAAATGATTATTTGCAAATGGTCACAGGATTAATCATGACACAGTCATGGTAGGATCACTTAAGTTTCTGCCACATACCTCCCTGACTGTACAAATGCATAAACTTAACTATCCTAACAGCAAGTTGAAATATTGCTGTCAAAACATCACTGAAACTTAAATACAGCGGCTAAGATGTTGGGAGGTGAATTATTTCTCTTGCTTAACTTGATCATAGTTCACCAAGTGTACACCCTAAATTGTGCAGCCTCCACCAATGATAAGAACATAAATTTCTTGCTTCTGTCTTCAGTATTCTTTTTTTTTATGGCAAAATACCTACTAAGTACTTTAAGCACATGTTACAATTGTTTGTATTCTCTATACAATAGCATACATTAATTTTTATTAATATTAATGTTAATTCTGACTGTGTTTTTCCAGAATTCCAAGTTTTGCTCTCTAAAATAAATCAAGCAAGAATAGGTGAGTTTTATGACAGGACATAAGTAGTTTATCCTTTTTAATAGCCTGTTTTCAAAATCGTAGTTGCCCTTGCCAGGAATCAGATATATTAACAGCATGAGAAAAACAAACCTAAAAAGTAGTCATACAAGTTTCATAGCTATGTACACCATCTATTCTCTCTAGATAACTAATACCAAGTACTGGTAAATTAGTGTCTTTGAAGGGTTCCAGGGGAGAGAAGTTTCTACTCTTTTGCTCTTTAGTTGGACCACTTAAGCAGGTACAGATAATGGATTCTAAAGTCACACAAGCTGAGAGGAAAGAAGTGTGCAATTTACACATTTTGCTCTAGTGGTAGTATTGATTCTGTCCTATAAACCAACTTGTCCCCACATAAGACAAACAAAAAAAATGTTTAAACTGAAATGCACTAACCTTTCCAAAGCATCTGTTTTCTGGAGGGAAAAAAAAGAGAGAGGGAGAGAAAAAACAACCTAGAAAAGCAAGGAGGGACATGGCTTTCTTTTTGTTCTGATAATGGTTCCATCTGTGAAAATAAAGGGTGTGAAAATCATCAAGTGTCCAAGAACTTCTGCAAGGTGGATAGAGAAATATGCTTTCATTCTGATAACCTTGAACTTTCAGAAAGACACAATAGAAAAGAAACTAGATAGTGGGAAATATAAAAATAGTGAGAGGGCATTGGATGAATTTAAAAGTACAGAAGCATATGTGTGAGAAATGTCTTCTGGATAAAGGTCTTATTTCTATTTCAGGTAGTGCTAAAGAAAGGTAAGCCTTATTCTCAGCCGCATTAACATAAAATTTGTCAACAAACTTGTCTAAATTAAATAAACAAAGGTGATGTAAAACTCTGATTTCTGGAAAACAGCAAGAAGAATTAATAAAACACTTCTAAGTGCCTTAAAATAGGAATAAGATGAGAAGCAGCCTACACAGATTCATTAAGAACAAATCATGTCAAAGCAATCTAATTTCTTTGTATGAAAAGTTAACAGGACTTGTGGATGACGGGAAGTATGTCATACATGCTGACTTTAGTAAGGCTTTTGACATTGTTGCACATGACATTTTCATAACTAAGCCATGGAAATATAAACTTGATGATACCACTGTTTGGTGAGCATAACTGGTTGGAAACCACACAGAGAATAATTATCAGTGGCTCACTGTCAAACTGGAGAGATTTATCAAATCAGGCTCTTCAGGAGACTGTCGTTAATTTAATATGATTCAATATTTTTGTTACAATGTTGGATGATAGCACAGAGAATAAGCCTATTAAATCTACAGATGACATCAAAGTGGGACAGATGCAAAGACATTGGAGGACAGGATTAGAATTTGAAATGGTCCTGTCAAGCTGGAGAAAAAAAGCCACATGTAAACCAGTAAGGGCAAATGCAAAACTCTATACTTAGGACAATAAACTCAATATATCCATAATGAGAAATGCCTGGGTTAATAACAGTATTGTCTCTGCCATATGTATTTCAGTTTAAACAGGAAAACTGGCTTTGTCTAAGTACTGCTGTTCTTTCACTATCTATCCAATGGGACCAATCTGGCTTGCCCCAAACATCCATTGTTCATTTCCTTTTCTTGTCACAAAGTGTAATGGAACAAGTTCCATGACCCAGAGATTTTCTCATTTCTTCTTCTGTGTCATGTGCTATACTCCTTACCAAACAAGATTGACTATGAATATTCACAGAGTATTCTCTTGTTCTACAGTCTTTGACTCTTTCCTCTGTTCAGTATACTGGTATTCTCATCTTCCATCTCCTAGATCTCATCAGCTTCTAAGAGATATAAATAGTAGCCCTTCTGCGAAGTATTTATTCTTCCTTTTCATCTTATCTTTTCCCAAATCTCTCCTGCTTGTCTCTGCATTTGTCTTGGTAAGCATATACATCAATTAGTTGTGCATCATGTAGATCTTTCTTGCTCTTGATCTTTCAATAGAGTAGCACTAGTCAAAGACTTATATGTTAGCTTTCAAAAGCAGAAAAAAAAAAAAAAGAGAAGGAAGCCCCCAAACTTCTACCTAGAAATTTTCAACTGAAAGACTGGGGTTTGTATTAAGTAATTGGAATCTGGTTTTCACTTTGATAAGTAGATTGTTTCCTAAACAGAAATCCAAACCCAAAGAGATTCATGTGGTCTTCAATATCTCAGAGCAAGCATTCAGTTCTTCAGATGTTTGTTGAACTCATGTAAATGGAGTGATTGTATGTTTTGATAGCAAGATCCAGAGGAAAGTAGAAAATTATTTTAAAGACTGATATCTGAAAAACCCACAGATACAATCTGGATTTCCAGTCAGCCACTCATCTCCAACCCGTCCCTTCCAATACATGGAACACAACATCTATTCGGTTATGCTGATCAAATTAAATAGTGTTCTAAGTCCCAGGTTTAACAAGAAAAATCTTATCTATTGATCACTTTTCCATCAGCTAACCATCAGAGATCCAAAGACCATTCTGCTCCCGCTTTGTCCCCAGAAACATTTGTCTCAGTCATTAGTTGTCAGGCTGCTGAGTCCGGATATGGGTCTGCAGCAGCAAACAAGATGAATTAAAGATACACAGAAGCTGCAGTTAAGCACCAAGGATATAAAACTGAAAAGCTGGAAATGGGCCATCAGTTTTATTTTGTAACCAAAATATGTAAAAGAGCTTTAGTTAGATACAAAACGAAGAGTCTTTCTAGAAAAAATGTGTACAAAACCTTAAAGAAGTTGTGGATCAATAGGAGAGAGTCCTAAGGGAAGCAAGAGGAATGATCAGAGTATTAGGAAACATGTAGGTTGATACAAGAGGGAAGCTGTTCTTTCTGAAGAAGTGAAGATTAAGGAAAGAATTTTTACTTTTTTTTGTGACTTTCTGTTAATATCAGCATCTGCTCATGATTAGCTCCTGAACCTTCACAACCAATACATACCTAGATAGATCCACTCCAAAAGGCAAGTCTTTGTGCATTTATAAGACCTACTGCATTGCAATATCACTGTAGAACTTGAGTCCTGTAAACTTTCCATCACAAAATGCTTTTATCGTTTCTTCTTCCAGATCATTCTAAACATTTGTTATGTAGATATATAAAATTATACCCTTTCTCTTCTCATTGTATATATTTCCTCTCTGTCAAAAAAAAAAAAAAAAAAAACCAAAACAGAGAGAGAGAAAATCACCAATGTATCTTGCACTATTGACTATAAAAGTGAGAGCATAAATCTCACTTAAGACTCTGGTAGGGGAATGATTATGCAACCTCTTTGATTAAATGGGAACATTCACAATAAGAAGTCTATAAGTAATTTATCACAATGTTAAGACAGTGCTAATGCTAGCAGAGGGCATGACAGTCCCTGAGTCTGATCTTATTCCCTACTTTTTATTTTTACACTGAAGGTAAATTTCACATATGAGTCAAATCACAAAGACCTAGCCGAGTTAAGTTAAATAAAATTAAAAATACAATACAAAAATATAAAAATACATAACAGAATATTTTTTTCAAGTGAAGGCTGCAGGATTAGTGATTTTAATGACAAAATTTACAAATACTGGTATTTTACAGGTCATAAATATGAAGAAGTGATTAAACTGTACATTTCTTCCATTAATATTTTTCCTTCATTGCAAACTTGTGAAGAGTATAGATATCTTGCCTGGCAGTAGTTTCTACTGGATAGTATAGATTCATACTTAACAATAATTGCTTGAGATTTTTAGTTCCAAAATAATTTATAAGGTTAATTCTTGATTTTTTTATTATTTTTTCATCAGACACACATGTATCTAATTTGTATGTAAAGTTGCTAAAGGGAAAACCTCCCACATCAACATCTTTAGGACAAGTATTCTTAGTCAGATAACTCAGCTGGAAAGACTGAAATCTAACTGAATACCTCAACTAGCATGAACATGTTCATTTAAATCAGATACGAATTAGTATCTGTGTGTTCCTTCTATTGAATCAAAAGTGAAGTAGGATTATTACATTGCATAGGTGGAAACAAATTTGTTAAACATGAGGAGTTTTTAATGTTGAGGATAAAAAAGTATAGGACTACAAAGCACGTTTGTGCCAGTTCTTAGATGCAGTTCAGCTAGAGTCGACAATCTACTGTTTTGGATATATAACCCTTCATATTCTGTGAAATTGGTGAACATCAGCTACTAATCATATGTTAAAATCTGTACTTGGGCACATTTTGAAATTCTAATTTTTACTTCCTGATCATTTTAGAAATTGAATTAAAACTAATGGTACAAATTATGTCTCTGCAAAGATATAGTATGCACACTAAAAAACGAAAAGGATTGCAAAACAGGTAAAAACATGTTTTAATGAGCATATCTTGAAAACTGGTAAATGGTGGAAGATCTTGCCAAATATTGAAGGTTTTCAGGGAAGCTTTTTAAAAACATAAAAGCCAAATCAGCTGGCCATACATGTTTCTTACAAATCTGGCTCTTACGATAAAAAACTTTCAGAGTTAAGGATGTTTGCTGCTAACAGACTGTTTTCATAATAAATGACATATTCCTAAAGAAAGTAATGCATTTGAATGTTACTGGCTTCTCAGACTCAAATATAACAAAAATATGAGTATGAATCATAGACAACAGAAATAACCTTTCTATGATGTAATCTACCTCGGATTCTCAAAATTACTATGAACAACATTAATTGATAATGTTGTGTATGTGCTGCTATTTCTTTTTGTATTACTGGCAACAGAGAGTGAGTACCCCAAAGGCATTCTAGAACTTTGCTAGGAAAACAATGACAATGAAAGAAAAGTTGTACATTGAGATTAAGCACTTTTTTCCTAGCTTGGGTCAAAAACATGTTTTAGAGCCAACGTACCTACTGCCACCCCCTATTGTACAGAGCAGGGTCAGACCACACAAACTAGACTTGTTTCAAATGAAAGTAATTTGGAATATTCACTCCAAGAACACACCTAATATCCTCCAGCTGCCAATAGGCATCCAGTCCAGGAGACACTCTAGAGCCAGTCTGAAGTAAACCTCCCCTCCCTAAAACCTCTATATAACATGGACCCTGGGTTCTTGGCACTAATCATTTCATACCACAGGTCCATTCCCATTGGGGTGCACTGCTTGGTCATGTAGTCCTAGAGTCATCTATTGTAAGTGGCAAAACTGCTTCAGGCTATGGGATTTTGAAATCCAGCTACCAAGTTCAGGACACCACAGAGATCCTTGTTAGTGTAGCTCCCCTGTGCACCTGAAGCCTTTGAGACTCATATTGCTGGTGACTTTGTTCCCGAGGTGTACATATACAGATTCATCAAGTCTTGATGCCATATGTTCATCTTATGTTCCTGGTAAAACAGCTTAATCAGAAGAGAACTTAATCTCCAATGGCCATTTATTTGCTAAGTAGTACACTCTATCTGTATGAGAAAGAAACTTGTTTTGCGTTCCTACTTCAAATCAGGCAGAGTGACGGTTTAAAAGTTGGTCTTCCAGTACCTAGATTTATCTTTTAGAAGACCCCACAAGCAATTTCTTCAGTATCAACTGTTATATTTGCTCTAGTCTGTTCAAAAACACAGGCCAAAAAAGCATGAGGCAGCTCAGCTGGAAACGGAAACTGAGCATGGAAAAAATGGTGTTGCCTACTTTAAGAAGCCAGAATATGCTGATGAAGTTACTTCAGCAAAATAAAATGTCCTATTTAGAATTTGTAATCAGATAAGTCATATGGTCGTTTCAATGTTTGCATTATTTGCAACATTCATTTTCTAACGTTTTTGTCATTCTTGATTAGCTCTAATTAGGCAGACAGAAAAAGATATATTTTAAAAAGCAAACACCAGTGAAAGACAGGAAGAAAGGCAACTGTGATTTTCCCTGACTTTCTTAATGACACAGCAAATCATTTGTCCAACTGAGAATAGAGACCGTATTTTCTGAGCCATAAGCCTGCAAATTTAATCAAAAAGTTATTTTTATTCTTTGTTTAAGTATAATTATCGTTGGCTGTAGAAAAACACTACCAAAATAGTTAGGGAGTAATCAGTAACAAAGAAAAGAAACTTGTAGTTTGTTTCTGAATTAATAAAAGAAAAAGTTTAATATATATGCTTGGAAAATATCTAGCACAGTTAAACAAGATCCATGTGAAATATATCCAACCGTCAAAAAATGAAGGCAATTAGCAGCAATTATAGAGCTTCTTTCCCAAAACTATGTATTGTAAATCCTTTTAATCAGGGAAAGCACCAATAACATTAAGCCATTGTGTGCCTGAACAGGAAGCCTAGTATGTAAGAACACTTTGCTCTTAATTAACTTTTGGATACCACTTTCTGCAGATTACTATCGGCAGAGGTGCTGCATAGAGGAAACTATGTATTTTAGATTCCAATTAAAGGATTAATTGTATTTTTAAGTGCAATATGGTAATGAGAAGTAATGGTTGTTTGCTGGAGGTATACTGTACTTAATAGGTTGGTGGATTAAACAGTCCCTGCATTAAAAGGAATTATTGTATTTGTCATAAATACCTTTGAGGATAAATTTGCTTTCAACTGCTGGAGGAATTCTTTGATACAAAACATGAAGGATTACATGAAGGTGACAGGAGAGGTAGTCTGCATCTGTCAGGTGTGCTCCTGATCACAGGCCAAGAAAATTTATAAAGTAACCTGGGGCACATTACATTTTGAAACCAAGCCCTGTTATCAAAAATCAAAGAATCCTATGCAGTTGAATGTTTTGTATTTGGAAAGGAGAAGGGAAGAAGTAATGCATTTGGAATTCATTGTGTTTCTGTACTAGCTGCACTTTTTCTACTGGGCTCACTAACCCCTTAGTTAGAGGGCAACTGTGTTTATAACAATATCTGCTACTGTAATGTAGAAATGAAGCTGCAAAAGTTAAGTTCTCGGTTTTTTAACACAAGCCCCAAGCCGTGACCACAAATGAGAAAAAAAATACAAAAATGAAACCAACAACAACAAAAAAACCTGAAGGACCTATCCAGAGTGAATACTTTTAATCTGCTGCTTCAAGACTGGGTAGTTTCATATGAACTATTTTTCATGGGAATTTTGCAATAATCTGCTCTAACCCCACCCACTCTTTCATGTTGGATATGGTTGGTAATTGCGAAAGGGCATGGGTGGGGGGAAAATTGCTACTGCGATTTTGGAATAATTTAGTTTCTAGAGATTGAAGGCTTTCATTTTTAGCAAATGTGTAATCTAGAGTAAGCCTTTTCCTATAAAAGACGTAGACTTGGTATACCTCCCTTCAACTATACTGCAAGTACGGGAGTTGACAAGAGCCAAGGAGGGAGACATTAGGGTTAGAGGTGAGCTCAGCTTTGATTTGCTTGAGTGGGGAGAACTGCGCAGCAGGACAACCATATTATGTGCTGAGTGTGCACCCATACTGGTATAATGCCAAGGAGAGGGAGAAGGTGGTAAAAAAATGTTAGAAAATACCATAAGAACGACGAAAAACAACAGCTGTTTCTTGTAAACTGTGATTAAGTTTGGAACCAGAGAGAAGGAAATGTAAAAGAGCATAACACAAGAGACAAGTTTAGATACTAGTAGAAGAATAAAAAAAAATGTTATTTGCAGTTATATAAAACTTATGCAAACATATTTGTAAACAAAATTATTTAACATAATTTAGGTTTAAGTACCAGTATATCACTTGTTGTAGAGTCAGCTTTCAAAATAATTTTTCAGTTCTCCTCTAGGTGTTGAAAGTGGCTGAGACTCTCAGTCTCTTAAAATGTTACAGAATTAAGAGAAATTAAGTAGGACTGCTTTTGGAGAGAAGACAGATTTAGAAGAGAAACACTGATCTCATGATCTTCTCCCTGAAAGAAATCTCTCCTCCATAGAGCTGAGACACTTCCTTTCCTGTTTCAAGAGATCCTTCAGCCCTCACCCTTTGTGACAGATGTAGTTTTCAGTAAAAAGCTTAGGCTCCCCTCAAGTACGATTAGACTTGAAAATACCAGGAAAGCTACAGTTCTCTTTATTGGTTTATTTATTTGATCATACTTTAAGGTCCTTTTCAGACTGAAATTAGCTTGTCAAAGAAAACAAACAGAAAATTTAATAGCTCTTCATGAATGAAGTTATTTCATTATTTTTTTTAAAGTTGTAGATCTCTATTAGATGGAAGGACAGAAGATCATGAAAGTACTTTTTACTTGTCAGCTTCTCCCAGGATTTTTCCTATGAAGTTGTGAAAAAAAATGGAAGTGGTAAAATTCTGTTTTGTTACAATATGAAGTTAAAAGTCCTACAGCTCTTTCTCTTCAAAATATACACATAAAATTCTACCATTCTCCGAGATGTAATTTATGTATTGTTATTGTCTCACATGGAAATTACTAGAATTGTGGTTTCATAAGGTATGATGTTAATTAAAACTTAGTGTTAAGTATATGAAGGCCATCAGAACAAAACTCTTGAAAATTCTAATGGAAAGAAGCTGAAGTTATAACAAGTCACTCTAGTATACACTAAGTTTGAATCAGAGCTTATGACTGTATGCTTTAATAAAAATGTAGGAATAGATAGAACATTGATAATGAAAGATCTAAGGAATAGAATCTGTTTTCTGAATGGTTTAGAAATAAACTATGTGCCAGGGTGTTAAGGCTGTTCCTCAGTCTGATTGTCAATTGGCATCTGAAAGTTTTAGCAAATGAAAGAAAGTCTAAGGTAATTAAAAGGAAAAGCCAAAATGATTTACATTGACAGTCCAGGTCAGCCTGCCAGTACAAGTCAGTTTTTCCAACTCTTAAGCCAGTGAGTCAAATAAAGAGAAGTGAGCCTGCTAAAATGGTTATTCCTGAACCCAATGAAAGGCATTCTGAGGTTCTTTCAACTTATCCAATTATAACCTTCAGCAAACCACCACCTAATTTTTTTATTATAATTATTTATGTAAATGCTAGCTCATAGACAATTAGTCTTCTCTGTAGGAACTCACATGAAATACTGCATTGGCTTTGTAGGAAAGAATTGCATAAAAGTTAAATGGCTTTAGGAATAAAGGAACCTTAAACTGTATGGTTTTCTGAATCAATTCAGCAAGTCATAAAATCCCAACTAGCTAGTTTTGAAAAGAGCATGTCTGGCTTGTGAATTTTAGTGGCTTGAGAGTGGAGTGAGTGGTAAGTATCATTATGCTGAAAACTTATTTGCAATCTTTGAAATGAAATAATTGCATCGGTCTGCAAAGTTGGGGATATTCTTTCACACTTTCAGCACAAAACTATATTTTTCAAATTCTTCATGTTCTCCCTAGTCATCACAATTCTTTCTGTGCATCAACTGGATTGATTCACAGCTCTACGTTTTAGGACATTTGCCTTCTCCTTTGTATTCACATGGTATGTGGGAGATTCTTCAGGATTTTTTAAAGGTTTTGCACTAGCAGCAGAGAACAATTTCCCTCAGCCCATGTATATATTAACACCTCTTTTTCATTAGACATCAAACATTTCTAATTATTCATCTTCATTAAGTTTGCTGACTGATTTGGAGATAAACCACAGAATAAGCATTATAGTGAAAAATCAGTTCTGATACCAGAGATATAGAGGAATGACCTCCCAAAGGAGATATGGACCTTTAGCCATTTTGCTCTGTATCCTGTCTCTGATAATGACAAACGAGAGAACAGATATTTGATTTAGTTCACTCATCCAGCATCCCATAATCCGTGGTCTTAGGGACAGTTGTACTGACTGCCATTTTGCCTGTATGGAAATCAGATGTCCGTACTTATCCTTGTGCAGAATGATCAGAAGAACCCTGAATTCTCTGTTGAAGCTATTTTTAAGGACTGGCCTCAACTTTGACACCTTCTTTTCTTGTAATAGTCAGTTCAGTCTAAGAAATAGCTCACATCAGTAGCTTTTCTGTTTAAAATCCAAATTCCTTTTGAACTTTGATTAATTCCACTTATCCTAGTAATGTTTTATTGTTCATAAAGCCAGTTTTCTCTAAAAACTCTTTCACTAGCTTTTCATTCTGAGATTTCTCCAGTTCATCCCCTGAATAAAAATAATAAAAATAAAATAATGATAATAATAATAATTATAATAATTATAATAATAATAATGATAGTAATAATAATAATAATAATAATAATAATAATAATGATAAAGACATGAATATAAATGTCCTGCTTTCAGCTGGGAAAGAGCTACTTTTCTTTCTAGTGATTGCCATGAAAGTAATGTCAATAATATCTATTGGTTTTAGTTGCTGCTAAGTGATATTTACACTATTCAAGGACTTTTTTCATCTTCCCATAGAAGCATAGACAGAACGATGGAATGGCCAGTGAAATGTTCCATATCATATTCATCATGTTCAGTATTTAAATGGATGTTAGCCAGGGGGTGGTAACCTGCAATCACTGTTCTGAATGGTGCCAATTCACTGGGCAGTGAGAGTGACTCCTGTCATTAATACTATTGTCATTATTTTTATTAATTTTCCTTTTCAGTTATTTTTTTTATTTAGCTGTCTTTATCTCAGCCCATGCGGACTTTTTTTCTCACTTTCTGCTCCTTTTTTTCTTTATTTGTTTCCCCTTTTTCACCCCACCCTTCTTGGGGAGGGCTTGCAGGGTGAACAAGTGGCTGTGTGGTTCTAGTTGCTGTCTGGAGTTAAACCATGACATTAGGAAATTCCCCAAACTTCATCTTAGTGAATGTCAATGCAGATAACTTTTGTGCTGTAGTCCCATTGTTGTAAAGAAAATCAGAGCTCAGTCCAAGTGATTCTCTGCCTCTTCAGTTCAACAGGCCTTGAAGACAGTAAAGTCAATACTGATGCAAGTGTAAAGCTTGGGTTTCTTGTCTATACTACCATTTTCCAGATCAGTGGAAACATATTTTTCCCATTAATTCTTCAATATCATTACACAGAGGATCATCTGTTGCATGTATATCTTAGAACTGCAACAAATAGTATGAATCTGATTCAGACTATAGCATGCAGCCTACATTCAGTTTAAAATGTAAATATTTAGAATTGTGAAATTAATTTCACCTCAAGTGAGCTCTATGTGGACAAGCACTTGCAAGGAAAATAACAGTTAGGACTTGCAGTTTAACTGTGGTTCTTCAAGATGTGAAGACGACACTGATTACACAACACACAGGTACTAACTGGGAGTCTGTCTCTGGCATTGGGAGACGGAAGGCACTGGCGAAATTAGAGACTGGACGCTCTGTAGCCTTAGCTATGGAAATAACAGTTGTGGTAACCTGGTAGATTTAAAGATCGAAGTGCAACCATACCGTAGATTCTGCTATTCAAAGTGAATGTGATTTCTTGTTGCAATTTCTTGATGTTGTTGTGTATCAAGAATGCCAAGAGTGGAGGTGCTTAACTTTGTCTTTTTCACAGGTCTTCGTCTTCAGTCAATGAGTTAAACCAAATCCACATCTATAAATACCAGAGCTCTAAGTGACCAATGAGGTAGAGAATAATATCAAGTAAGAGGTAATTCTCAAGAAGAAACACATGTATTGAAGTAATTATTTAAATCCGACATCCCCTTTACAACTAAGGCTGAAGGAAAAAATCCAAATGAGCTACTAATTTGCCTGTTGTAAAATACTGCTATGAATGGTGACAGCCCTTACAAAAAATGAACACATATACACATGCTTGTAAGAACAGCTTATGTTTAAGTATTTTATGTGTGATATGTATAAACACTAGTACCAGTGCAATATGGTTATTATAGAAGTCCTTAACATATGTCCCCTTTCCTTCAGTGGAGAACTTCATACCGAGGCCACAATTTTTCCAGGTATTAGGAAAAAATTCTCTTATACCAAAAAGTAAAGAAGCTGAAAGTCTGTGATGCTGGCACATAATTTGAAAAGGAGATAAGACCCCAAAAAAGTTCTAATAACCAGCTGCAGAAAAAAAGTCACACCAGGACATCATAGAGATGTTTTTTTGAAACAGGTGTATTTTCTAAGTTGTTGAACCCTGTTGCCTGTACTGCTTCATTTCATCTCCCTGGTATGCATTCTGATAGTATATCTTACATAGACTCTGGCAAAAATTTAAAATACTTCTTATTTAGTAGCAGATATGCAGTGTTTTGTTTTGCCGACTAATTGTTTAAAGCATACTTCTCATCATATTTACAGTATTTAATTGAAATTAGACTCTTTTACCAATGAGACAGAGTAATATCAGCCTGGGGTTGAACTTTTCCTGATTGAAGTCACCCTGAGCTCTTTTGCTTGTCCGTAACTGCTAAATGGGTGTGATACAGAGGACATACAGAAAGGTTGACAAAAAGACTGTTTGCACGATTGGATAGTGCAATAGCTGTCTGCCAGCAGCTAAGAGTTTTGGTGTTATTTTATAATATATAGAATCACTTTACTAATGGCCATTGAAATATTTATACCGAAGTGGTAGATGCACTGATCAGATGTGGTTCAGGAAGAACATGCAACTACCTAAGTAACACTTAGACACTGAAATAGACTGTGAAAAGGTGAAGCATGCATATTCAAAATGGTGAAGGCTAAAGTGGAAGATGCTGAAGTACTGGTGGTGCTGTGTGTGCAAAAAAGGTGATTTTTGTGCTAAAGCCAGTACAGTCATCTGCGTGCTCACCAATGACGATTCATCACGGTTATAAACCAAACTCCAGTTTATGCATATATTTTTCACCCAGAATTGCATCTCACCTATGAAGGGGGGAGGGGGCTTAAAAACAAACAAATAAAAACCCCCAATGCTTGCTACTCTATTTTCAAAATAAACTGTCCAATAATGAAGCTTGAAGGGATGATTTCCCTAGCAATACCTACCTGCAATTTGTTAAAAAGATATGAATAATTAAGATGACAATGAAATATTTCACTTCTAGACAAATTAAGTGTTTTGTTTGAGCCAAAACATATATATTACTTCCCATCTTTACATTCCCGTGAGAAAAATGAGAGAAAATCATTTCAGGTTGGTCCAAAATTGATTTTTTCCACAATTTTTCAGGTCAGCCAATGAAGTGAAAAATCAATTCTTCACACAGCTTTAACTCAAGCCCTTCTCGAATATAGAATTATTACTTTCCTCATGAGCATTTTCCATGGCATTCCCCACCACAGAAATTAATTTATCTTAATTTGGCATAGATTAATTAATTTATCTTCACAATACTTTTGTAAAAGGACTGGGATTGCTAGTTTTATTTCACACAACAGAAGTTGGGGTATAGTTAGATCAGAGAGCAAAAATTGCACTTTTCGGTGCTCCCCACAACTGCAACCTAATTTAGCAGAGTAGTTAGTTGTTGCAGAGCTGAGAGTACAGACTATCTAAATGGTCAAAGCACACTTCTTACAGACATCATCTTCTCCTATGCTTCCGTAGTGCCTTTGTAAAAAAGATTGCAGGGTTTCATATTGGACACCAGAGACAGGAATACAGTTAATTGTTAGCTGTGAAAAATTTACTTTAAAGGATGATCACACAGGAACCAGTGCAGAAGCACAACGGAGTTAGAAATACTTAATAATATAAAAGAACATATTTCCCTCTAAGAGTAAAATATTCATCCAGTGTTGGAGTCTGCCACATTCCAATAGAAATAAGGCTACAATATTCTACAGTGAGGCTACGGTACTCTGCTACAAGCCATCAAAAGCTGCTGCCAAAAAGAAAAGACTGCATAATGGGGAATATGGAATGAGACCATGCATCTTTAGATCTTGAAGACTACAACTATAAGGATCAATAAGTTTGAAAACCTATCTGCACCCAGATATACTTGTGATGTTCTACTGACAGTAAAGCAGATTCAATGAAATGCCAAAAATAGTGTTTATCTCCATTCACACTTTTTAAATAATGCCACAGCATATGACTTGAGATACAAAACAGCAACCCACTTAAAATCATATGGGTAAAAATCCTGTATCTTTGTGTCACACCATTAAGGTGAAACTAAACTTTATGATTTGTCTGCCTGAACATCTTCCTTAAGTCTCATTACAGGGCCAAGTAAAGTGATTTTCATTTCTGAGATGTGATTAAACTCATATTCATGTGCCAATTGAGGTTTAGAATCTTTTATTGGGAAAAAATATAGACTTCAGAGCTAGCAGTCTAGCACTACAGTACAACGCTCTGTGAGACCATTAAATCTAATCCTTCCTTCAGACTCACTCCAGGGGTGATTTCAATTAAATTTGTTCAAAATTTATCAGTTTCCTGCATGTAGGCATAAATGATTCAAATGCACTTACATATTCAATGAGCAGGATGTATGAAGGATACATATAATTGTTATAACTTTTCACAGTTTTTTAATAAATTTACCTAATAGGAGCTTTTCAAATTCAAAACTTTTGTCCTCTGCATTAAGTGCTCTTGGTGTTCATTTAGAAATAAAATCTATTTTTTTGGCAAATTTTCAAAATATTCCATAGCCATCAAAACTGCCCTTTTCTTTGGCATGCTGGTTCAGCTGTTTTCTAGCGCAAACATAATGGCATTTATCTTACTAATGATTTGAAAAGCCGTTTTCTCTCGGCTGCTATGGAACACGACATTGTTGATTGTGACGTAGTTTTCAGGAGACATGATGTAGTCTGCGCATGGAATTCATCATCATTTCTTTATTTTCTCAATTATCATCATGGGAGGTGTGCTTTTAAACTAAACAAATACATCAATGGTGAGAAGACAAACAAGCGAAACGGCGCAAGCATTTCAGAGATAACATTAGACAAGGGGGTAAGCACTTAGTTCACAATAAATGTGTTTGCTCTTATCTATCTACAAGAACCTATTAGACATCCTTGTGCCCTGAAGAATTTATCTGCAGGAACCCACTGGACAGGGTCTTTGCTTCTAAATGTGTATCCATACCTGAAAGTACTGCTTGTGTACTTACCTATATGGCTGTTTAGGTATGACTATTTCATATATTTTATACTTGCAAATCTTCCAAAGGTTGTGCTAAATCTACCTTTGGTTTGGTAGCTTCTCATGCCTGCCAAATGGAAAAAGCAGAGAGGAAACTAAGTAACCATTATGTGCTATTTTCTGAGTATACAGCTTCTGCAGACTATGTAAGTTAATTCTTTTAGCAAGAAGGGGAAAAAGACAATCAAATTGGTGGAAAATAAATATTCCTTCCAAAACATATTTGGGCATCTTTGGATGTAGCCGAAGGCTCAGTTATTAGCAAGCTGTAAGGATTAAATATTACGTTGTACTCATCACCTGCTCGATTCTGCAACTCTTCCTCCTACAGAATAACACTTACTCAATGGCTAACAAACCCACTTCAATAAGACTGCTTATTAAATAAACTATCATTCAGACTGAGTAGGAGTGGCAGACAGGATTAGCATAGTAAGCATTTTGTTTGAATTACCTGCTATAATTCAATCTTTTTATGCTTTTGTTCTGATTTCTTTTCATCATTATAAACTCAGGGAGAACACAGAGCCTTTCTTAAATTGTGTTGTATAGCTTTCTTTCAAATAAACTGCATTTTAAAGATGACATCAGATGTCATCTTCTGCTTCATCATAAAATGTATGAGCCATAAACCACTATGCATGATCTGTCTAGCTAAAGCTGACTTCTTGGGGACACCTTCTCTACTCCCTCCACCAGGGAGCAGGGCAGGATAGTAGCTTCAGATACTTAAGTGGTTCCTCCCTAATGCTGCTAGGACAGTCACAGAAAATGAGCCTGCATTCACCTATCAACCTACCCTGAAAGTCACAGTTTCTCAAAAAAACCCGAAAGAATAGCATTAATAGAAACAATAAAATTCAAGTTAGTGTACTCCAAGGTTAAGAAGTAGAAATTGATGCTTTGACTTGTTGTCTAGAAACTAGAACTTCTACACTATTCAATTCACTGCATCTTACTTTACTTATTTCATGCAGTAATTCCTGCATGTAGTTAACTAACTAAATTCTAGTGTTAGTACTCTGGCTTTTAGTCTGTACCAGATACAGCTACAGTTGTTTATTTTTATTAATTCCCTAGCTACACTGAGCACTATAGAAAAAAACACAACTATACATAATTTGTTTGTACAGTGACTAGCACCAGAGAGTATTGGCCCATGACTTGAGGTTCTAAGAATGACAGTAATGAAGATGATTCCCAAAGGAAGGTCTGCTTGGCAACTTTCAGATATAAGACAATAAATTTTTCTACCTTCTTTGGAGATAGAAACCATAGGGAAAATGGGTGGTGCAACTGCTGCACATTTTTCATATAAAGCTGAGAAGTTTCCTGGAATAAGCCCAGACAAATATTTCATGGCCTGATCATTACTTATATAAAATAAGATAGTGTATTATATAAATGCTTTTTA
>JAOXJM010000012.1:91839284-91859455 GCA_026413425.1 Tringa solitaria
ATCAGCACAAGATACTGGAGTTAATCTGCTTTTTCCACCATAACCTATCTGATAATGTATAAGTTTAATACTATTTGCCAGTTTGCCCCTGAAATGTAACTTGGTGAAATAACAGTGTTTCTTGGCTGATGGAATGAAACATACACTTGAATTCTGTGCTGCTGAGCCAAATGAAGAAAAAAAATTTCTTACAGCATGTTCTAGTATGGTCTTAACTCAATCAAACTCAATCTTCAATGACACAGGTAAATTTATTTCTTTCCTTCAAAAATTGCCACAAATTTAAGATTTAATCAGAAACTTGAAAGAAAAGTTTATGCAATATATTAACAGAATTGTAAAAATCATACTGCCTGTCTCAAGAAAAATGAACAAGCCTTTTATGTTCAAGGTTTTGTAAATTAATCAGATCACTGTGGACCTAATTAATCTATAATATTGCTAATAAGGGCAACAGAGAAATTGGTCGTTTTACTTCCACAAATAAAATTCAAAATAACTAGCAATAATGGTTGTGATGATAAACCCAACTCCAATTCATAAAATAGGCGAATTACCCATTATCTTATGTAACCTCACATCTAAGAAATGTTTTTAGGATTAAAGTAAACATTTATAGAATTCATTGTGTATTCTCAAGCCAAGTATTCTCAAAAAAAATAGGTTCAGCAAAATGTCTTCATATTGTCAGATCCTTTGATAGCCTTCTTTTATTCACAGATAGCTATGGATCCACCACATAAAAGTCTCCAGACAGCTTTAACTGGGGAGATACGGTTATATTATTGTATTCTGAATCAGATAACAAACCTTTGGTTTATATTTTATTATATTCTCTCACTTTTCTCTTAGCTTCCCATTGAGCATAGAGAACATGTGAATTTATGAAATGCCATTAAGTACCTTGCATTTACTCCATCACAGCAGAAATCAAATGCTTAAATTAGACATCTTCCCTGGATCTTGTTTGCTTCCTTTCTCCTGCTACCATGAAAGCCGCCCAAACATTTGATCAAAGTTTCTGCAGACATTTGTGAAGAATAAGACTGTGCAAATTTTTTGCAATAGAATCCAAGGTTAGCTGAAATATAACTTGTTTCCTGGTTTTTTTCCTTTTTTATTTTTTCCCTGTTAGTGAATCCAGTTGAGAGTGGCCTACCATTTTCCATTGTAAAGTGCTCTTCTGTTGCTTTAAAGTGTCAAACTCTAGCTGTTTGGATTGTATTTTCTATGGCAGGTACCTCACTTCAGGTACTTTTTTAGAAAAACTCACCTCTTTCAACAAAAATGCTGAACAGCACTGCTCTGCTGATATAAGAAAATGCCAATATTCATTTCATTGAGAGACATTCAGCATATTATAGCTTAGTTTCAGATCTGCACCCATTAGGTAGAGCACCACTTTTTGTGTTAAGGCTATCTTCAGAAATCCACTTCAATTCAGCCAAATTAAGAGTAGGCAAAACAATGTACATCCTTTCTTCAAACTGGAGAAGACCCTGAGCATGCCCCACCCAAGATCTATAGCAGCTCTGGGGTTTCCCTGCATACTAAGCTGGATAAATTGGTGAATGAAGCAACAAAACAAATAGACTCTAGCAAAAAGGCAGAAATCAACTTGCCACTTGAGTAAACAGGGCCAGACTAGAGTGATTTGTAGTCATTAAAAGAGCGGTAGCTTTTAAGGAGGAATTTAAACGAGGAGAAAATTATGGGTGTTAGCACATAGCACCAATGTGCTTGAAGGAAAAATGGATAAGCGGGTGATCAAGGCACTTGGTCCCAGGAAAATTACCACTGATGAGACTACTGCAATAAGTGCTCACGGTCATGAACAAAGGATTGCAAAATTTAGCCTGAAGTTTGTAAACACACACCAAAAGAAATTACCAGCCTAATCCTTGCCAAAAGAAACACAAGGAAGATAAAAATATTAATTTAAATGTTGTAATAAAACAATTAATTAATGATGATATTAAAAGATAAATGTTAAAATATAAGATAGTATAATATTTTGTTAATTACATACTAAGTGTAGTCATTACTCAATTTAAAAAGGACCGTAATGTGCAATGTTTTATTACAATAGGACTATTTGTAAAGTTATTACTCAACTTCATTAAGTGAGGAAGAATTAAGTCCTATAAAAATCATGTATCTTAAAAAAGTATATGTCAGCTTAAAGATAACATTATTGACATATAATGTATATATTGTAATTCCATGGAAAATTGCATATTAGGGGAAAAAAAATCCAAACAAAACTCTTGAAAGAACAACATTAAATTTGCTATAATGAAATTTTTGACTGTGGCTTATGATCTTCAACAAAGCTAAATGCAAATCATTCAGTTAGCTTTTAAGATGAGTATACTTTGCAGTCACACGTGTGGGCACAGAGTCTGTTAGTTAATTGTTTCTTTAGAGCCAGTAAAGTGTAAAAAAGTTGTCAGTGTTGTTTGATTCAAGGACAGAAATGTTTCTATCTAAACACTTCAGTTTATATAGTTTAATGAAGTCTTTTGGCTCATATAAATGTCAAAAGGAGCATTTTCTTCTGGATGAAGACTAGGCTTTCCTTCTGTTAGGATGCAGAAAGTAAATCATCAATGATATACAACTTCAGAAAAACTGTTTCAGTTGGATGGGTGTGCGGGTCCTGCATTGATCCAATGCCCAAATACAAAATTCAAATCTTCAAAATGTTGTGGAGAGGCCACCATCTTCAGAGTTATTTCCATCAACATTCGCAGGTGTCTGTTACTATGAATGCCCTGAAGTCATTACAAGACTTGAGTCTTGGCTTCAGGAACCAGAATCTGTGACTTGTATTATAGCCAGCAACATAAATCTGGTCTGCGTTCTCAGTAGTCTTTCCTTGGGTCAAGTTTGCTATTAAAGAAAGATGGAGTTCCCTGCATTTCATTCACAGCCTAATGAACTCATTGAAGAAGCAGATCAAAAATCCAATCATCACCTTTCTGAGAGCATAGGAACTTAAGTTTATCCCCTTTACTCATTCCAAGGCATTACATTCCAAGAGTTAACATTTAAATATGTGGGTAGCAAAGGATGTTTAAACATTCTCCACCCTTTGATGCTTTCTGTTTTGTATGGGATGCCTCAGTACTTGTCAGACTTACTAGTAGGCATAACTCCACAAGAGTTCGTGTATTGGGAGTTGCAAAGCCTAGAATCCCCTATGCTAATAAATCCTTAACATTAAATACTGAAATGCTTATGTACATGAGGATGGGAACATAGTAATGCAGGCCCTGGTCCTAATATACTCTTGTGAAATAAAGTTTCATTCTCAATTACTGAAGCTTTCTGTAAAACTCAGCAAGCTAATACTACATCAGCAAGAAAAAGCACCTTGCTTTGTCTCAACAAAATGTCTCCACTTTTTTCCTTTTTTCCACTGAAAAATACCCGGTGATATTTCCTGTATTTCAGTAACAATCCAAACCAAAATGGATATTCATTTTTGTCACTGAGGTACAGAACACCTCAACTGAGCTAATGCTATTATCTACAAGGAATTATTTTTGTGTTCAAGGAATTGGTCAGGTGCGAAACACTAGGATGATGTGTTTCAAATGTTTCTGCTGACAGCACCAGTTAATGTTCAGGAGGCTACTGACAGCAATTTAGAATAGATGGTCATTATGTCATTCATAACTTTGAAAAAAACTGTACAATATGTAATATGCAAAATCTACAGCTGTACTCAGATTCATTTTGTGTTTTCTCTATAATTTCAAACATGGTAGGAAATACAGCAAAGGATTTGATTATCTTTGAGGTGTTAAAAAAACTTCATCACACTAGAGGAATTTTTACAGTTTGGCCAAGTGGAAAAAAAAATGTAGAATCAGTATGAGTTGTTACTAAAAGAATTCCTTCAAAAAAACTATGAAATAAAAAATTAGACATACTCCTAACCAAAATGAATTAAATACTTTAAAAAAAATATTACAAAGCAGGATGAGAGTTCTGGAATTTCTTCCAACTATTTCATAATTGAAATGGCCAGATAGAATGAGTTCATCAGGAAAATTCTTTGTGACTTCAATGCAAGTCATCATTTATTTGTTGCACATGCGGAACAAGTAATGTTATTTCTCTCTGATCTTTCTAGAACTGACTTTGTAGTAGCAGGGCTCATGCGGTCCTAATCTAGTGGCCCATGCAGCCATGGTCATACCATGATGCAGAGCACATGCCACGCTAGCCTTGGCTATCGGAGAGATTAAAATCCTGTCAATCGGTTTGTTAAACTGGTGTGAAGGTTGGATTTCAGTTTGAATTTTAGTTTCCATGTTGAAATGTTTTCCCTAGAATGTCTATGAATAAAGAGATTAATTGAGGAAAGAACGAGCTCTAACTGGGCTTACAGCTTAAACAGTCAAAAAGAGTCAAGGGCCATCACATGGAAGGCTGAATTACATGTTATAACAAAACTAAGTTTCCCTTGAGAACTTCTGGGGTGACATTAATGTTTTGCAATGTCAGCGCAGAATATTCTGCAGAACCAAGTTTTACCAAGATATACATTTAATATATATTATATTAGTAACAGTTAATACATGACTATAAAAAAGTTTCCCAACCAACAACTTCATTCTGTTTTCAAGATTTTCATCTTAGTATTTGCCTTGATCATTGTTTTTTTATTCACTGTAAAGATGCTGAATAATTGCTCATGGCAAGACGATTCCAATGATAGTTCCAGAGTTTTTCTTTTTTTTTTTTGGCTAAGTTGTAAATTGTTTAGAATAGCATTTCGTTGGGAAGTAGCAGGGCTTAATTATAACATGCTATCTTATATTTCAAAGTAGCAAAGATTAAAGATTTTATAGGGGAAGGAACTGCCCAATGATTTGAATTTCTGAGAAGCAGAGCTTCGGCAAACAATTCCTTCTAATAAACATCCAGTATCAATTTGAAAATGAGGTGGAGAGTTAATGCCTGCCTATGAGTGTGTCAAATGTGGGCAATGTTTGATTGCTAAGAGACTACAAAGATGCATTTAGAGAAATTTTCAGATTAGAAGTCTTCTTATGTGTTGTAGAGCTTTGGATATTCAGAATTCACTTCTAGTTAGCCAGTGTTTAAAATAAAAAAATTGTATTTTATTCTCATACAGTTTGTTTTAAGTCTTGCTTGTGGCCTTACATTGTTTTGTACGCTGAATTCAGTTTTTATACTGGTATCTAGTCACCTTTCTTTTAACATGCTAAATAGTTTCAGAGCTTTAAATCTTTCTTTATAAAGTTTGCTTTAACAGTGGGTTTTTCAATGGTCTGTAATCCTTCAGCCTCCTATAGAAATGTGGATTCCATCTATATATTCTGGTGAGTACCTTACCCAGAGGAGTCATTATTTCCTGTTACTACTACTATGCCTGGGTGTTTAAGTATCAGCTTACCCTTTTTTGATACAGCAACACACTGATGGTGTTCACAACAGGCTAAGCCTTATGTAACCTGTTCTCCTGGATGAAAACCTGTGTTCTGGCAGCAAATTCTTTTCATAGCATCATAGATGTCTGACCCTAGTTTTACTTCTGTTAAAGCACATTTTTGTATGAATGGACCAGTGAGCTGAATATGTCCATTTATCATGCAGTAAACTGAAACTCTTTGAATGACTGCCTATAATCTACAATCTACCAGTTCATGTCATATGTAAGGTTTAGCCACACTTTTAACTCATTTGTAATTGCAGATGCTAAAATAAAATATTGGTGAGAATTAATCCCTAAGTCCCAGCTTAAAAATTCCAGTTTGACTTCCCTGCTGACAAGTAATTTTTTGAATCCTTGGTTCCATCGTATTACACCATTTTATTTTTGCTTTACTGGAGTTATGTCATGCTAATATTTTTTTTCAGAATATCATGTGGTACTAACTCAAAAATTGTTCCTAATTCCACATACACTACATTTAAATGGCCACCATTTATTAACCAAAAATGTTATTCCTGTTAAAATTACAACAACCCTACCTGAAATCATGCATTCATAAGACCTGTTTATAGGGTATAGAAGGTCACTCAAGTTCTCACAAGATGATACTTGTCCAATTCATTACTAGTATGAAAAATCAAATAAATTTAATTGTAGTTTTACAGTAGATGTGTATTTTTACGGTATAAATCATTTGGCAATGCCAAATAAAAGGTAAAAATAAAGAGCAGAGGATGTTAACATTAAGCAGTATCTGTACAAAGCGAGGTAGTTCTTAAGCAGTCTGTTCCCCTGCATTTGAACTGAGCAGGCATTTTCCATTTGTTGATACCTTTTCTTTCCTACACTTCTGTCACAAATTTTCAGTTCTTTTAATATGTGTTTGTGATGCTATATAACAAATAATTTTTATGTTATAGTTTATTGATGAGTTTGGTGTCCTACAATAGTATTTCTATGAGAGTTCTTTTTATTTGTCCATTCTCAATAAAAATGTATGAACTAACATAGATGTATATTCTAGGTGATATTAAACCAACTCATTCTTATTACAAAGCCAGATTTTTCTTAAATTTATCAATGTGGTAATGCTGCCAAGCCATAACACTAAACTGTTTGACAGTATAAATCAAAGTCCCTTTATCTTCTAATCCATCAGTAAATTTCTTTGCTTAAAATTTATTGCCCTGGCAGTTGCAAATATGTGGGGGAAGCCAACTACTGTAAAGATTTACATCACTAACATTTTTTTTTCAGGATAAACAATACAGAAAGAAATATTTTGTGGGGGTTTGTGGGAGTGGGGGTGTGTTTAAAAATCAGTTCACATTTCATTCTATTATTCATTTTCATTTTACATATTACTTTGACTTTTTTTGCTTTAATATTAATGCTGAGTAACAACTTAAACCAACCTTTATTTCATTTTTAAAAGGACCGTTCCAACCATAACTTCCCTTGTCAATTTCAGAAGAAACTCAGCAAGATACTAGCCTAGGGATCTAAGGAAGGATGAGAAAATAAGACCAGGGATTGAAGAAAGATGTATTTGCATAGCCTATGGTCATAATCTAGGTCTTTTTTGTAATAAATCAAAATAAATACAGAAGTTCTCAATAGACAAGACAATTCTTGTATCCTAAACCTAATGGCAACCTCACTCTTCATATCTTACTTGGGGAAGAAATTATTTCCTGCTCTTGGTGGGTTCATTGTTAGGTGCTTCCCAACAGTTTGTATGACAAAAAAATGAACCCTCAGTCTCTATTCAGTTAGTTGAGTCTGAATTATTTCTGCTATAGAAGAAAATGCAGGCTTATGATTTTGCAATGTATGATTAGTATCTACAGAGGTAGTATACGGGCACTGATTTTTAAGATTAATTAAGTGTTGCCACACCCATCATTTCAAGGCTCAGGTAATTAGGACTTAAAATTGGGCAAGAAAACTTCTATGCTCCACTGAAGTTTTCAGGGTTGCAAAATAATTCTATTCAACAAATTGAGCTCATTTGTACTTTGGGGGGGAGAAGGGGGGGGAAGAAAACCAAGGTCTTAGCTCCATCCCACCATACAGTTAATGTTCCATCCATATCCAAAGCTTCAAGAGCTGCTCTCCTTGAATGAGTCTAGAGCTGTGAAATTTATCCTCTTCCATAGCAAGTGAATATCCTGAACTCTAGAGAGTTTATCATTCTGGGGTTAGGTTTACTCTGTACATCATAATTCATATTTATTTTAATCAAATCAACACTATTTAGCACATGTGGTCCTCTCTTTCACCTGGGTCTATGTATGCTTAAGATACCAGTTGCCTTGGGTAACGACACTCAGCACACAACACAAAGGAGCATAATCTCAGGTTGGCTGAGGCCAGTGATGGAACTCACTCTCTGATTTTAACATGCAAACCCTTTAACCCCCAAAATTCAACTCAGCATGAGGAAACCATCTTTGACAGAACAAGTCTGTTCCCACTGAGTTTCCCACTGTTTTGCAAGAGATTACCAACCAAATCTATCTGTTAACCAGTGTCTAGATAAATTCTTCATCGAGCAACAAGAGTGGGATTGTTCCATGGGGGAATGAGCCAGGAGCTGAGGTGGCACTAATGCAGGTAGGGCAGTGGCCTCACCCTTGGGTTTCAGTCCCCCAAGATCTGAGCACAGCAGGTCGAGCAAGATGCTGGTGAAAGGGTCCATAAACTGACAGCACTGAGTTTATTTCAACAGTGGTAGAAGTAGTGATGACACTCATGCTTTCATTAAAAAAAAAAAAAGTGGTTATAGCTGTAGGCAGATCATAAGAAATATATTTTCTATATGTTTGGAATGGGAGTAATTTTCATGTTTTAACCATCTGCTCAAAACTCAAGTCACTTTTAGAGGTTTGTCACACTGCATAGACAGCACAGGTTCAGAGCTTGTAGTGTGTTTCTGCTTGACCTTCCATTTGTGTCCTATTGCAGCTAACAGTTTATCCAGTGATGTCTATTTATTTTGCAATTCAATTTAGACTACAGCCTGTAGTTTGCAACTATGAATCTGTAGAAAGAAAATCCACTGGGCTGGTAAGTCAGACAACTGTGCGGAAACTGCCTATAAAAGCTTGACTAGTGTTACACTGACAACCTAGTGTGGTCACTGGCTATACCAACTATACCATAAGTCTACCATAATGTAATTATTCATTCTTATGAGTTCTACCATTGGGATGCAGTCCATAGAGATATATTTCAGGCGAATGTAAAAACACATCATGAAAGATGGACTCTACATCTTCTAGCATATAGTAGGAGAACAGTTAGCTCATGGATGTTCAAATGAAAACGCTTCTGAATCCAGTTCCAGCTAAGAGGAAACTAAATTTAGCAGAGCAATCTTCCACCTCACTCCTTGTCTCAAAAGTTCCAATAAATTTACTTTCAGAAAATTTCTATAATTAAGAAGATTATTCCTACAATGATTCTATTTTGTGTGCATTTTCCCTCTCTGATTTAAAGCGGCTACATAACAGTAGAAAAATACTTATTGTCTTCAGGTACTACAACGTTAATTTAATTTTTCTTTATTGTATTTTACTTCCTCAGTATGTTAAAAATTCATTTTACAAACCTCTTTGCTGACCATTGCCTTGCCTACAAAGTTTTATTGCTCATTAAAATTATCCTCATATTTACATGTTTCTGTATATTTTCAGAAGCAGTTTTTTGCCCTTTCTAGAGTAAAATCTAATGGCATTTCAAGTCCTTTTTTGCAATATGCGACAGAACTTTTTCAAAAGAAAACTGATTGTATAATGGTCTTTAATACTTCATCAGAGAACTTCAGCTGCTTCTGAGTTAAAGCTTAAAGTGGCACTGTTTTTAACTATAACATGCTTTGCAGTTAAGCAGACCACATTTTAAGACAGCTTTTTAATCCTCATGCTTATGTCTTTTTACTAGAAAGAATTGCCATTAAACTAACTTCTGTTCACACACATTTCACACTGCAAAAATGACAGCATAACTTTCATATAAAACAGACTGAGAACTAAAATGAAACCTCTAAAACACAGAATTTCATAGATATGTTGAACCGTTTCACTGACATATCAGAAAGTACATATTAACAATTACACTACAGTCAGTGGCAAATACTTTGTATAGGGTTCTTGTGATCTCTGGCACAGAAATGAAAGGAATAACATTAATCAAATGTCAGCATTCATCCCAGCAATGTGTTTTGCATTATCCAGAGTATTCGTTCCATGACAATTATATCCAGGTTATCTTTTGCAATTTTGTACCTCAAGGTGGTGAATGTTTAAAAGAAAAAATAATAAATCTCCATATCTTTTTTCCCCCTCTAAGGCCTTGAGAACAACACAAACTGCAATACAAATGTGCTAATCAAGGGTCTACCAAAACTATAGAACCTTTACAATGGTACCCCAAAATTGCCTAGATCGCTCTGAGGATAGTTCATCAAGGTCATAATCAAATGTAGGTATATCCTACTGAAAAACAAAAAAAAAAAAAAAAAAAAAAAAAAAGAGGCAATGGATACATGTGTAAAAAGGCTAAAATTGCAGAAGCCTGAAAGAGACAGGCTTATCAGAAAGTAGGGGTTCAAAACCTTCACAATTCAGCCACCTTATAGTCAGGTGCAGTTTCAGGGGCAAGGGAAAAGAAGGACAATGACAAATATGGCCAGGTGGTTGCTTTGTGCCACAGCTGTGTTTGAAGCTGTGTTGTGCTGAACGGAGCACCCAACGCTCAAAACCAAAACTTACCAGCCGTGGGCCTCAGCTCATAGCTACCTTGTATTGGAAGAGATGAGAGACTTCCAAAAGACCTCACTTGTCCTTAGCTATCCTTATAGCTTTTCTAGAATGACACCAGCTATATTTTGACACATATTCGCTTGAATAATGTCAACCACAATCTTTGTTGTTTATCCATATACTTCTGAAAACAACTGTCTTAGAAGTACATCCCCAGTCTGGCACTTGATATCTGGATCCTGTAGAATAAAAAAAGATGAAGTGAAAGGTCTTCTAACTTGACAAGAAATACAGTTAATCACTCCGTTTGGGTCTCTGCTATAGAGAAACTTTTGTCTTTTTTCCCTAAGTACTAAATCATGCAATTTGATGCAAACTGTTGTTATCCATTTCTTGTACTTCAGTTTATGGGTCTAAATAAGTTCTGAAAATGGGTCACTGAAAATATCAGTCATGTAAGTACCAGGATGTACTAGGATGTTCTACTGCAAGTACCAAAATTTGAACACTCCAACTTGTCTCTCTCATGATCTACTATCATGATGACACATCAAAATCTTTTCAGCAGAATATGCAACATGTTCCTCCTCTCTATGCTATGAAAGATAGTCTTACTCCTGCACTATGTGGTACATTTACCTCAGATGAGAGGGCAAACTATAAATGCCAACCTAAACATTTGACTGCTTTTAGTGTTGCCTTATTTCACTTTTTGCATCCCTACTATAGATCTTATGCAGGCAACACATTATAGCAAGATAGCAAATTGATTCTTCAAGACTCTGAATGTTCTGTGGTTTTCTAGCAGAATATCATAGTTCCAAAGCCATTTTGAAGATTCCCAGTAGCAGGAACATTCCTACGCAGCAATGCATAACAGACTTTTGCCAGTTGCATACAGGCTTTCAAAGCAGGAGGAAAGGGAAATGGCATAAGTATGCCAATCTCTGGATATAACCTGAGAAAAAGAGTGTGGTGCTCCTCCCCTCATAGTGGGGCATACAGCCTGTGGTGTAGGAGGCCATATCCTCCTACATCACAAGAAAATATTCTTATCTAACAGAGGCTTCCTGCTGTCTGCTTTCTTGTCCTTGTGTACTTTACACAGAGCAATAGCTTTGTTAATTCTTGCTAGGTCCCAATGAGGGTTCAATTCATCGACTGTTGAACTGGAACAGTCCAGGAGAGATCTGCAACTGGGTATCTTATAGCTGGTGGTTAGAGCAATTTCCTGGAATACCTGAGCCTCTGCCTCAAAGCAGATAAGGGAGCCCAAATATGGGTGCTCTCAATGTCAAAGGGATAACTAACCGGCTTTGTAACTGGGTTTACAGACAGACATATAGTCCTGAAATTAAACCAGTCATTCTTAAGTTCATTGTATTTGTAATTTTGTTAATTTAGTTAGATGAGTATTTTGAAGATTGTTTTGGTGCTTACCTCAAAATTATGTATGTATGCTTATTTGTTTCAGTTTTCTGATTTTACTAATAAAGTCATAGTGAAGGAAAATTAAAAGGATTTCCGGAATTGGTGCTTCTTTACCGTTAGCTGTGAGCTGAAAAGTCAGACTTAAGTCCATGTGATTTATTTTTTTGTTTTCAATTCTGAGTTGGTACAGCTTAACACCACTCTATTTAAACCTTAATCCCACAGAGCCAAAATAATCTGTTTTGAACTACAACTATATAAATGGAAATATTCTATGAAATGTGGAATTTTAGTGTCAGAGTTGTTTGTTGTTTAGTAATTAGACTACAGCATATTTTCTCATGCTTTCTGTAGTACAGTTTTCAAAGTTCAAGTAGATCAGATTGCTAGTACTAGAGATAATTCCAGGACAGGGTGTTCTTGGTCTTCTGCATTTCTTTTGCTCACACATTAGCTTTTCAAAAGATGCAAAATATGCCAGAATGAGTCACCCATGAAAAAAAAGAATGAAGGAATGCAGCAGGTTTTTATTAAAAAAAAAAAGGCTTCTGAACGTGTTTCCTCACAGAATTTGCTTCACACATAATGATTAGTACTTTCTTATTTAGATTTCAATTAAAAGAGAGAATTTAGCACTGCATTGTTTCATTTTAGAAAGCATGGAACAACAAAAGCGCTGGCATATTTTTCCCTATTCTGTGCCTTCTCACTTCCCTAAGCTTTCTGATGTCTTTCCAGTTTGGAGCTCCTGCTTAGATAAAACAGATGACTTTCTGGGCCTGCTTCTGCTAACAGCAGGCAGGAGCAACGGTGACTGATTGGTTGAAACATGAGGATTAATGGGTATTTATATTTCATTAAATTTTATGCTCACTGGAGAATAATGTATCACTCGCAGATATTGAAACATATGTCAACCCTATCCACTTACATATAATTCAATTTGACTTAAATGCATTGATCAAATTTTATTAAAGTCCAATATATCTTCCAAAAAGGCCCGCTAACACAATATTGCTGCTTCACATTCATCAGATAAAAGGAGGCAATTGTGTTGTAATTCTATTTATACCATTTTTCGGGAAAAGGGAGATTATTGTGAAGCGAATACTCATTACAAGGTGACTGGCGCTGGCTGAAGGACTTGAGACTGAGATTATTAAGCGAATTCTCAAGTGGTGCCCTTTAGTTAAAATTACCCCAGGGTGGGTCATGCCTGTTTTCATCCCCAGTGGAAAAGAGAGATCAGCATTGTTAACGATATTATCCAGGAAAGTTTGCCATGTGAGATTTTGGAGTATGCTAACAATTTATTCTTTTTCTTTTTTTTTTTTCCTTAAAGCTCAGTTTATGAATCATGCATAACTGTCTTTGAAAAACTACTTTTCAGTATTTCTTCTTTTTTTTCTCTACATCCTTCCTTTTTATTCAACTTTTGCAATTACTCTTACTGTGATGATTAAGAAAAATACAAAATGTTTATTTCTTCAGTTCTACACAAAAAAGGTAGATGTTTTATACAGAGTGCCTCTCTCAAAACAGCCTCACCAATAACGGCACGTTTATCTAGTGCTTAGGTTTAGACTCTTGCTTGCAGTTTGTACTGTGCAGAATAGAAGTAAAAAAATGAGGGTTTAGCCCTCCTAATGAAAAGAAATAAAAACTCCTTAAAGCCATAATCCATCAGAGTCATTTAGTCCTCACTCTCAAATGATAAGGGTTTGGGATGGTGAGGTTGGTGTAATATGTCTTAGTAAGCTCTTAGTTTGTTTCTGACTTAAGTGTTATTAGAGGCCAAACTGCCTGCACTCCAATATACAAGCGATCATCTCAGCACAGCCTTTGACATAAAAGGTCCATTTACAGAAAAAAGGATAAAGAAATCCTTAAAGAAAGGATATTGGCCAGGAAGGATATTCAAGAGTCAAAGTAAGGGAGTGTGAAATTCTAGCTAATCTCAGGAAACAAAAAAAAGTGGTTACATCATGTGAGATCTAAGCACATCACCTGAACTAGTGTCCTACCTCATAAGGGTTGAAATTATTTTAACATTACTGGGAAACTTACATCAATAAAAGTGTAATTTTTCTAATGATAATTACCTTGGGAAGCCTTCCCAAAATAATGGGAGTCTTATCCCCAACTAATGTCTCCTGCTTTTGTCATACCTTTTATTTCCCCTAGGTGCTATTTTGTTCTGCATTGACTATCATCTTCTTCTTGTGAATATAGTAAAGATTGCTCTACAGGTTGATTACCATTTTTTTCCAAAATAATAAGCAATTTCAAAACCACTACTTCCACTCATCTTATTTTAGGAAATCAGAATATTTCTATAGATAAATAAGTACCATATTTATTTGTTGTGTGGGTGTTTATTTTTGTCAGAGTTAGGCTGATGGTTGGACAAGATGATCTTGAAGGTCCCTTCCAACCTTGAAGATTCTATGATTCTATGGTTCTATGTTTAAATGAAGTAAAACTTTCATAAACACTTCCCCAATATATTTCTGTATTCTGTTCAGCTCTAATAAAGTTATTGTCCTGGTCTCTACACATCAAGCAGAACTTGAAGATACTTTTTCTTCTTTCTTGGGAAAACAAACCCCACATTTGTATAAATACAGGATTTCACATTCATATATTAAGTATTAAATGTATTTGACAACGGAAATTTTAGACAACATCAAAATAATGATGATATCTCCCTGTTATCAAAACCCTTACAAACCCATTCAAATCACTAACCAGTCTCCTTTCCTGAGGCTGATCCTTCTGTCAAAACACTTGGCCGTTTTGAATACATATATTTAGCTTCTTCCCAAACAAACTGAAGGTCTGTTGTTTACTTGCAGAGGAAAATGATTACTCCTTTTTTCACTCTATTGGATGTACTGGTCAGACCTGCTCCAGACTTGAAACCTTATAGTACTTGGTATATCTGAAAATAATTTTCCCCTGTTTAGACAGTGAATGAAACAACTTCTTGACAATTAGTCAGTTCCTTCAACTGTTTAGATTGTTTATCAGTCACTCTAAGCATTGAGACTTTCACAGGCACACTAACAACATTTCCAAGATTAGGCTAAATTAGCTCAACTTTTTTCAAGAACATCTCCTAGGACTGTACCCAGATAATGGGTTTATGCAGGTCAAATAAACTCACAAATTTGTGAACATAAACATTATCTTTAACATGCCAATTTTTATATGCACTTCAGGAATAATGTAGCTTTATGTAAACAAGAGGAAAAGACAAGTAAAATACTTTTCTTTCAAGAGCTCCTGGGGGCAAGTACCTACAAGGAATGCAATTCGCCTCTTTATGCAGTTGGATTGATAGAGATATGGTCCATACTTTGATTCTTTTTGTAGTTCAGAAACTTTTTTGCCAGTGCAGCTCATCAAATATTGCCAGATCAACATATTTTTATGGGTAAAGATGGTTTAAAATATGTTTGCAATATTAGTTATATGGGCTCCAGAAGGGAATAGACCAGTGCAAGGGAATCTCCTACAACTGCTTCTGTCTGCACTATTGCTTTTGCCAGACCACAGCTAGAAGTAAGCGCAAAGTTAACCTTAAGATCCTTCTCACAGCTTGGAATCGTGGAACAGCTGAGGTGGGAAGGGACTGTGGGGGGTCTTACTGTCAACTCCTGCTCAAAGCAGAGTCAGCTGTGAGGACAGATCCTGTTGCTCAGGGCTTTAGCTAGTCTGGTCCTGAAAATCCACAGGAATGGAGTTCCACAGACCCTCTGGGCAACCTGCGTTCCACAGGCTGCTGCAAGCAAGCATGCATACAAGTATATATAGATAATATGACATACCCTATTACAGTCAGATGTTGAAACAGAGGCTAAAATGTAACATCCAAGGCATATTGCTGCTACTTAGCCTCCTGTGCTTAATAGGAAAACCACTCTGACAGTACTGGTCCTCTGAAAGTGTCGTTATCATCACATTACATTGTAATTTAGTTAAAAGATGTGTGAGAAATACACATAAATGTGAGCTGCTTCTTCCCCTATTGCTAATAGTTTAGAGCTAAAATATTTGAATAAAGAGCAGCCCCACGGACCTATTATATAGACATCCCTTTAAACAAGCAGGGTTCTCTCCTCTGAGATTCCTTTGTACCACAGAGTCTATGCTATTACTGAATCCAGGATAAGGTGCCCTTTTGACAGAAAAAAAATATTACATTTTCCTCTCTTTACTTTTCTTTACTTTCACCTCTCCTTGTCACACCTCCTCAAATTTTCCCCCTCTCCCAATCTCCTCTCCCCAGCGCAAACTGAGCAGTAAGTCTAACACAAACTCTGCAGAAAGGAATTTGGTATTCCAGTTCCTATACTTCTTTCTGTTTGGTTTCTGGTCAACACATACTCACTAACCATTTGTGAGAAGTCAAGAGCACAGTTATATGTTCTCATAGCCATACTACGTAAGGTATAAACTCAGACATGCTAGCATTTCTGCTAGATGTGCTTTTCACTCAGTAAATCAGGAAACAGAAAAGGTAACACGTGTCTCAGCTATGAGACTCTTATCGTGTGATATGCAAAAATACCATTTACCCAATCACAGCTCCTCATCACTTCCAGAGAATAAATACAGAATGTTAAGTAGGCACAAAGAATTGCCTGCATACACCCCATAAAATAAGAGTTTCATCACTGTTTTTAAATATTATGTAAACATCCAAGGAAGCTGATCTTGTCATAGATACTCCACAAAAGAAAGGAAAAGAAGAAAAAAAAAGGCCGATTTAAAAAAAAATAAAAATATTTGTTTCAATTCATTTACTCAAGTCTAATAATATTAAAACATTAAAGTGTTAATTGATCTTTACTTGTCTGTTAATTTTGGAAAGATATTACAATTTCATTTATTTATTACCATTTTTTTTGTTCTGTATCCATTTATGTTGTAAGACTGATGAAAAAATCTCACTAAAATGACTGTAAAATTTTACTTGAATCTAGTGCTTTCTTTGGTAAATAGCACAATGTAAAACATTTCCTGTCATGCTTTAGGGCTTTTTTTTTCCTCACATTTTTCGGGAAATTGGACAGATACCTGAAGCATCACTGTTGCAAATTCAATAAAAGAAAAAAATGGCTGTCAACAAGTAAAACAGAGTGGAAACTTATGGGAGGCAAGAGGCCAGGTAGTACTCATTGACATTACAGGGTGGTGGGCAGACTATAATCAGTGAAGAGAGGGGAGGCAGAAGGAATTTCACACAACTCCATGTAGCCAATGTTTATTAGAAATAATTATAAATCATCTCAGATTATCCTTGTGATATTTTGTTTTGTTTGGCCTAAATTTCCTATAGAAAACAAAAAAACAACAAACAAACAAAAACAAAAACCAAACCCATGAAAACTCATTCACTCTACAAATAATAACTATTTTGAATCAACTACCAAACACAAGCAATATATCTTATAGGGAATTAATTACCTGTACAAAGATACAGTAATCCTGGTGTAGCATCCCTGCTAGTGCCACTATACACAGAACAAAAGAGATACAATATGTGATGTTGTTTTGCTACATAGGATTTAAATAACATGAGTTTGGGATGAATGCGTCGCTCATCAAACATGAAGCTAAGAAGGTGCTAAGCAGATCGTGTCATGACTTATGAAGGACAAACTTTCCTATTTGCTTTTCTTTATAAATAAAGAAAAAGCAACATTTCATGCATCTTTAACTCATATTCAGACCCTTTCTCCACTAAAAGCAAAGCCATTCTGTGCAAAATATAGATTTACACTTTGAATAGGAATATTTTAAATGTAAAATAGTAATTTATACTACAATCCTATTATACAGTGAATCATGCCCAATCTAACAGATTTTTAGATATATTCATTTTAACACTATGTTGTTCACTTGCACCCCTGAATCTTATGCTTTAAGAGTAACATAACATGGAATTTAAGCAAGAAGTCTCAATTATCTTAAAAATATATTCTATTTTTATAAAATTTATTCTGTTTTTATTAAAAATTTAATTATTCTTAAAAATTAGTTTCATATAAATTTGTATGCAATTAAATCTCTAGTCCCAGGCTCCTCTAATTATGCTAACTTTTCCTTAGAAGATGCATGATAAAGACTGACAAACATGGTGAAAGCTCTGTCTTCCAAAAGGCATTAGCAGTGTCACCAGCTGTGCATCATCCAAGTGAAATGGATCTCCAAAGATCTACCAGACGCAGTGAAGCAGGAGGATATTGTTCTGCTAGCTGCTGTAAAAAATACAGTTCCTAGATCCAGGGAATGTCTCTTTCCTGGTAGCACTTTCCTCTATGAGCATGCAGAGAAAGCTACACCTTTTGTCTCCTGAAGCCTTTCCAAGGTCACCTTTGTTGCTTGAGTAATCTGCTCATTCTTTCCACCTTGTCTGCCTCGTCCTCCAGCTGAAAACATTGTTCTCACTAAAGGCAATAGTATTTGTCAACAGAACCAGGTTGTTTCTCTTGTATAGTGTCTATTTTTTGCAGTCATTACCCCAACAATTATTTGGACCAAGACGGACTTACAGCAAGGACAGAAAAGAGAAAATACTTGTTCAGACACACATTCGTGCACCACTCCCTGATGTGATGCAGCAAAGGACCACCAGCAGGCCATGTGCCTTTGCATTGGTTCTGTAGCAGCCCAATTCCAACCAAAGAGACTATCGCTTGCCAGCAAAAAGTCTCCAGTGTCACTGAAGTCACCAAATCACTCAGCGCAGTCTCAGACTCAGGGGTTCGTGGATGATGAAGTCTACCTCTGTTGACGTGCATAGAGATTGCTTGCTCGGACACAGAAATGATTATGCAGTTGGAGACTGGATGTCTAACCACCCTCGCTTATTCGTCTCTCATCAACCCATAAAGTTACAGGTGGAAGGTGTTTTTTTCTTGACAGGAGGGGTCTGTTTCTGAGTTAGTGCTCTCAAGAGTTGATCTGTAAGGAAGAATCCCAGTAGCCCAAGGAGAGCTGGCAGACGGCAGTAAAGGGTAGAAAACAGAGCTGACTTTTAGGCTGGTGCCAGACACACCTTGTCTCCTTTCCTTTCCCAGGTTTTTACCTTTGCTGATAGACTATGCAAATGTTTCACAATATTGCTTCTCAAGCTGTTACAGGTACAAACTATCTGGATATTTAGAAACTATGGTATCTAATAGGATGCTATCAATCTTTTATGGTTAGACAATATATAAATTATAAACAAATATGTCCTTTGGTCTAGTGGAACAGCATAATGATCAAAGACACACAATAGAAATGTATTTGCTTCTACAGTAAGCTTTATTTCCCCAGTGTTCAGTCTGTAGTGATAGACAGGCAGTGAGCTGTCAGTTTTTGTTCTGTCTGTCACACTACACTTACCTCCTGTTGTTTTAAGTAATCAATATGGGGGCTGAAATCACCTACCACTACCTCTGCTACCTACTATTTTGTCCACTCATAAATTATGAATCCCTGCACAACATCAAGTCTACAATTTCGATTGCATTTGCTAATCATTGATCAATAATTCAAAAGCCTCTTCTTCTTCAAGGGTCCCTAGTTTCCTGGAACATATGGCATAAGGCTGACAGTGTTCACAAAACTATTCCCTTATCACAAAAAGGAGCCAGGGAAAACAAGTTGTTTAAAGTTGTTTCTTTCTTTTTTCTTTTTTCTTTTTTTTCCAGTGGACTGACTTTGTACTTTTTTTATTATTACTTCCTCAGCTTGCTGCAGTTAATGACTGCACAAGCTTCCAGCATTATTTTCAGCTTCATACCTTGAGAAGACATGCCACTTATCAAGCAGTCTGAATAGTTCAGTTTTATAATGATAATGATTGCTACGCTTATTTTTACTGTAGTAGACTATATTTTCCTTTTCCAGAAGTCTTATTTTTCATATTTATGTTACGCTGTTTATTCCCTATAAAAGATCATGAAAATGAAATAAAAATAATCTTTATTATGTGTTCCCTTAAATACATAAACATGAACACAATGTGCAATAGACTCTTTCACAAGTGAATCTGAAGTCCTTAGCCATTACGAGAAAGCCACAAAATGCTTGCTGCAGTGTTTCATTCTCTAAGATTGTTTTATTAGCTACTTTACTGCTAGAGTAGGAACATGAATAATAAATATCGTCATACAGAATAGTTCTGATTACTTCTCCATGGAAACCTTTTAAATGGCCAGGTCCTGAAAACACCTATGTACAAAAATTCATTAAATGAATAATCTCAGTAGCTTAAAGAAGAGACAAGTTCAGGCATGCTATTGACTATTTTCATGACTAGCCTAAAGAAGCCCTTATAATTCTCAAACTTTTATCGGTCCTTTGTTCTGAGTTTAATTTTAGAAGAGACAAAAAAATCGCTTATTTAGACTATGTTGTATAAAAGTGTCCTTTAATAAAATAAACTTTTTTACTTTATTGTATTTCATGGGTTAAGAAGTTAAATATAAGTATGTAATGAAATCAGT
>JAOXJM010000012.1:91897567-91908513 GCA_026413425.1 Tringa solitaria
GATAGCAAAAGATAACTGAAATCATTCTAAAGGAACTGAGATATGTAAAATTATCATTTGAGATTTGAGACATTTATCTCTTGAATAGACACTGAGAGGCATGTGTATCACTAGGAAATGTATTTATATATATTTAAATATATATAAATATATATATATAATGCATATATTCCTAAAAACTCTGTTGTATGCTAATTTGTTTCAATTTCAGAGCCTGTTTAGAGATTGTAGCAGAAGAACAGTGTGCGTTTTTAATCATATTCTTCTAATTTTAAATAGTTTATGTGGCTCCACTTGAAGATAAAAATCTATTTTATAAAACCACCCTCCTGAGCTATAGCTGCTAGATACAAAGTTTTCTTTTTTAAATAGCAGTAAAAATACCTCATAAGCAAAGCTGGTCCAAAACTGGGATTCCAAGTTCACTGGAAGTTTCTTTTTAATTTAGTTTTGATCTGACCTGCAATGGCTGTTTCCAATGTCCGTAGCCCAGGCAGACTCTGCAGGAATCCAGGCAGGGTTCTCTTTGAACTCTGCATTGAGTTTGCTAAAACCTCATTGAACCCAAGATGTTTTAAATGAAAGACTTCAGACTGGACGAAGTAGCATTTTTTGACAAAACTTTGTTTCCTTTGATAATTTCTGAACACTTCTATTTACAACATGCTTTGATTGGAGACAGACTGTTATGATGAAATGACAGACATTTTATAATTATTCCCCTCCAAAGTCTTTTGGATGCCAGCTTCGTCATAATTCACAAATGGGTCACTCTCCTTCTCTTTGACTCACTTAATAAGAACCAATGTCTACCCAAGTAATCAGTTCAACATTTTAATAGACCTCTAAAACAAAATGACAAGGATAACCTTGTGACTAATATCCAGGCTTAGTTATTAGAAAAACTGAATTTCACTCAGTTTCGTTGCAAGTACTGTGTCATCATTTTCATCCTGCCACATAAGACCTCTGAGAATGTCTATACTAGCTTCTGTGATGTGTCCTGAGGCTGCTTTCTGCATTAGATTTCCAGTCCCCTTTTCTAGCATTCTATCAATTTCCTTGTCTTTTCTGATTATTACTTGGGCCTGTTGTTCATTGATATGAAGTTTGGTTTTTGTCAACATTGAACATCTGACACATAACCATCCCAATGTGCCAGGATGGTTACCCAGGCCTGTCCCAAGTTGTTTTGATCGTTACTGGGAAAAAACAATGCTGTCAACCCTCTGCCTTGGATGTGAGTAGCTAACAACCAATGAAACAGAAATTGTGTTGGAAAGTGCTCCAGGCACACCACCCCTCTGATTTAGCATCTCTGGGCAGCTGACCAGACTGGCTGAAGGATGGGATGATCCTGCTGTTAGTTAATTGTGCATACATAAAAGTTAGAATCAGACTGTCAAGCTGTATAACTGCAATTAAGAACTCAGTCTCCATATTTAGCAGCACTCATGTAGGTTTTCTGATTTACTAAGCACTCTTGCTAGTTACTTTACTTTCTGAAGCGTTTGCAGGACACAAACATATATGTCAAAAGTTGTACTTTCATATGTATATGCCTATATAGATATACACAGGCATAAGTGTAAATATTTGTACATCAAAGATACATAAAGTTTTTGTGATGTTTATAAAGTTTATAGAAAAACAATAATTCCAACAGATGTAGAGTGCTTCTACAACTATTTAAATGTTTGAGAAATTCTTCATCCTCTCTGCATTTTATGCTATAAGTTGTGCCAGTCAGTTCTTACAGTGAATCTCTTTGTCTTCCTCTGCTGGGTACCTACAGAAAATAGAGTCTAAACCTCCCTTCTTAGGGAGGTGCCACATCCTTAACTCAAGCAGAATTCACGTATAGAAAAAAAGGCTCCACTCAGTTCTTATGGATAATCCTGGTACCAGAAGTAAGGCCAATGTTTTTTCTTACCATTCTCAGTTAAAAAAAAAATCCACATTTTTAAGAGAATAAGAAAAAAGCACAGATTTCAAAAATATTAATAATAAATAATAAATGTACAGAATACACACACAGAATGCACAATACAGAATGCATTATGTTAGCTTAGCTTTTACCAAAAGGTGGGTTTCATTCATAAAATATATGTCTTACTCTGCTTCTGTCCTTTTCAACTTTAAATATATTCATACATACACATACATGTTTTTCACACAATATTTTTTTAAACAATTTAAAAAAGACAAAATATTCCCCAAATATTTACAGATCAGAAAGATAATTTGTGTCTGCTTTAAAAATGAAATGTTCTTAGACCTTCAGAAGAGTAAAATATTGATTGTCAGACTGTGACATCAGAGGAGCAGAAGAGCCACTGGTGTAGAAATTAATCTTCCACAGTAGGGATGGTGAGTAAAGCTTGTTTTGGGGAAAACTGTGATCAATATCCCTATTTTGATTGCATTTTTTATAAGGTTGGACCTTAATAATATTCAGCATGGTGAAATTGCTGTTCTATCTTTCTGAAAAGAAGATGCAAACAGTGAGTATAGTGTAGCAATCTGTACCAGTTGTAGCTTAATCCCCTGGTGGAATTTAAGACAGAGTTAACCTATGAAGTCCTCAGTGGTTTGGTTTGGGCTATCTAAATGCCTCTCTGTGTACATTTCATTATATTAGGCATGTTCTTTGAAGGCATTTGAGGTAGAATTGTCTTTGGAAAACAAGAAGCATTACTAGGGTGTTCTACATTAATACTCTTCCTGATCTGCAGGTTTGCTTCGTTACGTATTACCGTAGCTTTGTATTATAGCCTTTATACACCTCTGGAGTACAATGAAAAGCTAATTCTTTTTTTTTTTTTTTTAACTGTTAACAGTAAGAAAGTTTTTAGGGTTTATGGTACAATGGTGCTTTAGCAACACTAGTTTCTAATGGAAAGTAATTTTTCAATGCAGTTATTAAGCAATAAAAGCAGGAGAGGCCCTTTTAGAAATCAAACAGTCCTTCAGCCTTTTAAGAATTAGAATAAACTTTAATTTGAATACATTTTATTGCTCTTTTTATTGTTCTGAAAACTAACTGAACACTTGGGGTAACATTATTGTGAAATTATGTATGAATCTCTTGTGGAGGTTTTGTCCAAGTGAGGAAGGTGTTGGACTGAGTCTTGTGTGACTGTATGTAAAAAGAAGAACAGGTGTATATTCACAGCTATGCATAACTCCACTGTCTATGTTAAAATTAAATTAAACCTTTACAAACCATGGTTTAAAATTTGCCTCCCATTAGGTTTAAAGTACTAGTAAAACCTACATTTCATGCACTTCCATCATCTGCATATACTGAAATGGTGTCAAGGCGTCAGATTTTTACCCTTTTGAACATGTAAAGGGCAAGCCATAGAAAAACATTCATGGCTTTATAATGCTGAGGAGGGCTGCTGGGGACAGGGCAGGCCAACACCTGCTTTGTGGAGCCTTATGGAGAAGCTTGTGTGGAAGTCTGTGCCCTGTGATTCCTTTTGGTTCCCCTCTTCAATCATTGCCATTGCTCTCCACCTCCACCCCCTAGAGCCTCGAAGCTCACCTTGAGTTTTAATTTCTCTGTGTCGCTTATATCTTCATGTATTCAATTTTAAAAGCTGTTTGTTCTTTCTTTTTCTTGAAAGCTCCCTTTGTCAGTATAAGGATTATTGTCAAATAAGATTACACTACAGGAAAATGCCCCAAGAAAGCAACCTGTGCATAAAAAAAAAGACTATTTCATTAAAAGGCTATTACATTTCTCCCAGCTTCCTGTTTTAGAAGTTAGCTGTGTCTACTGGATGTGGCTTTGAGGGGAGCTATTCCAAGTTCTACCACCTTGGGAATTGCTCTGAGAGGCACATTGAGCTAGAATGAGAAAGACTCTACATATAATGACATGAAGGACGCCCAATATCTAGCCACCTGGCAGGTTTCTGAAATCTGGCTCCCCGAGTTCCTGATCTGGTTAAAGATGGAGAAATAGGTGTCTAAGAACAAGACCCCAGGTGCAGCATGTTATCTGAGGAGCTGCTAAAACTAGCTGCTTACAGACACAAAGGCAAGAGAGGAGTCTGGAGTACTCGGCCATGTTACAGCTGAACATGCTTGGAAAGAAGAATGCAGGATATGCTTTGGAGACAAGATCAGTCTCAGGGCCTGAGCAGATTTATAATGGTTTTTCTCTGCTTCACCTGTGGGGCCAGAAAACTATTTCCTTCCTTAATAGAATTTGGTTTCTGAGGAGGAGAGTTATTCATGGAAATTTCTTTCCACCTTCCCCTGCATCAGAAGTTGGCTATACTAGATACACTGAATAGAGAACCTGTAATGCAAGGCATCAGACTATAAATAACTGAGGGATAACTCGTCCTTCTCTGGGGTTTGATGTATGGGAAATCGCAGCCCAGAGTCCTCTTATACATTTAGGCATAGAAGAGAGCTCATGTACACAAAGTTTTACAGATGTAGTAGTTGTAGTCATCTCCTGCTATGCAATAGGATAGTCAGCTCATTGGCATGTTTTTACTGCCAGTCTCGGCCCAAGCACTCATCAGCTCATTATACAGATTTCTCAAGTGAAAGTCATAATTATTTGCTCATAGGGTTTGCTGGGGAAAATGTCCTGTCATGATGTTAATGGAAGCTATGTTTGCAGAGACAAATCAACATTATTTGGGCTGGAGGGAAAAAATTAATGACTCTAACCTATTGGACAAAACACTTATCCGGAAAGAGGACATTTGAGCTCTCATTCCCGATCCAATGAATCTTGAATTATACTGCACCATGGAGCTTGAAGTTAGGCAGTCCCAGGGGTGGTTAAATGGGTTCTGAAGATCTTCTGCATTGCCCTCTGGACACAGAGTAGTGTACCTGTCATGGCTAGTCCTTAGAGCTGTACTGTCTGTCCCGTTCCTCGTGGCAGACCGCATGGCAAAGAGGAACAATCCACACAGGGCTCTGCTTTCCCCCTTTTTTTATTTAGGGGAACTGTGCCTAAAGCAGCAAGTAGTTAAAATGGATAGACTTAATGAAAGAGATTGCCAACTTTCATAATATTTTGCATCAGAATGCACAGAACATTGTTTAAACTGAATTCCCTCTTGGTTTGTGTTCCTCTACTTTCTTTCTTTTCCTTTTTATCCCAAATAAAGATGCATTCTCATTTGATGATTTGTCCTCCAAACCATGCTGTTTCTTCACCAAATATAGCCTTCATACAAAATGTAACATTTCTTTTGTTAACTATGTCAATTAATTTTTGTTCATGTGGTTATATAGCTTAAAATATATTTTGATTCTTAATTTTTGCATTATTGTATTAAGGATGAAGAATGGCCCATTTTTTAGTGATTAGATGATTGTTTCTTCATCTCCCCTGCCCCCCCCCCAATTTATGCTAAGCAACTTTTAGATGAAAACCAGCACTGAATTAAAAGTGTACAAATATAGCATTATTACATTGTTTTGTTAGCTGAGCTGAGCTCTATTGTATGTGCTGGAGGAAGAAAAAGACAAATAATAATTTTATTAAACCATTAGTGTATTTTAAAAGTGGAATTATTTACTGCAGTTTGCAAAGAGTTTCTTTACATGTTTCTGGTTTCCATGGATAAAATTCCCAAAAACAGACTTGCCTTATGGGAATTTCAGAAGTACTTACTCTTCCTTTCCCCTTTCACGGTACAAGTGGTTACTGGGAATCAACCTCTTTAACTACTTCTGAAATCCTGCCTCATTCTTCACCCTCAGAAAATGCCAACAAGCTATTGTAGCTAGAGTAGGGATAACTACACTGGTGATTGTCTTCTAACACAGCTGCAGTAGTGACGTGCCCCAGGAATTCTGTTTTGAGCTGTGATTCTCCTAGCAGCTCCCCTGAGCAGATGTAGCTCAGGTGTTCATGTCTTCTCCAGAGTAATGACACACTGCCTGACAACAAACTTCACCATTAGAATGATGGTGTACCCAAACTCTAAGTCTTCTAATGTTTTTAAATGTCCTCAAGAGGATATGATGATTGGTGTGAAAAACTGTTCTTTGCTATAGCTTGATATGCTGTCTGAACACACATTAATATTTATCTCTGAATCTTTAGACTAATGCAAATAACAAGGGAATTCGGAGCAGGGCTTTCCTGTCCTATAAATGTTTTTGTTTGTTTCAGAGTGTTAGTGAGGAGTGAGAGGCATCTTTTTTATTCATCAAGAGAGAAGTTCCAAACCACAAATCCCAGGAGTCCAAAGTAAGGTGCCCAAATCAATTGTTCGGCTGCTGATAAGTTATAAATTGACTTTCCCACTGGCAGGCTGAGGCACTCTGCGTCTGCATATTCAACACATGCTTGCATTCCTGCTTTGTTCAATTCATCAGAGATTTCACATAGCAAAGGCAAGCTTTATATGATCTGAGAAACCCAAGCTGCCTTCCATATTGAAGTTTTGCAAACTTAGGGGGAAAACACCCTCCAGACCATGCCCTTCTAAGTATGCCAGAGCCCCGTAGGACCAAGAATGGTTGGTGTGTCGGCCACATACACCTGTCAGGCTCATACAGACATGCCACACAGCAATAATATGCACAGAAAGAAAATAATAAGAGGAAAAATTGTCCTTTCTTTCAGTAGGGTGAAATCCCAAAAGTGTTACTTAGGGCTGTGTATTCCACTCATTGGCTAGACTTGCTTTGGGGACAATATTATTTTTCTGGATCGGGGCCTCAGTCCTGAACAATATTTTTTTGTTACTAATTTAAATAGCTGATTGTATTAAATCTCTTTCTTCAGCTTTTGGATTTTATTATCGAGAAATAAGCATTTTACTTAAAGTTTGCTGAAATAAGTTAAATGTGAAGTGCATTAAAAACACCAGTTGTATCAACACATGGCTCCATCATCAGAGGACTATTGTATTGCTGTCTCCAGGTATTTGTTTTCTTATACCACATCTGATATTGAGATACTTGGTAACACACACGATGTCTGGTTTTACTTCATCACTTGCACATCTAAATGCAATTTCAAATTTAAAATGGAGAAATACTCAGCTCTACATCATCTGAATCAAGTTTATTACCTTAACAGTTAAAAACAATGCAATTTGATCTGGTAAATGTGAGGCAAGTTTTGTGTTTGTGACTAGTGGTTTGCATGATATTAGAAAAGCCGTGCTTGGACTATATGGTCTAATATATCTTTCCTATGGTTACATCTTGAGATTCTAAGCTCCTTTAATTCTGGAAGAAATTAAGCTACAGAAGAATTCTTCTATATAATATATAGAATATATATATATTCTTATATAAATAACAGGAAACCATGAGTTCTATATACCTCTTATTTAAAACAAAAAGTGTCCTACCCATGGGGAGATAGTACCCAGTGTAAACACAGATTGTCAAATTTAGTCCCACATAAAGAGTGCACATTTTGCAATGTACAATGCTGTTATTGGACGGCTTTAGAAGGTCAGCTGTTTGCTCATTAAAAGGCATTTCTAGCTTACAGGTTATTTATAAGAAGTATCAAGCTAAAATCGTGGTTTCTGGTAATGGCAAAAAAAATTCCCTCAGATTTTGATCTCCCCATGTTACATGCTACAGGACCATCAGGACTGAACAATACGAACAGCAAAGGGTGTATTAAACTAAGCAGACTTTTTCATCTACTTCCATTTTAGTCTTATTTAATTTAGCTTTTAATGAAATGCATTTCTGTTAACCATCACTTCACCCTATTGTCTGTACAGCTTCAAATGACTGCCTTTTAGAGCTATGAATAGCTAAAGTAAAAATCTATAGTTACATTAGTTGCAGGTTATTGGTCAATAAGTGTTCATTAAACACTATACTTATTCTTTTCAATTTACAGTGCTATTTGTTTTCTTATTTCATTGGCTTTGATAGACCTTTTTAGACTTATTTTCACAAAGGTATCATTGCCTCTGATAGTAGAGCGTAGCCAAGCTTTGCTCTATGCAGTTATAACTCTCAACCCCTACTCACTCTCCTGAATCTTATGGTGATTGTTTGCTCGAAGTATATGCTGAAAACAATGAATCTGAAGTTGAGAAGAATTTTGGTACCTGATTTATTTTAAGTAGGATCATTGAGGCTTTTTTTTTTCTATTTCAATGGATCACAGAAAAGCCAAATAACAGCCAATAAGCATTTATGATGGAAAACATTATTGTGCACAAGCATTATGTTTACATGTAGTATTTTGATCTTTTAACTTTGATTCATAGTTTCTGTGTCTTCTTTTTTAAACAGCTCAGTAATCTAACCCAGTAACTAACTGAATTCCTAGCAATGGGTTTAATGTTTATAGTAATTTACAATATGACAATTGTAGAAGTCTAGTTTTGGTAAATGCCACCCCAGACACTTCCCAAAGGCAGTGATTTTACCAAAATTGCAGTAGTTTTAGTGTTAATTGTAGTTAAAGCAAATGGAGAAAGTATGAAATAAAGACAAAAGCCCACAGCAAAATTTAAGATTGCAGGCATGTTAAGGTATGAGCAACTAACTTATGTTCAAAGTGAAAGGTTTTTAATCTGATGTTAGAAAACAGAGAGTTTTATTCAAAGCTACACATATCTAATTCTTATTCTGGTTGTGTGAGGAAACTTGTTAGTTTACTGAAACTAACCATAATTAGATATGCATTTTGGATGTTTTCTTCTGTTGCTGACAATAAATGGATCTTAGTGTATTTAAACACTGATGACAGCATCAACATGTTTGTATAAAACCCAAGAACTTATGATTTTCTGCCTGGGCAACTGGACTGTTATCCTACGGAAAAAAAAATGGAGGGGGGAAGCATAGATGCCAAGTAGCTAAGTAGCCATAGAACTACAGGAGAAAAAAACAAATCTGCTTGAAATTGCAAATGGATCATCAGGACAATATAATAAAAAGCTGTTACACATTTTAACTGTTAGGATAGCAGTCACAGCAAGATGCTCATCAGTTAAAGCAAACATTTCCATATTAAACCAGCTCTGCATTCATGGCTGGGAAGATCTGCTGTTTTATTTTACCTAGAACATATATGGGGTTTTATGGCTGCCGAAGTCAAATTTTGTACTGCATTGTGCCTTTCTACATGAGGTCCTGGTCCAAGGACTGATATGGATTAACAAAAGTAGGGAAAGAAACTGATGAAGTAGTCTTGTAACAGTCTTCAAATGTCATCCGAATTCTGATAATCTTACTGAAAGTGAATAAGCAGCTCGGGAAACTCCATGCAGAAATAAATGTTTTGAGCAAGTAGGCATATCAGCTGATGACCTAAAATCTATTTCAGTTAATAGATTTTTACACTTTTGCTTGATTTTACATCACTCTTTGCATGGCTTGATTTTAGCTTCATGTAATGACTTCTCACTGATTTAATGCAACTGCAGGAATAAAAAGGAATGTGCCAGATTCAGCAGGTCAATTCATGAATATATGAGAAACAATTTTTGTGTGGTAAGTGCTATGCACAATCACCTCTATTCCAATGTTTTTTCCAGATCTGCATAGGATCAGTTATTTATAATAGTAATAATACATTTCCCTTCTAACCTCATTCTGTCCATCCTATTCATTCCTTCCAGACAGTATGCATGCTCTGTTCTTGTGGGTTTAACCACAGTGCTTCCCAAGCCAGATTGAGCTGTGTGGGTTTTGCTTTTCTTCTCTGCTACTTCTTCCAGTACCAGCTTTAACAGATCAATTAATAAGAGGTTAGTTTTCTTAAGGAATAAGTAGTTCAGTTCAGTGAATAAGGAAGATCTTTCTTTTTTTTTTCAGCCTACTAAATGTCATGTTCAAGGAGGATATTCAATAGCAAACTCATCAGTTGTTAAAGGTATCTGATAAAATTTCATGGTTTTGTCACACCTATGTGGCTGTGATGTAGCGACACGGCCTGGGAAAGGTCAGGAGGGAGTTTGCTCTTCCAGGAGCTGTCCAGGGTCCATGGCTGAACCAACTGCCAGAAGAATGTGTTTAGCTGGAGGATTTTTGTAATAATGTGAAGTCTCTCAGACCATTATAGCGAACTATTGGAGTGTCTTGAGTCTTTCTTTGCTGAGCAATAGTCACATTCCTCATAAGTCCCAAAATCTCATAAGTGCTGGGGCAAAACCAAATAAAATCTTCATTTATTTTAATTTATTTTGTAACTGCTATAGTGCGTAATAGTTCATAGGGGTCAATCTATGAGATAAGTTTGTAAGAAAAGTGTCTTATGCTCTTCTCAGCCATGCTTTTAGGAAAGTCTTCTCCTTGTTTGAAGTGTTATGTATTTTCATTCTGTGAAACATAATTTTATTTTTTTAAATAGTCTTGATTTTTGTTTCAACAATTTTGAGAATTCTTTCAACAGTCTAATTCAATCAGTTCTCAAAAGTGTTGTTATCAAATGTTTCCAACCTATCAAGTGGTCCCTGTGTCCATGCCAGTTAAAAGGTGATAGCTCAAGCTGCTACTGAAGATGGTTACTTCTTAGGGAGACTTCAGTCCTAGAACAGAAAAAAAAAAGATGTTAGCTGATTATGCAAACACAAAACTAAATACCCTCAAAAAAGGCCAAAACTAAGATATGAAGATTTCATTTAGCCATAATTTAAATCTCTACACTGTGGAATATCTGCCCTACAATGCTACTAAGTAACTAAATCTGTCAGAAAATATGTTCTTAACATTAGTCATTTCTACTAGTACAAAAGGAGAACATGTGATATAAAAAAAAAAAAAAGAAGAAAAAGACATAGATACAGAAAAAAAAATACTCAGAAGATTATTTAAACCTTGATTTTGCTATGACAGAGTGTGAAGGGAAGAAGTAACAGTCTCTAAAGCTACATTATAAATCCCTTTGAGATGGTTGCACTATTATTGGACCTCCTAGCTTCCCTTCCCTTCCCTTCCCTTCCCTTCCCTTCCCTTCCCTTCCCTTCCCTTCC
>JAOXJM010000012.1:91908613-91919064 GCA_026413425.1 Tringa solitaria
AAGGCGGCGCGGTGAGCGGGTACTGGAGACTGAGGCACGGCCGGGCCCGGCGCCGCGAGGACACGCGGCGGGGAAGCGAGCAGGCCGCGGCCCGGCGGCGCCCTAAGCGGGGCCCGCTCGGCTGCCGCCACCGCTCCCTCCTTCTCTTCCTTCGTCCCGTCCCTTCCCCGTCCCGTCCCCTTCCCCTTTCATTTTTTCCTAGTTTGCAACTTAACTAAGAGAGTTCAATATATTCTGTATTCTAAGTCACACAGATAATTTTCTTCTGCTTCAGCCTGTCCTTTACAAAGATTGCCAATGGTAAACTATGGTAGATATTATATTATTTTTATTTTTTTCTGTCCTTTTATTTTTCTTTCCTCAAGACCTGTTTGTCTACCATGTGAAGCCTGGATCTAAAAAAAGAAAGCCAATTTTACGTATGTGTGTAATAATGGCTTGCAGTCTTTCCAGTAAGCCAGATTTTAAAAGCCAGAATAGGACCAAAATATTTGCTGTAAATTTCCCTTTAGCATCTAGGCAATTAGCTCATTTTTCTTTTATCTTCCACAAGCTCAGTACTCTTTGATGTTTTCAAAACTGTCAGGGAAGTGGCCTTTGATGTCTTCAAATCAAAACTAGATATCCATCTGGAAGATACGCTTTAGTCAAATACACATTATTCAGCTCAGTGCAGGGATAACCAGGTGAAATTCTACAGTCCATGTTTCAAAGGTAGTCAACCAGATTAGCTAATGGTTTTTTTGCCATTACATTTTATGAAGCTATAAAAATGAAGCACTATGTATCTTTATGCAGACCTTCAGAAGGGGATCATAAAAAAGAAGTATGAGAGAAAGCAGACATCGTTACAGAATGATGAATTTTAGACCACAATAGTATGTAGAACAGTGGGGAAAAATCAGAGGGATTGGACCCGGACAAGTTTTTATGCAAAAAAGAGTAGCAATATAAAGCTAGAATAACAGATCCCCAAAAGAAACACAGATATCCAATGATCAATATCTGACCATGGCACAGTTAAGTGTACCTTTTCTGTTGCCTATATTCTTGTCTGGGCAAGTTACTGAATTCCATAATCGCTCCTCTAAGATGTCTTCAGCAGCACTTTAACAAATCTAAAAATATCAGCATAAAGCTTGTATCAGGCAACAGCAGATCTACCTCATTGACTTGAACATGATTTTGAGATTTGTATAATGTCAATACTCCCATTTTTAGAGGTAAAACCCCTCCAATATCTAAAGACTATTCTCCATTTAAACACCTGAGAAACATTAGCCCACTATGTCACATCATGCCACATATGTTCACACTAAATATTTGTCCATTGTTGCTCTTAAATCTTTTGAAAGTCATTTTTATCTATGCCTTTTTTTATATGCTTTTTCCCAAAGACAGATTAACTGCATTTGAAAAAGTGCTTAAATAGATCCATGTAATCTAGTGATTTACATTGCTTAGTTAGACTTCTTCCATTCTTTGAGCAAGGTGCAAGTTCTTGGAACGTGCTGGGTTTTCACCTTCACACTGTTTTCCTTCTTTTTTTTTTTTTCTTTTCATTATCAGAATTTATTGGGTTTCTGTTCTGTTTCTTTCTAAGCTCTTTTCCTGTACTATAGCATATTCTGTGTAAATATACAAACTTAGGTTTCTGTGCATGACTTTGATGAGAAAAAGTAACTGCGTCCTCTGGTTTATCTAAACTACATTAAGTTTCCTAAAGGCTGAATCAAAGAAGAAACTTAGTTCATAAACAAAAGATCTACTGACTGTACTAACTCAATTCCTTTTTGCATTTGTTTATTGTTCTTATTGTTCTTCTGAGCCAAATAAAAGGACTTAAGTTACATTAAACAGCTTCATTTTCTGCCTGGGTTCTTCCTAGCCAGAACACTATCTAAGAATGTGTTATACATACGTGGAAAAAAGAATAATTTGCTAACTGACCCTCTCTTCCTGTCACACAGACAAACCATTTATTTCCTACTCAGATGCTCAGGCATGCAGACATTTAGAAGACCTTTCCTGGTGTCTTCCAGTACATCTGGCAACTCTGGTACAGTCTTACAGAAAAGACAGAAAAATAACTTCTAAAGGTGAATAAACTGGCATACACGTCATCGTTCCAATGGATATGTCCCACCACTTAACTCATGTGAAAAATTGGACCAAATGGCTGGTATAAAATATACTTGTCTGACAATGGAATTTAATTTGTTTCTTACCTTTATATACTATTCTGGTATTAAACGGCTGTAACTAAGCAGAATTTTTGTCTTCACATTAGGAATAAACACTGGACACCACATTAAAATTTCAAAGAAAATTTAGTCAGAATATTATCATAAGTGCAAATATTTAAAAGTTTGCACACAAAAATGTATGCAAAACACTTTGGTGACTGCACACAAGATGCAAATGCATACAAATGCAAAAACATGCTTTTGAATAATGTTTTTAAATGTGGTACCCACCATACACAGAAAGCACCTTGTTAAATCTTCAAATCTTTATAATTTTTTAAGGAGTTTCAAATCACTAAAATTTATCTCAAGGAATAAAAAAGAGAGAACCCCTCTTGGTGTTTTTATTGGCATTTTGATCTCTTCTAACACACTTATACCTGCAACTGTGAAGCCCTGTCTATATAAGTTCATTCTAATTCTGACTTTTAGCCATGTAATCAGAGAAGAAAGTGTTATTTTTAGGAAGTTTCCTATGTGATCTACTGAACCAAAATAATGTCGAGCAAAGTAGCTTTTATTAATGCTGAGATATGAAAAGCCCCTTTGTGAGAAGCATTCTGGCACTCACAAGCCTGTCTGAAAGAGGTTGCTGAGTACATCCCTTTTGAAACTTTTCTCTTAATTTTTTCCCTGTTTCCCCTGAGTTAAGCCACCATATCTCAGGTCATAGCAAAGGCAGCAGCAGGCCAGAGTGAAGGCTGCTCATGCTGTTGCACATTGAAGAGAGAGTGTTGACCGCTGTGAGAATCATAAACCTCTCAGTTTGATGATCAACTGAGCAGTAAATTAATTAATCATCATTTTATGCCTCATCAAGCACTTTGCTGAGACTCTCAACAGGGGCCAGCTCAATTAGCCAATGGGAAGCAGACTGTTTTGTTTAGCTGGGTGAGTCTTCCATAAACAGAGGAAGCTTTGACAAGCTAATAAATATGTCATCTGTCTGTGTCACAAGCTGCAATGTGGCTCCACCTGTAAAGTTGTGGGATTCTGCTCAGTATGGTGGATGGCAACTTGAAAGAATGAGAGTGAGGTATCCTAACTCCGCAAACAAAGCACTTCTCATAGTGTATCAGGATCCTTAGCCAGTGAATTTGGGCTTGATTGTTAGGTATCAGATACTTACCTTTGATTACTGAACCAGATATTTATATCCTTTTAAAACAGATTTCTGTGTTAGGTATAGTAAAACCAATGAGGTGTATTTATAATATTTAAATACTGCTTTCTTCTTTTTTTTCTTCTCTAGAGAAAAACAGTGACCACTCCTCACAATAAATGCTTGTGGTAACAAGCTTTTCAAGGTAAAATCTTTTGGTTAAGTGGTAATAAAGCTTCTGTCAAAACAGACAGGTTTGAAGAGACCTTGTATCAAATCCTGCGGTTCCACTGAAGTTACTGGAGTTGCATCAATCTACCTGCAGCCAGAATTCAGCTCCTGTCGCTGACATTAAACATTTCATCATTCAGAATAGAAAACAGAAATCTGCATTTAGAAGTTTCGGCCTTCAACCAAATCACTGACTGTTGCAAATTTGTGCCATTGACTTTCATGTACCTTTGCGGCCATAAGGCCCCACTGTGAGTTTCTAATCTGATTTTCTGCATAACACTGCCCGTAACCGCTGGCTGAACAAGAGATAATCACTAACATATCCAATCTTTGCTGAAAGATTTCAGGTGGTGGAAAATCTAGCACATCCTTTGATAAGCAACTCTGATAATTAATTATCATCACCAGTAAAAAAGTGCATCTGATTTCAGACTTTATTTTATCTGGTTTCAAATTCCAAATATTTCATTTTCCTAAATCTTGTTTCAGGGGGTGGGGCCCCAAATTTCTTGTAACTCAGATCCAAACAGAAAATTTCTCCCAACTTTTTTACGCTCTTTCCTCTCCAGAAAATAAATAGTGTTCTTGGGAAACTGAATGGCATTTTTATTCACTCAATATCCCATAGCCTTGTGCATAACACTGATGTGTGTCAAGAGCTTGAAGGAATCATCTGCTCCCTCCTTGTTCCTGGCCATACACACTCAAGCTCTAAAGATATACATGTTACTTTTCTATAATTTTGTGGGTTTTATGCCACCCTCCTGGTTCTGGACCGCTGAGGCTGACCACACTGGTAAGATGCTAACACTTTGGTACAATAGTGTTGAGAGGCAGAAGGGATGAAAGGATGACTTCTTAGGGAATGTATCTACAGAGCCCTCATATGACTGAAGTCTCAGGGCACAGCATAGCTCAGTCCAATGTAGAAAGGGCTTCAGTTTCCCAAAAAGAAGGTTGGAGATACACCAACAACATTTAGAAGTAGTGACTCTAGGGTTTTCTCAAGTGGCTCTACAAGCTAGAATGACAATTCACTACACCCACCACTCCAGCTGATAGAAATGGTAGCAGCTCAACTGGAAAAATCAGCTCAAATATTGGAAAGCAATTTCTAAATCACAGCCAGCCTTAAAACTTTTTCCTAGAGTCAGATCATCACGAGAAGGAGTGCAGGAGATACTTACATTTGACTCAATTTAGTCACTGAGAGGATTCTGTTTGTCCTGTGCTCCCACCTTAAAATGTCTAGGGTTTTCTGGCATGCTGTTTACCAAAATGTCTATGTTACTTCCTGTATGAACACTTCATATGTACAGCTCCATCAGTCTTTGTACCATGTACAAATTTTATTAGCAAAGATTTTCTATCGTCCTTCCAAGCCATTGCAAAGTATAGATTGTAACAGAAATCTCTGTGTTCCCTTGTAAATGACTGCACACGGTGATGACTCCTTTTAGCTTTTCTATTTTAAACCCAGTCAGTCCAGTTTTAATCCATTTACTTTTGTGCAATGATTTCACACAGGACTAACTTTTGGCTATGTGAAGCGACATGCATTAGAGCCTTCCAACTGTAAAAAAAAAAAAAAAAACAAAAAAAAAAACAAACAACCACAAAACTATAAGCCCAAATAGCCCAAATGAGCTCTTCACCTCGGCAGAGGTTACTACACTCACATTCTGAATGATGCCCTTTATCAGACAAAGCAAAAAGAGACAAAGAAAACTGAGGAATGGTGGAAAGAACGAAAATAGGAACCCGCCATTTGTGCAGCGTCATGGATGGTGAGGGCCTTCTGGAACAGAGGAAGGAGTCCTCCTCCTCAGAGGAGGACTGATGAGAGCATCTGAGGAATGGTGAGATGGGAAAGTGGCACACAGTGACTTTCCACAGACCTGGTGGTATAACACATCTGACCTAGAGAAACAAGAACTGATCCTACCCCTTATCAAAATGGTGAGCCCTACATACATCTATACAGGTACACATAGGAAGGTGTCTCTGTAAGCAAATTTCTAACTCCACTGAAAAGTAATATGATTTTTATTTGACCAGACTACCTCCCGTAGATCAGACTGATCATCTCTGAATTTCCAGGATCTGGAGATGTGGTTTCATGCTTAGTTTTGAAAAAAAATTCTCATAGAATTCATTCATGGAAATTAATCACTTTCTTACTGTACATGTGCATGAGAAGGAATATTTGTATTCGCTCATACTTCTTGTTATACTCCTGTAAGTAAATGCAAGTGTACATGCACTCTCCAAAATTTTGCTCCCGTTGCCTAGGTAAATGTTTCAGTCTATTACTCTATTTCTCAAAAAACATTTTACAATATGTAATTATTTCAAGGGATGGGCGGGTGCCAAGTGCAGCAATAAATTTCATAAATTAAAAATAACAATTTTGTTTCGCTGATATTCATGAAACTGTTTTTTCTTCCTTACTATTCAGATGAATGGCTGATATTTCTTCCAAACTCAGCAATTTTGCCTTGCAAGGGTTGGTGTGAACACTGGTTTCTGCTTCAGGTCATGTGGGTTCAAAGCTCTAGAGTTTCACTTTGAATTTGATGATTGCTTACTGAGAACCATTTGTCTTCACTCGCATAAATCAACCTACAGTCAGCAAGAATAGGCCATGGTTTCCTCAATGCTTCGAAAAAGAAGGAGTGAGCTTCTAGCATGCTTTTAATGGTTATAGATTTCATAGTGAAAACTTTGCAGAGTGGCACTCGAAACAATTCTTTGGAAAATACATATGTTTCTAGTCTGCATATCTCTCACACTTGTGTTTCAATGTCTTTTGAAAATAGCAGAGACTTTTTTCAAGCCTGTGATTTAAAAAGAAACCCAATCTGATATTGGCTTCTAGTGCACCCACATGGGCCCTGATCCGGTTCTCATTAGAGTCTGATCAGAGGCTTTCAGCGACCTCAGGGAACACTGGACTGCGGGGCTTTAGTAGCAATACGTTATTATGAAACCAAGTAGAGACAAATAATGTAAAGGAAGAACTTCCCCCTTTTTACCTTTACTTTCCTCTTCTAAAAATCCCTGTATGCCACTAGTCTTAAACCAGGAGCAAATCTGAATGACTTCAGCTCATTTTTCCTCTTTGCTTTTGTGGATAATTTTTGGTGATAATTTTTCTTTGTTCCCAATGTGAAATTTGCTCTGCCTTGTTCTATTTTACAATAACCATTCTTAAAGATACTTTGAAGTGAACAACTTAGAATAATCATAAATCTCACTGTCATACAGACATATGTGAACTTTCTTTTGAAAGCTTCGTTGTTACTCATCTATTCTGTCTGAAATTACCCTAACCCTGTACTTTTCATCCTTTATCCTCTTATGAAGGGCAGAAACTTTAAATATTTGAGAAACTCTAATCTCAACTCAATTACAATTTGACTAATTACATCACATGAATTTTACCCCTTGTGTTTTTGTCAAGATTAATACTGGAATGTCTCAGAGGAGTTTACAGGCAGTCCCTTTATGCACCCAAAGTGTAACATTGAAATGAAGAAATTCATAGCACAAAGAAACTTCACTTAGGAGCATTGGGAATATGACTATGCTGGTGATTAAACAACAAGATCTAATCTGGTTTCAGGCCTACAGCTGAAAATCATCTTTCGTAGAAGTGTGCCTGCCAAGGTTATTGTAAAATTATCCCAGGCACCAAAGTGATGAATGGTCCCAGCATTAGCTGTGATATGGATGCCATCCCTGTGGGGCTTCACCAAGCGGGATTTTTCATGTGGACAGACTCACATGGAGGACAGATGGGAAAGAAAACAAAATTAGTTGATCTGCACTAGAGCAAAAATCCGTCTTTCCTTTGCTACCCAGATTGTGCATTTGCTTTTTTTTGCAGACACGGAAATGTGTTCTTAAATTATACGACTCTTCCCTTTTTTCCTTTGTGGAGTGATCTGAATGTTTTATGCTGACCTTGGGTTTAGTGCTGATTTGCATTCTTGAACTTTCATGCCAACCTAATTTTAGACATGCTAAGCAGCAAGCCTAATATCTAAGCTAGCACAAAAATACTGTGTCTCCACTTGCATTAATAACAGCTTTAGTCTGATTTTGAAGACAGGCAGTTCTTAACAGTAAAAAAGTTTCAAATGGAAACGATCACTCAAGCTTAGCTTTGTCAAAGTCCAACTAATGAGCCAGTCAAAGAGTAACAGTTTCATTTAGCAGAGAGGCAGCCTTCCCGGGCCCCAGCCCTTGGATGATACGGGCAATCCCATTGATGAAGACACTGTAAACAGTGTCTTGCAGAATCGGGGCCAATCATGGTTTGGGCAGCACATCTGAGTAAAATCAGCTCCAAGACATGCTTCACGGTGAAAAGAAGCCTCTTTGATACTTAACATCATTATGTGTTTGTGACAGAGAAGGAGGGAAGGAGTTAAATTATCCCTCTGTTGCATCTGTTAGTGATGCAGTTTGATTCTGAGACAACAGAAAAGTTGCAAATCTCATCATTTATTTGTCTAAAAAGCAGATTTCGGATAAGTCACTATTAGAATGCTTTAAATTGTTCACATCATTTGAAATGTACAGTTAACTACACATCATAGCATTTTAGATGTAGGAAGTGTTATACCAACAACTGTTCTAGTGGGGAGAGAAATGCAACAAATACTTGGTGTATTTTTCCATCTACATTTATCTCTTAATTAGATTTCCCAGGGTGAGAGGTTAAACTTAGAAAGCCAGTAGAGATGTTAAGATTATTTAACTGCAATATAACTAACACCTTAAGAACTGATTTGTCAGAATGAATTGCAGACCAGAGCGCTCTAAGTTTTCAAACTAAATTTGTTCTTAAGATAAAAGGCACTTTTTTAAGAATCACAGTTCTTGTTCTAACAATTCCCCCACCCTCGCCTTCAAGGCATTTCTTATAACCCAGATAAAATCATAGACCAGGTGCTCCAAGACTTTCAAAATAATAAATTCCAATCTGTCACTGAAAAATAAAAGGTAAAACAAGTTTATAGAGGCAGCTCTGTTCCAGGTGTTATTTTGAAAGTGCATGCCTAATTTATCATTTTTCAGTAATAGTTACAAGTGATAAAGATCATGTAAATACTCTGTATTCGAAATAAGCTTTCATTTTGTCATGCAGATAGTACTAATGACTAAATAGACTTTAATCAGGAAATCTCCACCTACTAACATTAGGGCTTCTTAAGAGTAATGCTGTAATCAGATTTTCTCTAAAATAAAGTGCTCACGCTGTAGAAACCAAAACAAAATGAAACTCAAAGACTGGTTGTATACCAGTTTTTATAAGAACCAGAAGCATGAAAACTTTTCACAAATCACCTACTTTGGAATGGACCTTGTAGAGGTTCAGTGGGTACGTCTACCAAGTGGAACGAGGCAATGGAAACTGCTAACATCTTCCATATGTGACAGCCATTAAATTATAATACCATTTTGGATACAGTGAATGGACTGTTCTAAAACCACAGTATGTCGGACGGGTGGTTGGGTTTCCCTGCAGTTCCTCTTTCAGTGTTTTCAGTCAGTCTTACAGTGTTCTAATTCTGCTATCTTGTCCATTATTTATTAAAGTATAGAGCTAAAAAAAGTAGCACAGGTTTTCCCCAAGAGCTCTGAAACGTGTGCTTTGGTCCACCATAAATCAAAGGGGAAGGTTATAGTTCTCAGCCATTCTGAACCCAGGAGGAAAAACCAGGGCCTGGTTAAACAAAGTGCACAGGTATGTTCTTGAGTCCCATTCAATTCAGTGTTTTTTCCCTCTCTGCAGAATGGGTTGCTCCATCTCTGTCAGATTCTGTGGTTTCTAAATGAAGTATGGCAGCATTGCATTTGGGGTGGTATTATGCTGCAAGCAGGTAGTAAAGGCTTATGGATAGGCTTCCACACATCTATATATTTCACAGGCTCCACAAACGAAGAGAGGCTGCCTCACTCAACAAGGAACAAAATTTCTCTCCTGTTACTTCCCTCTATGCTACTCTAAAATATCTGTCTTGTTTCCCCAGCTTTCAAAATTGCTGTGTTTTTTTTTAATTGTTCTTTCTTTTTAGCCCCTTCTCTCCCTGATCACACACAAATACAGTGGCAGAAGTTAAATGCCCTGTAACTTTCCTGTTGAACTAATTTTCAGAAAAGTAGTAAACAGAGCTCACTCTAAGCTTAGCTTGTATACATTGCAGAGGTGAATTTACAAACTCTTCAAATACAGTTAACATACCAACTCAGGGCACTTTCCTGTATAAAACTTGAAAAGAGTAAAACTGCAAATTGGACAGAACTGAACACTGAGTTTCCTCATACATGGTGAAAGACTGCTCTTTAAAAGGAAAAAGAAGGTCTTTCCCACAAACCCTTCTATTGTATTTTGTAACTCTAGGGAAGATTTATATCAACTTCAAGGAGCAAAAAAGAAGACAAATGACCATAACTATACTACCTAGTTGTATTGAGGTTTCTCAATGTGGAGGTGAGCTTCTACTGCTAACACACAAGTAAACTGAAGTTTCTATTGCTTACTCATAAGATTACAATGCAAGTTTCACAATGCATACAACAGTGAAGTTTTGCAGTGTTGTGGCTGGTTCTGTGTGTTTAACTCTGTTGGGTTTTAATATGTAGTGATTACCCTTAAATGTGGAGTCTTTCAGCAATGCAAGTAAATTACTCTAAATTAATACTATTAATTTTTTAGGAACAGTAAAAGAATCATTCTCCAAGTAATTTGTGGTAGTTCTTATTAAAAAGTAAGCAGCTGAGTTATTTAGTATGAATTGAACTGAGATAAATGAACTGGTAATTTCTTGAAACTAAAAACAATTATTCAATTAAGTATA
>JAOXJM010000012.1:91919222-91930734 GCA_026413425.1 Tringa solitaria
GCTAGATGAGTTTTGAGTGTTCTGTATTCATACTGAATTTCTTTCTTTTAGGCAGGTATTTAAAACATTATTTTTTTTAAAGGTGAGAAATATTCGGGCACACCAATGTTATTTTGTCATAGTACATTACTCCTGACAGGTAATGAAAGGAATTACTAATTAAGAGTTTCACAAAACCTTTATTTAAAAGCTAGAGAGAGCTGGGAGGAAATGGTGGTACTGAGCTTCAGCACCAGAGAGCAGCACCATCTAAGAATTGTATTTCAAAGTTCCTGCCTTGAACCCCAACCCGGTTCTGGATGATGGATGAAGCAGACATGCCTTCACTTCTTTAGGGGTATGGAATATGTAATTCTCCTTTTGGACAACTTTCCCAACTGAAACATGTAAAGAGGGACCCATAGCAATGCTCAGGGCTTTGTACCACTTTGATACATACCCAACATATTCGCTTGTGCAATAGCACCAGTAAGTAGCCCAAATTTTCACACCAGAGCACATGATTAGCCTAGATGTAGCATTATCAAGAAAAGGACTGTCAACTGTAAGACCAGCTCCATAACACAAGTAGATGGATTTGGGTTAGTAATATCTAGCCCTTTATTTTCTTTTGTTTAGGATTTATAAATAACAATAATGTCAGAGCGACTAGTAGACTTTACTGTTCTCCTTGGGAACAGTTCAGCAATGCCCTCTGGCAGTTTTTGCGCTGAGCATGGGAGCGCAAAAGAAAGTCTAAAAAGCATGCAATTACCCCCAGGAAATAATTACAATGCAAAAAGCACTGGATGGTACAAGTGACATTCCAATAAACGAGGTGAACTTGTATCATTGCCCTGCTTTGCCTCAGGGATACTCCTGCCAAAGGAATATCATCCAGTTCCAAGAACAGCCAAGGACAGAGGTGGGGCTCTGCCTCAGCCATTCCAGGTCCGAGCCTCAGGGAGCCAGAAGTTGTGGGCAAAGGAAACTACTGCTAAGCCAAGCACTGACATTGCAACTCTCAAAAGCCAGGGCAGCAAGTCTTGCTGGAGGTGATTTTTAACAACCATGTTGGAAACCAAACCCCACCCAGCCTACGAGACTTCTATTCCAAAATTAATGATTAGGAGAAATACAAGAAACAAAGTTTTTATGCCTAGTTCTGTTCATACTCACTGTCGTCAGAGCAGGGTGAAACTTTTCTCTTCTTGGACTACGTGAAACTTCAAAGTTTAACCAAATGCTGGATTTCTTTCAATTCTAACCTTCTTTCAGTCTCTGCTGAAGGAGTCTGTCTGCAATAGGTAGAAGCCATACCCAAATCATACTGCAGAAACAATGGCTGGAAGAGCAAACAATTAGGTGAATTGGGCCAGGTTTTATCCAGTAATTTTTCCCACTCATTACAACCTTTTAAACCAATTCAACTAGCCGCACATATGTACACGCAAAACCTGTATTTGCCTAGACAGATTTTCTTGCCTCACTACTGTTTCCAGAGGTACACAGAACAGCAGCATTTGGTACATGGTACTATTGTTCTCTTTAACTTACTTTGAAAATGCTTTCAAATATTGCATATTGACCATTTCAGAATTGGAATCAACTCTTCCGTATTTTCAAGATGCCTTCTAGAAATATACAAAATAATTATGAACTGAGAAGAAATTAATGCACTTACATACCTCTTTTCTGCTCTCTGGATTACCACTACGATAAAAATGGAATTTGACTTGAAAGTCTGCAGTGTCTGAATACACTTTCAGCACCCTCAGCTGATCCATATTATGCACCTTTGTACTACGATCCTGGGTTCTAGACACTTGGTCAAACCAAACTCCTCTTCTGAGTCTTCTGAAGTATGCTGTCAGTAATTCTCAGAAATGGGCCTGCCAAAACCGTCAGATTATCTGCTCTCCAAATAAAACAAGCAAAAATACAAAAATGCCTAAGTTGAAGTTGCCTCAAGCACTTTTACCTCACATAACCAGCACTTTTGGAAAGGTCCCATTGACCTTGGCAGCATATTCGAACATGGTTGAACAGTTCTTGAGCAATTTTTCCAATGAATTAGGCACAAACAGGCATATGTCATTGGGCACACATGCAGTCTTTTCTATTTCCTCTTTCCCCTTAAAAATTAATAGTCTCAAAACTGCCATGCAAAAAAAAATTCACAGCCAGCAGTATGTCCTAGTGTATTACTGGCTCATGTTTGGTATTTGAAGTTACTTACCCAGGTGCTTTGTAAACACCACAGAGCTGAGTTCTGACCAGAGACCAATTAGTCAAATGCATTTATCTTTTCTGACTTTCATCTAAATCATAGAATTATCATAAATTGGACACGTGAACTGACTGCGTAGTTTCATTACTAAGGAGGGAAAATTTATGAATTTGGAAGCATTGGCACTATGTCATCAACTTTTCACAAATGTGAAAGCTACACCAGTGAAAGCAGAGAATAGTGATAAATGTATTACGTGCTGTGCATGAAGTCCTTCTATTCATTAGCTTTAAAATGCTTTAGGAAAGTGTACAAAAACCATCCCACTGCTACAACTGTAATCTCACGGAAGTCTTCAACTCCTATTTTATTGCCAGGTGATTCTACAGATCTGCTCTTTTTCCTGCCAATTGGTTGTCAGACATCATTACCCCAGCTCTATTAGTATTTGACCTGGGCTGGGAATCAGTGTTACATTGATGATGCTGCACTGATGAGTGCCCCCTATTTGTCTGCCTTTCTCCATTTCCTCACCTGTCCCATCAAGTGCCATTCTTCATTTGTCTCCATTCTGCCCATCAATCATTCTTTTCTGCACCTATACCTTAACCTGCAAGTTGATCTTCCTTCTTTTATGAACTTCATAACTCCATTACCTTTCTTTCCTGCTCTCACACTTCTATTTCTTCCTTTTCCCCGTGGGTCATATAAAAAAAAAAATCTGAAAACTTGGGAGGAGTGAAAAGGAAAATTAAACATCTCATGTTATATGACAACACCTCAACTAGGAAAATTATGACTCATCTGTAGCTTTCAGCACACATCTTTTTTGTGCAGTACTCTGACTGGCATCAAACATAAACATCTGTTACCATGAGAATCTCCACTCGCCATTTTACCTTGTTCCTTCACCTTTTCCCACATTGATAACATGTTCCAAGAGGTTTCTTGCTGTCACATCATGTATTATGAAAACAGCTCTGGGCTGCCATGAAACACTCATCCCAACTCGATCAAAAGCCTTAGCTCTATATTCTCATCTGCCTGTGTCAGGACACAGTACAAAGTTCAATGCCGTTATCCCACTTCACAAAGGAAAAGACCACAAAAGAGAAATTGATTATCCCAACAAACCAGTAACATAGCTACATGGTCACTAAGACCAAACAAACAAGGTGGGAAAGCCACCTACAGCTTGTGCAGAAGTCTAACCTCTTCATTGCTACAGCTTTAGTTGGAACTTCAGCTACAACAAGAATGTGGGACTGGATTCATGATGGGCATTTAATGACGTTTTCTTACAATGTTTATAATTGAAATGCCTATACAGGACTATTTCTTACATTATGGAAAACATCCAACAAAATTGAGAAGTGACAATAAATCAATATTACTCTTAAAGATTAACAAGGCACATAGAGGACTTTTTAAACTGTTAAAATGGAATTATGCTATTTTACTCAGTGACATGTTAAGTCAACTAATATGATTCCACAATTTCTTTCAAACATATATGCATAAATATGTTTGAATTAATTTATAATGGGGCAGTAAATTAGTAAACTGCAATATGGCAAACTCTTCTACTCATTAGCACAAATGCAGACAATTAGCTACATGGAACTTTTATTTAGAATTAAGAGAGGAGGGAAACGTGAGAGCAGTTGAAAGCAAGATTTCTCAGGAAAAAAAGCAAAGCTATTTAATGTTAATTTCAATTTGTTTTGATGTTTATTTGTTTCTTCAGTTTGCAGTAAGTGCCTTGTTATGATCACGTGAAAAGTTATTAGAGAAAAGAAGAAAGCTTTGTAGGGTTGATTTGTTTCAACAAAAGCTAGGAGAACGGAATAAAAACAAACTGAACATAAAATATGTAAAGATAGTACATGTTGCAAATTAATAGCTTATTTTTAAAAAGGAAATTTAATAAAGCAATATCGTTAGCTATTTGAAAACTGGAAAAATGATACTTCAACACGCAGGGAATGTTGGCAAGTTTTCCTACACGAGCTGGAGTGTGAATAACTAGTTATTACACGTATTTGCAATCAGAACGAACTAGATGACAATATTATTTAAACACATAACTGAAAATATCACTGTCTTTCCAAAATATCACATGGAATAAATAATATAGATTTTGACTGTGGGATTTTAAAAGCAAGGTGTTTTCTCATATTTACTGTGTCTGTGTGTCTGTAGTTCCATTACATAAACCTCAACTACTACAGTTCACTGTGAGTGAACTCTGACACAATTTTGAATCCCGAAACTAATTTTTGCTGTTGTAATATACTGAAGGAATTAAAATCAAAATGATACTGGAAAGAAAAATGTTCCTCTCCACAATATGTAATCATGATTAGAAAGAATGTAAAATCAACCTATTGTCACAATCCCAATGTAAGTAGTATTAATGATAGCACAAATGCTTGGTTTTTAAGTGTCTGCACTGAAAAGATATATTTGATGTGACAGTTACCATGGCAACTACTCAGTTTCAGTGCATACTAGAATATATAGTTGTGTAAAAGCTGTTGATGCATGAGACCTCACTGTGACAGCCTTACAATGTATATTTATATATTATTTTTTTATTTTTTTCTTAAGTGGAAATAAATTTCAAGAGTAACATTTAGCTACCCTGTAACTTAGTGTTGGTTTAGGAGTGGTTGTAGGATCTTTCAATAGCACTGTAGAAAGAACAGTTATACAGACAACCAGCGAGGAAGGAGAAAAAGTTTTCACATCATTGTATTTTCACACTTAACATTTCTCTAGATTCTTGGCTGCCCATCCAAATTTGTGGTTTGAAATGATTGTTCATTACTTGTTCATTATCACTTACAGACTATTTTTTTTTTGCACAGGCAGACTTTCACTTTGGACTTCCCAATGCGTATGACTACTATTAAATATTTTTAGAAAAAAATAATCTTTCCAAACGCAAAAACTACTGGTCATTTAGCCTGTCTTACATACGTCACACAAAGCCTGTGGGAACTTTGCATCTAGGAAGAGAATTGTACTCTACAGGGGGCAGAAGGGCACGGGAGGGGCAAGTTTAATGGAAAAGGAAGAGAGGTCTGAGAATCTCAGAAACTACCCAGAAATTTCTAAAGGTCTTGCATGGGTGCACCTGAAGCATGAATTAGTTTTACAAAACAAAACCTTTGCTTTGGAAAGGAAACTATCAAGAAAGAGTTTGGTGCAAGGTGTTAATGAAAAGTCCTTCTGATAAGTGGTAGTTGGACTTCATGAATACTCTTCCTAAGAACTTAAATGAGAAATTTCAAAACTCCAAAACCTTGTTTCCTGTTAAGTACTAAAACTCACTAGAGGAGCATTGAGGTTACACCAGAGAGGACACGCCTAAACTTTCTTGTCTTGTGCTACCGTTAGTGGCAAAATGGTATTTATTCTGTCAGTTTAAAAGCTGCTGGCAGCTCATCAACTGGCATTTTGTGTCACGGGATACAGAGAGACTTAACAGAACTTGGTAGGCTCAACAACAGAGTCCTGAAGTTTGGGTCTTCACTGTGGAGGTGGGTGACACAAGTTTTCTATGATGGAGGGTCAGAAGAACCACTTCCCCTACTCATGTAAAGAGGTCCCTCGTAATCAGACAGTGGTGAGGCCCAACCAGAATTAATACAGCTTTCTCCCGGCTGACAAGCTTCTGTCTCTTTCCCACCAATGTTTTTTAGAGGGACGGGAGGACAGGAGCAGGAAGAAGGAGAAAATTCACCCCTATCTGCTCTTACCCAGATATAGCCTGGGAAGACACCCACATTAGACAGCTCTGAATTAGTCTAGGCATAGCCAGCCATTCAGGTCACACTCCCTCTAGCTCTCCTACCTTTCCTGCCTGAAGCCTCTCTTCATGGTTATGTGGTCTACCTCAGGTTTAGTTCATCCCAGCTGTGTGTACTTGCTGCACTGTGCCAGAGCTGTGGAAAGAAGGAAGCTCTGGTGGAGGTCTGCAGAGCAGGGAGACAACCCCAAGCTATGTTCCAGAGAAAATAGCAGTCTCATATGCTGCCCCAAGGCAAAGATAGCTGTCTGCTGCCCCCCAGCTGCCTCTCCCAAGGGGTGTGTTTTGGGGCAGGGGTGGTTTAACAGGTTTAAAAATGTGTGGTGATGAGGGGAAGGCAGAGAACATAATGTAGGCCTGCAAGAAAAGAATTTCAGAACTTCTTTTAGTTCTTATTGCTGCCCCTGTAGTAGTCTCCGAAGATCATAAACTTCCCAGGAGGCCATGCCATGTTTGAATGCTTTGACATATTAAATATCTTTATGTGGGTTCCGTTCCAAGGTCTTCAAATTTTTATGATTTTCTGAAGTTAAGATTGCAATTATTTATTTTCACAGATGCCTGAATCTTTTTGTGTTGTACACAATAGTTCTTATTAATTTCTTCACTTGTATATGTTTAGAAAAGGAAACTTCATCTCGAAATCTGTGCCAGACAGGTCCTTGTGTAGGCAGGGCTCTGTCCTTTCCTCTGCTGGTAGCCATGGCACCATTTTTCTGTGGTAGAAGTAAGGGACACCCTTCATGATGTCTTTAGATGTATCTGTGTTGTCCCTTCCACTTGGACGGTGGAGGCAAAGGAGAATCAAGCTGAAAGCAGACCTGACAGAGAATACAGGAGATATTTATGTTACTAAAAGGGGGGACTTCTATGAGAGTATGAAGATAGCCACTCAGATGCCCTTATTTTCCATTGTGCTACCCTGCTACTTTTCAGTAAAGTCAAACTAGAGCAGTGACAAATGTCATGCACACAGTTTGAAAAGAGTACTCCTTTTCAAGGAATACTGATATAACCCCTTCCTTGCTATGGATTTAGGAGAAAAACTTCTCCCCTTCAGACAGTGAAGAAGCAGATTCTGCAGCTGCTTGACTGTGCTTCAGCCATTTGCTCAAAGCTCACAGGGATTGCCGTCAGAATCGCAAGAACATGATAGTAGTTATCCTAATACATAAGCTGCACTCACATGCCCACGATACACAAACAAGGTAAAAGACAGAGTTACTAGCCAAGAATCCTACAGATAATGTATCACTCCTTCTGGAGGGTCTCCAAAGTCTCTTCTACAGGCTGATGTGAAAGAGTTTGTGAGGAAATCTATTTCTTCTCCCTCCTTTCTTTTTTTTCCCTCCATCCAAGAATACCAAGACCAAATATCCAGAATATCTGTCTGTTATTCCAGATTCACTCTTCAGGAGTTATATTCAACTTGTAGTGTCTACCAAATGCCTTTCTTTAGTGATCATTGACATCTTTTACTGTTAAAAGATTCTGCTCAGTTATAAGGTCCAAATCTATTTTCGCATGAATGATAGCATACGCAATCACCAGGACTACTATATTGACCACATGGATGTATGACCAACAAGTAGTGAAGAGAAAACAGATAGATTGGTCTTATGAAATTCTGAGGGGATTTACCTCCAGTGCTCTTTTTACACAAAGTTTTGTAGCCACAACTATTTGAATGACTGTCCCTTAGTGACATTCAGATGTAGCATTAATGAAGTGTATGGAAGCAATTGTTTTATCCAGCATAAACCATGGCAGGTTGCTGAAAAATTCCTTAAAAGTGTCAGGTTGGGCAAGTTCCCAAGGAAGCATAAAAGACTTAAAAGATTTCCAATCAAATACTCCACAAAGTTATTGCATCGGTACTTTAACGAATAAAATCAAGGCAAAACACTTCAGTGGTTTATCTCAAGTGAGAATACTTCAGGGCAGCTTCTTCAAACATCCAAAACCCTACTATCTGATAAACCTTAATGCTGTTCTTTTCTTATGGGCAAGAGGTCTGTGAAGAGTTGACCGGGTCAGCAGAAGAAGTGTGCATCTGGATATACTCATGTGTCAGCCAGCTCAAGAAAACAGTGAAATTGTTCTTGCAAGCAGTGAGGATGTGACCAATAAAAACACTCATTAGAGAGTAGATGTCCTCCTGTTGGCATGTCAGTCATGTATGCATCCTCCTCTCCTCTCATTTTATAAACAAGTTTAATTTTCTAGCTATGACTTAGCAAAGACCAGACTGGTATGTCAGACTTGTATCATCCCAGTGGCTGATTCTGCATAGAGTACATACACATCTTTGAATTTGATTATGCAGCCTGTAAAGTCACATCTTATCTCCTAGACCACTTCGCCTTCTCACCAGAGTCTGCAGTCCTAGATGCTTGGAAACCATCTTCCTACTACTCTAAGCAGTAGAATACAAAGTACCAACTTGGAAGAAAATAAGATACTTGACTTCCGAACTTCCATATTAGCCACTGGATCACGTATTGTCTCTCTACTGGCAAGAGAATACATACATCCCAGATGATATTTTATTGCTGATCCTTACGGTTAGTGAAATGTTTAACATCCTTTTGTGCTGCTCAGTCTGCACAAAGGCCAACAGTGACTCAATTATTGGCATTCTAAAGTAGGGTACAGAAAGTTTACATTCAAATAGCAACCTCATTGATGATACTTATGGCTGTCTACAATAACATTACAGGGTGTTTTTTTTCCTTCTTTTAAAGGCTTGTGACATTCACATGATGCAAAACTCTCTTACAAGCTTTATAATTGAAAAGCCTTTACAATCTTTCAGCTATGGCCTGCCACAAAAGAAAACACAGTTGTTATATATTCTGAGAACTTAGAGTACAGTGTGATTGTGTCATATTTTGGCAGGCTTGAAAGTTCAAATATATAATTGCAAATTTTAAGAAAGAGGTCTGCCATTTCCCTGAGGCAGCCTGTAACTTGAATGTCATTGGAAAAAATGAGAGTCAGTGGCCAGTCAGACCACTACTGATGCTGCAACTGTCTGAACATAAGTATTTCCATTCTGCTGATAAAATACCATTGTGAGTTGTTGGAAATAGTGGCCATCTTGGTAAACAGTTATTGAAATAACATTGGAAAAAATAAGCAAAAGGCACTAAAGTTTATAGCCACGATTTCATTTCTTGCAATGTATATTTGAAAGTTAGTGAGACAGTAACTATTAGATTTTTGGAGAAGTCAAGAGGTTGTACAGGAGTCATTTATTAGTTCCAGGGTTTCAAAAAGTTTGATTTCTAAAATGAGATCTTCAAGAATTTTTACATCAAATTTGAACTCATAAGATTCAAGGATATGCGCTAAATTATTCCTATAAAACAGAAGCTACAAAGAGAATTAAATGGGAAATTAAATCAAACCTTAAGTCAGAAACATTGCAGTAATGAGATCATATTTTTCCCTTTATTTCCTCCTGTTTCAGCTCCTTCCTGAAGTTCTCAAAGGAAGCAAATAAAAAACACGTTCTAGTGAACTTCTGTGTTTTTAGATACAGGGACATTCAGTTAGCTGAGTTCTTATATGCATTCGTGCCACAGATGTACTGTATTATTTCTCTTTTGTGTTAGTCCAAAAGCACTTTTGTAAACCATCAGTACATAGAATATTATGACACCATCACACCTGGACAGCAAAAAGGCCATGGCCTGGGTTGGCCTCAAGAATGAAGTCTTTCCCTCTTTGTTCCTTCAAGTCAGGAATATAGGAGAATAGAGAGGTGGTACATCAGTCTCCCTGTTTCCTTTGCAATGAAAATAGACATTTCTCCTCTAGGATCACTTGTGTAACCATGTATAATAATAGAGTCCATATATATGTACTGTTTCCACATAGTGACATTCATCCATGCAGTTCTTCCTGACGCAGGCAGGTTTTTTCTGTTTTACTCACAGTATTTGCAAAGGCGAGGATGGCTCAACAAGCATTAGAAAAGTTAGTAAACTCTGGCCTACCTTTTATAATGAGAGTGATTTTTTGCTATAAATCTAAGTTCAAGTGTCTTCTGACAATAAGCCAGATTTTCAGGTTTTTTAGTCTTAATAGTAGAATAAATTAAATAATACAACAAAGTCTAATACAGGAAGGGGACCCTTATTAAAACAAAATGGAACTTCATGTGTTTCTGACTGTTTGAGCCTGAGGCTTCTCCCAGGTGCTAGTAATATATTGGCAGCCAAAGTCAGGCAAAAGTTCAAGGAAACACTTCTCTGCTTTTAAAACTCTGACAAGCAAAACTTCCAGTTACTGTTTTGAATAAATGATTTATTGCCAACTTTCTTAGGAACAGTTATCTGTCAAGGATATTTTGCTTGAGAGTCCACCTCTTGAAAAATCTGTTAATTAACTGTTCTACCCAGGTAGTGAACTATTTACTGAAACATAACTCTCTCTTCCATTTACAGCACAGAGCTTTTTTGCATGATCCTAATCACAAAGAAAAAGTAGTCACTCAGCCTTGGGAAAAAACTTAACTTCTGCACTTTAATGCATCCATAATCCACTTTTTCTTTCCTTTGACTTTTACTGCTGTGATTTCTATTACGTTGTAGTACAGCAAGAGTCTGTCTGAGCAACTGCTCTCCAGGCCTCATCAGTAGCTGCAACTTTGTCTGTGAGAACTTTTAATATATTTTTCAGAATTGCTCTGTTGTCTCTATAAGATTTTAAAAGGGCATTGCTTTGGTTTTTCTTTTTTTAATTAAAAAAAGGAGAGTGTGTTGTTTCAAATTATAAATGGTTTGGGTTTTTTTTAGTAAAAGTGACAAAGCAAACTTATACTTAACTCATTTTAAGGCTACTTTACACTTCTAAAATAATATGCAGAGGTCTTAACTTAAATGAGAATATAGATACTCATATTATTTAAGCATAAGATTGTTTTAATACATAGCACTGTGCCCAATCCAGTCCATGATAATCATCACAGGACACACTGAGCTAGCAGAACAAAAAATTACACATAAAATAATGAACCCTTGGAAATGCATTTACTTTACTGATACATGTAGCCTCTGCTTTCAAAACTTAATAATTCCACTATTAAACCTATCTGATTTGCAGTTAGATTTTCATTGGAACAGCTATCTTATTAAAAAGAGTAATTAAAAAGAAAATCAAAACACCTGTGAAGTTTGTTTCTCATGCAGAGATAAAGTTATGATCTAAATGTTGGCTATCTAAGAAACAGGCTCCCAAGTTCTTAAGAATGTTTTTTGCACTTTGATCACACTTCAAAATGGAGAAAGAGACGATATTGCCATTCTCTGTGTTGAATGGCATTCTGGGCATGAAGAATGTGGGTATCCTTACAGAAAGGGACAGAATCCTAGAACCCTAAACAGCAAGTGTATTTATGGTATGTTTTCAAGAAAAAGTCAATACAGTTATTGATTTTTAGTCATTCCTCTTCCTTATTCAGCTGCTTCCATCTGCACTTAAGG
>JAOXJM010000012.1:91930741-91961839 GCA_026413425.1 Tringa solitaria
TTGCAATTCAGAAATTAAGATCCCAGCTAATCAAAATCTTTAATGAGTTACCTCTGCTTTGCACTTAGAACCTCAAGATGAATAATTATGGATGTTATATGTTAAGTTCATACTGACATATGCACCTAGGCCACAGCATTTGCAATATTAAAGCCTTCCACTTTTGAAAATATTTGGCAAATGTAGTGATTCTTTATTCCTTTGACTGGGATAGATTTTAAAGCTGGGGGAAAGTCCCTATATACCTCCTGTTAAGTGGCAAAGGTTTATTGGAGATATTAATTTTTTAATGAGTTATTATTTGCTATTTAAATGGGGCCACTGATTTACAATTGCACCAGCATTCCATGACCCCACTGAAAGGATCTGTGGCACAGTACAAATCTCTGAGAAGTGATTTCTTAAATGCCAATATAACAACTACACTACATTATCATTTGGCTTCTTGAATGGGAGACTTACCACTACAAAAGTAGAAGGGAGAAGGGTGATACATAAAAGATAAAAGAGAAGAAAGGGAGAAAATCTAAACTTAAGTGGAAAAGTACTTGAGAATATCTCCCATTCCAGTTAAATCAAAACCAGAATTGAAGTATGATGATCTGTTTTGCAAGTATCTATCTTTTTTTTTTCCTTTTTCTTTGAAAAGAGAATGTTAGAGATCTCAGTGGGGAATGAATCATAGAAACATTTAAGTTAGAAATTACCTTTAAGATCATCGATTAACCTAATACTGTCAAGTCCACCACTAAACCATGTTTCTAAGCACCAGGTATACATATCTTTTAGATACCTTCAGGAATGGTGACTCTACCACTTCCCTGGGCAGCCTGTTCTAATGTTTGACAACCCTTTCAGTGAAGATAATTTTCCTAATATCCAATTCAAACCTCCTCTGGTGCAACTTGAGGCTGTTTCCTCTCATCATATCACTTGTTACTTGGAAGAAGAGAGTAACCTCACCTGACTACAACCTCCTTTCATGTAGTTGTAGGGACCAATAAGGTCTCCCTTCAGACTCTTTTACTCCAGCCTAAACAACCCCAGTTCTCTCAGCCACTCCCAGTATATTACTGGGTTGATGTGCTCTCTGTGTGTTTTTGCCCATTTGTCAATCCAGCATAATACTTTTTTCTAGAAGAAATTCTACAATGTAGAATATATCCCAGAAATGCACAATTACACTATGATAAAGTTCTAAGGAGATATTGCTAAGTATTACCATATTCATCACTGTGCACTGCTTTTGAGACTTCACAAAGGCAATCAACTAAATGAAGAAAAGAACTTCCTTTCAAATAGTAGATCTATCCATAGACAAAATAAATTATTCAACTAAAACGTGTCTCTGAATTCTTGGATTTGTTCCCAGTTTAACTGGCAATTATTTAGCTCTTTCTTGGTGCAGATAATTTCCTTGGTCTGGATAAATTATTGAAATGCATTTTCAGATGTGCAAAGGTGGATGTTGAATTTTCTTTGTCCCACGGAGATAGAAATTATTATTTTAGCAATTTACAAAATGCTGGTTTTTATCACAGCCTAATTATTATTTGTGTATGACTGATGAGCACCACACCAACAGTGTGAAGAAGTATTAAACACAGTCCATTTAAAATGCTCGTAATCTAATAAAAATTAATTTTATAACAGAAATTACTGTATTTGCAATTTTATTTCTTTATTTTCTTACCCAACAATTTTGGAGGAAATTATAATTTTTTAGTTTTTTTAATTAAATAGGTCATACTGACCACATGAATGAGAAATGTACTGAGCTAGTCAGCTAATTCTGGGTACAACTTTCTTTCCTTTACTTTCTGCAAAATTTTTTAAAGGAGAGGATTTGCCTGAATAACCACAGACACATTAAACTACACTCCTACCTCTATGTCAAATGAGAAAATAATTTTAAAACTCCTTCAATACGTGATTCAAGACGTGCCTCACTAGACTCCACTGACAAACAAATCAATGGATGAGGATCCTTTCCATCCCAGAAAAATCCTGGACGAAGTCATCTCCTTGTGCAGAGCAACTGAATTCCACTCTTAATACACTCATACTTTATTCTTGAGATCCACTCAATTAGGTCTACAAGCAGATAAACTTAGAATAACTCCAACTTATTTGTTTGTTGAGCTAACTTGACTGCTACTTACTGAAAACCTACCATAAACATTGTGCTTTCCTGACAACATACTGTCTTCTTGAACAGATATGAAAAAACTCTGCCTTAGAGGGGGGGAACACAGAACAGTGAATGATGTTTATTCATGTGGAATCATTGATAAGACTTCTGAAATATCTGGGGAAAGATCACTCTAAAATCCAGTCAGACAAACAAAACTGGAGGATGTTTCAGAAATCTCCCTACTAATGAGCTCGGATTTAATCATCCCCTAAAGAATATTCTCAGAAATTAAGAAATAAAGATTTTTAAATATGAGATAAACACATTTATGGAAGAATTTTTGAAATTGTTACCCCATTCTTAATTTGGTTGTTGGTTTCTGTTATAGACAGATATTCAAACTACTGGACCTCCACACTGTAAAAATGTAGGTACTTCAGAATTAGAGAAAAAAAGCACTACCAGTGAAATGGAATGGTAAAAATAAATAGGTAAGAGAAATCACAGCTAAAATAAAGAAGGAATAGTGGTCATGAAATAAAATGTTAAACTTCCAAAAGAAACCTAAACAAAACAATAAGAAAAAAAAAACCTACAACACTTTTTCCCTGCTTTTCACGCTAAGAAAGAGGAAGACTAAGATCATTTTCATGAAATCAGCTGAACAAATCATTTCCCTTCTCTCTTCTCAAAGAAAGGAGACAAGATTTGAAATAAAAGCTTTTAAAATGAAAATAAGGTTTCATTTAAAACCAAACAGTAATGACCAAATAATGATGAAAGTGCAAATGAGAAAGAATGTGTTTTTTTAGAAGGTGAAAAAATGATGTTTTAGCAATATAACTAGAAAATAGGAGATACTTACTTTTTACACTGTAGTTCACACCCAAATACATTAGCAGATGGGAGATGGGAGTGATTATAACAATCTGATTCTCTTTAGTTTGCTGTGTATGACGATTCTTCAGAAAAGCTGCAGCTAAGAAGTAGCTAGGGCATAGCTGCATCTGTGATTCATCCTGGCTCTATAACCTGAGTCTGAGGGGAGCTTGTGGCTTCAGGGGAGATTACTCTTTTCCAAAGTCACATCAAACACCCACAGCTGGGTGCTACTTTTGGAGCACCTGGTGAAACTGGCAATGGGGGAAAAACACAGCAAGCAGCAAACCTGCAGCAAGGGTGCAGAGTAAGAGACATGCTGTGAGGAGCACAAGGAGCCAAGCATCAGGAGTGACAGAAAGTAGGTGACTCTCCAGCAGACTCCAGGGAATAGTTGGAGTTTTCCCAATCAAAGAAGCTAGAGGTTGTTGCTAGATGGGACCTGCAGCACAGGGGCACTGTGAACAGGACCTCCTTTTGCATCTGAGAGACTGCATTTGCACCTTCAAAAAGTTAACTTCTAGGCAAGTCTCTTATGTTCTCAGAAAACTCCACTTGAGACACTGGATGTCTTCTGCTGCGCTCACTCCAAAGGAAAGGAGACAAAAGACGAAGAACTGCGGTACTGAAACATTTCTCAACAGCAGCCGTCTCACACCTGGAAAGTACAAATCTCACAGCAGTGTACAGAAAACAGTTATGATTACAGATTTTCTTTGGTTTTGTTTTACTGAAGATCATGCCTTGAAACTTCCCTAGATCTTTGTAGACAGCTTTTGTTACAAACACGTAATGACTCATACCAACATTAACCCAATGTTTACTGTATATAAACATGTCTATCATATGTCTTTATGCATATATAAAAATTATGCATTGTGTATAAACACATATATATTTATAGGTAGTTTTATATACTGAAATTAATATTCAGCCATAAAACACAGATTCACTAGTCTTCACATTTACAGTATGTCCAGTTTATAATGTTTTTTGGCATTGATTTTGTCTATTTGTCTATTTGATACATAAGGATTAAAAACTTTACTGGAACAGAATCCTGTCTGATAAGTTTAAGAGGATTCTCAGGCTGTGGCTTGGATACCACTGAAATGAATGCCGTGAAGCAAGTCAGACCAATTTAAAATAAAATGAAGAGCCTTGTCTATTTCATTTGCATTAGATATCTTTGTTGGTTCCAGTTATAAAGAGTCTCAGGAAAGAATTATGTTTTAACAAGAACCAGTGTTCACCATTCAGTTTTATCAGGATTTAAACTTTGGAAATGTCCCTGCGGTTAAAGAAGAAAGTCAGAACCTCACATCCTTCAAGCAGAGCCCTCAAGATAAGATTTAGGCCTTTGGCAGTGAGGATTGTTCTGGTTAGTAAATGATATAAGTAGCTGAGCTTACTGCTTATTACTGATATGGAAGCTGTTCTCTAGTTAAGCAGAGCTATTACAGCTTCTTCTTTTTTGTTGTGCAAATAATTTAACTGTCTGAGCAAATCTGACAGTTGCTTGTGCAAGACACAATCTCATAGAAATATGTTTGAAATCTTTTTGTCTCTTTTGATTCCAAAAGAGTTCAAAATTGCCAAATCGATTCTCTTGTTTCTGCAAAGGAGAATTTGGACCTCCTTATAAGCATACAAACCATCTTGACCTATAAGCCTACTCTGAGGAAAGTAGGATTTTGATAAGTAATGTGTATTTTTTTACTGACCATTTACATAACTCTCTATTGTTTTATGCTGGTTACCCATAACAGACCTAAGCAGATAGTTTACATTTGAAGCAAGTAGTCTAGCAGTAGGTCAATTTACCATTTCCAAAGAAACAGAGTATCCCTGTTCTTTTTAAAATATTTTGCCTTCACATTTACTACTGAACAAGAATGAAGCCAAAGATGAAGTAATTTCTTCTGAAATACCACTGCAAAGTTGCAAAATAAAAGTTTGCATCAGCAGGCAACTAAAATTTTAGTAATGTTCACAGATGTTACTTAAGGTTTTCTGCAAGTACATATCTGAGTGATTCAGGCTGAGGAACTTCTAGCAAGTGTTTCCACTATTAGTATTCAACCTTAGAGAACTGGCTGTTGCCTTTGGTAATAGTCTGCTATTTCTACTGCTCCTTAAATCTTGGGATGCAGGTGCGGCACTTTGGATCCAATTGCTCATGTTTCCTTGAAGGAATTGAAGTTAGATGTGTGGCTTTCCTTCTTTTTGAGGTACAAGTTCCACAGGCTACATATATAAATGGTGCAGTAAATACTGCTCCTAATTAATACAAAAATTATATAAGAATGGCCCTATTAGATTAAGGAACTACAGTGTCTACATGAAACCATCCGATTCAGAAGACACAAAGAGAGATGAGATGACTTGCAGGCCATTCAAGACTATATTTTCAAATACAAATGAGGAAATTTGGTCTTGTTAATCCATATTTAGAGATTAATAACCCCGTATTTGTTTATCTACATTTAAAGAGCTTGGTAACCTAATCAGACTCAGTAGTTCTAATTAGCAGCTTCTCTCATTGCCATCCAGAATGGAAATTAATACAGATGCTGAACTTAAGCACCTCTTAAAATACTGGCATTGGTTTTTCTACTTCTGCAGAAAAGCACTTTGGGTTTTGTCTTTTTAGGTGCGTCTTTATCTTCAGCAATACATAATTATCCACAACATTGTAGTATCTGAGAATTGATGCAAATATTTTCCTACAGTAGAAATAGCTTAGGGGAAAAACAATAAACTAAGTATTTGCTGTGTGTAACTCTGTCTCATGTTAGCACACTCATTTGGGATCTTAGAGATGTGGGTTTGGATTCCTTTGAGGAGTGTTATGGAGCCTCATTTCCACACTGTAGGTGACCATTCTTCTGTATTTGTAGAAAGAATGAATCTGAATTCCACAGCAGATCTGAACTAGGCAGATCCACTGTCCACTATGCCAAAGAGAAGAAGCCAGAAGAATTTGGACAAGATGTTGATTAGTGTTTACACTGATGCGTGTAATTTCTGTGGCTCAGTGTATCTCACTTGTGCCATTGGCGTGAGATGTCCAAGTGGAAACAAATGCATATGGACTTGGCAGCCATCCTCATGCCTAAACTGTCAGACATTTAGTTTAATCCTGCCTTCTATATTGGAGTATAAACAGCAGACAAGAAATCTATAATGAAGGCAGCTACGGTCTGCACCAGTAACTGACCAGTATGTACTCTGCTCTTCTGCAGATCCTGAGAGCTGGGCTAATGACAGTGTATGATTGATAATTACATCTGTTCTTTCTCTTCTCTCTGCCTGTTCAGCAGAAAGTGTCTTGGCTCTCTGCGAAGACAGGGAGAGCTTACTTTTTACATGCAGCCACACATGTTTTCAAAGGTATCATTTCTCCTACTGGAAGGGTATAACTTTCTGATGAAGTCATTGACATACAACTTGAAATATGATACCATATGGAATCTGTTCTTTAGATTTCACGCATTTGTCACAAGAATGACTTGTGACTTTCTGTTAACTTCTGTTTTCAGACTTGTCAGTCTTAAAATAAAGTACCTTTTCTTATATATAACACAGTGGACTCACTACTCTTAACTGATTTAAAATGTCTCTATATTGCATCATTTGAATTATCTATTAGAAACAAAATATGGTGGTGTTTGGTCAAGTATGTTCAGATCCTTCTGTTTTACAGTGTAACACTGCAGGCTGATAGGCATTTATCACTTCAAAAGAATCTCTTGTAAATCAGACTGAACACTGAGACCAGCCACCTAATTTATCATCAAGTACAATCAAAGATTACAGTTCATCAAATATCAAGAGCAAAGCTGTTTTTCTATAGGTTTTTTCATAGCTCTCTTAAATTAAAAGAGGCTTCCTTCACTTTGATAATATGTAAATACTAAATAAAAGTGTCTGCTTATACTTTTCTCACTAGCTTCTGTAACAACCCTGTGGTGATGAAAACAACTATCATCTGCTAACTTGTATAACTGGCATGGTTTTAAGAACTCTGAAGCCCTGCTTCAAGGCATAACTAAATGTCAACAGATAGGCATATTTCCCACCTACACAAGTAGGCTCATAAGCTGTGATTGGAGGAATACTTAGAGTATATTTGTTCTCATTAACAAGAATTTCACAGCCTATTTCTATGAATAGATCAGAAAAAAAAAAAAAGTCTAAAAGATTTAGATACTGAAAGCAGGACTTAGTCAAGAGACTGTTATGTCTTGATCTGTGGATGAATTTGTTGCCACCTGAAGATTTCTCAGGTGCCATTAAGACCAGTACTTATCATAATTGATGACTTTAAAGGTCACAAATTGCGTAGTTACCTGGTGATTCCATAGGTGTATAGAAGTATGATACCACTAATAGGAGGTTGGCCACTACTGAGGGCCCTTGAGTAGGCTCAGCCCCCCTTGATATGACTGATCTTGTTGGTTATTTGGAGCATGTGTTCTTGAAGCACCATATTCCCAGCAAAACACAACAATTACTGTTGTCTCTGCAAACAGAAAGATGTGAACTAGTGATACTGCTGCTTTGTTTTCTATAGACTTAGGGTCACCAACGGGCAAAGCAGACTTCATCACTCCTTTTCAGATTAATTCAAACATGTATCTTTCAGATCCCAAAGAAGCATAATAACACTTAAGCTTACAGGCAGTCAGGCTGGAGAAGGGAAAATTGGACATGTTCTTTCTCCCTTGGCTTATGGAAGATATAGGACTGAGTAGAGAAACACCCTAGGTTACATAAAGACAGCACAAGAAGGAATATTAATCAGCAACTAAGACATCAACAAGCACGAGGTAGGTTTAATATTTCACTGAAGATCATAAATTTTAAGCTACTCAACCCACCTTCCTTTAGAAGAGACTTTTGAGCTCAAAACTCTGAAAGACAAAGGTTCTTTACTCCATACTGTTGTGGGAATTTCATAGAGCACACTCACTGCAACCTCTTCTCGTTTTCAAGCCTAGAAATCCAAATGTTGCTTTTGGCATGTGGTTGTTTCAGCTCCTAAATCATCCTACATGTCATACAAAAAAAACCTCAAGAGCTAAAAATCCCCCTTCACTTAGGTATCTGAATTCTGCAGACTAACAGCCTAAAATGTAGGCATCTAATCTTTGTAACCTAACACTTCAATGAATTAGACCATAAATGACTTGGTCAAGATCACAGAGGAAGCCAATGCCAGTAGCTGAAATGCTGTCTTCTCATGCTTGGTCTAGTGCTTTATCCAATGCTGAATTTACTTACTAAAACAACACCACAGAGATTACTTACACCAATACATCTATGCAGAACAGTGGTGTATCACATTAGATTTATATACACAAGGAAGACTGCAACCATCCTTGTACTATATCACTAATATACGTGATCATGAAGAATGACGTGTTGAAGGGAAAATAATTTCCACTAAATTCCCTGTGAACCCTGCTGAGAATCACAAATATTTGTGAGTTTCTGATGAGAATTCCTGACTACAGAAACTGAAATTATATCACCAAACTAGTTTCATGAGACAACTGAAGTATTCTTCCTGTTCCCCACACCTGCCAGATTTCTCTGTCCTGGATCATCAAATCTGCTACTGTTAGCCAGCAAAAGTAATTTTCTCTAAAGTTTAAGGTCTTTACTAATGATGGAAGAATAAGTAGCTGGCAAGACTGACACAATGCCGATGTTCCAGTAGCCAGAATAAACACGAATGAAAACCCTCCACCTGAAACGCTCCACATCACATGAAGCTAGCAGTGTGAGAAAATCTGCTTTTTGTTTTAGCCAATTGCAAAAAAACCCATGGCTTCCTCAGATGATTCAACAAAAAAGTACTAAAGAAGGAAAGGAGGAATATGAGATAAATTTTGTGAATCATGTCTAAAATGTAATCCTTTTCAAGGCATGGCACAGGTATATTTGGGGGAAACCTAAACTAAATGAATGATGTTTTGCCTGTACTGCTTTGAAAGCACAGTGAACTTGTCTCTATCTTCTCACTTAGTTTATGAGAAATCTAGGTTTGGGTTCGGCCTTTGCCAACAGGATTTCCTGAGAAAATGTTCGAAATAACAAGTTCCAAGCTTTTCCACAGTGGCTGAGTGCAATGCACTTTTCTTTGCAATCTTGTGGAGCTTTTTCATTTTTTATATCACAATTAAATAGTGACTGAAGCAGAAAAAGACTTCCCAGTACAGGATTTGAACATGGAGTTCTGTTTTCCATTCCATCAAATAAAAAAAGCTAAAGCTGTAGTAACTCCCTCCTTACAGGGATGTTCTGAACATCATACCTGATACATCATGAGTCTTTCTCTCCTCAGTCCCTGAACACCGTCCCATACACATTCACCTATTCATCCATGCAAAATGGAAGAACTGCAGGAGAAAATCTATGAAGTCAGTGAATTTTCTGCGGCCTGACTGTTAGGCCACAGACTGTCTCTGGCCACATACAGATTTGAGTTTCACATAGAAGGGGGCTTTGTGGACTTTTCTCGAAATGCCAGCTATCATTTAGCAGAATCAGAAATTTCTGACTCATGCACAGCACTGGGAGTCCAGGCTTCCCTCAAAAGTCCTAAGGCTCAGCTAGTGCAAAACTCATTCTTGAGGCACCTTGGTGAATCTAGCTCTGGATAAGTATTTTACCATCCATCAGTAGTTGAAATTTGCAAATATGGTTCATCACTGAACAAGCGATGAACATTTTGACTAGCAAATGACAATTATATTACAACTTAGCATAACACTATTTTGTCCTTTAGAGTATGAAAGGACCCACTTCTCTTTTAATATGCATGTACTGAAAGCCTCAGATGGGCATATCTCTTACTGAAGAATTAAGTGCTATTGAACAGTGTGTCAGAGCAACAAAGAGTAAAGAAAAGTTCTTAAGTAATTGCTCTGATTGTTTTCCTTATACTTGTCTAAGTCCAACCTCTTCTATGAAAAAACATGATAAAACCTTGTTCATTAATCTTCGGACTGTTTGGCACAGAAAATTGTACTAGAAATGTTTGAGTTTAGAAGTTTGGTCTTTAGTCTTACCTGGGAGTTGCTCTGTGTGTTATTACTCACATATACATGCCCAAGAACAGCATTTAATTTTAGCATGTAATAAGAAAATAAACCTTCTGTTTACTTTTGTTCACCACTAATTAGATATAATACTTTCCTCAACATTTTGCAAATCATAATTATGTAAAATTAAGGAAATTGAGAGAACGTTCATAAGGAAGGCAAACACACAATTCAGTGAGAGTCATTCCTCTGTCAGGTAAATAAATTCCATCCATCTACACACCCAAACCAAATTCTCTCAAAATCAATGGAAAGACATCCATTGGCCTCAGTGGCTTCTGGATCAGACCCAGCCTATTCCCATTAAAGTCAGCTCAGGACTTGAACTATATCATGATGTAACTGAATTAATTAGCATTAAATTACGAGAAACTACTCTCCATTACTACAAATTACTTGTAGAAAAGCCAAGCTTTATTAATGATTTCAGCAGTGCTGGATAAGAGTTTCTTTCCATGAATATTACTAAATTACAACTTTAGGACCAAGTTTAGGCTTTCAGATTCCCATTGCCATTTTACAGTACAGGTATACAAAACCATAGGAGCCACCTCATTACAGTAGTTACCACCAGCTTCAGCTGGGCAGAATGAAACCCATCACCATGACCCTTCTCCTGTACTGTGTGCTTAGTTGTTTTGGACCATCACAAGGATCCTATTCCTTAGGAATTTTGCACAGCCTGAAAGTCTTCTGATGTGGACTTTCAGGCTTTTTGTATTTGGTGCTCTGATTTAGTATATATGAGAGCTTCAAGCTGGGAATTTGATGTTAGGCCTGTACTTTTTACTCAAGCCCACCTATCTACATTTGGAAATGTATTTGATTCTGGCACATACTTTTCTGGAATGGAATGTCAAGAAAATACATAATCAAGAGGGCATCATAGATAACGAGCTACAAAAACCTGTTTGTCACCCTCTTCCCACAATGGCGAAGAGCCTTCTACAGCTGCTAATTAGAAAATTAGAACACCACAAATGGATTATATTTTACTGGCAGCATAGCATCTTCCCCCCAGTGTTTTAAAGTACTTTTTGAATTGTTTGCTGTCAGCAAAACAAGTGCGCTACCTGCGATCCTATAGACAACAAAGCCCGGCAGCAGGATTTCAGTCAGATGATGTCACCCAGGTAAAATTGTACTGACAAGCTTTTAATTAAAGTTTTCCCACACATCTTTCTGCTGGTCCCCAGGAGCTATTATTCATTATGTGCCGACTGTCAGCCAATTGTGAGTCGGGAGGGAAGTGTTTTATTTTCAAAGCCCTTGCTGACAGCTAAAGAACACTTTGTTATACAATCTGTTTACTTTTTTCACACACACAATCTTGCTAAAGGGGAAATGGTCATGCAGTAGTGTTTACAGTTTATGGCAATAATTAAATGCATCTGGCAGAGCAGTAGCTGAAAGGAGGTCGGTGTGGGTGTGGGTGAAAAGCCATAAAATTCCTCCTATAAACAGTTACTCTCACCTTGCAGAGCCCCTAGCGTTTTAAGACAAAGTTTCTTTGGGAAAGGGCAGGTCCAAACAGGTGCACAGATTCTGAAATGGGAATATTTGGATCTAGCCATGTGGTACTTGATGCTAAGAAACACTGTCCAGGAATCAGGGTAACACTCTGTTCTCATCTGTGACTAGAACAGTTTGAAGTGGTTATAAAACAGCTGCTTGTCCTTTGCATTGTTAAATCCCAAAGTACTTACCTCTGTAAGAAGAAATGCACAGTGAGAAACAACTTGCCACCAGATGAAAGCAGAAGGTGGTGTGGTGTCCTGTTTCAGCAAAGGGCCAGTATTTGGTGCTTAATACTTACAGAGAAACAGTCCTTTCGAAATTTTTAATGGTTTGCAATAAAATCTTTTTTATCAATTAACGGATGATGACAAACATTTATTTACAATTAGGAATAACTTTTAAATCATCGCAAAAAGTTGTAATCAATAATCACTGCCTCACCTTAAGTATTTTTTTACTTGTGTTTTATACTTGTGTTTATTAAGAATAATAGAAAGTCAACAAGTATTCTTAAAATGTTATTAGGTGACTTATAACTGGTGCAATATCCACATACAGAGGTAAAAAATAAATTGCATGCCACTTGCTGCCAGGCCACTGGTAATTCTGTGGAAATCACTTTCACTAAAAAGAAAAGAGATTGGAAAATAAATTAATCAATGGATATTTAGATGCCATCTTTTACTGATAGTATTATAAATTACTATGGAAATTATGGAAGGGATACACAGTTCCATTGTTAATGAATGAAAATCTTTCACTGCTTCTAGATGCTTTTAAATAACTACATTCTTAGGAAATCACTTTCTTAGATGGAAAACGTTAAGGAAATCAAGGAATGGATTATTTAAAGTGGGCTGTTTCTGCAATTGTTGAGCTCTAAGCAGTGGGCCCTAGTTGTATATAGACAGGGATAGGAGGTAGAAGCTGTAGACAATGCAGTATGCCCATCTTAAAAAACGTTTTCTGTTTAGGTATCATAAAGTCTTTAGCACACCAGCATATGAACCAGTGCAGGTTTCATTAATGGAGAGGAAAACATTAAAAATTCTAATTGCAAATTTCACTTATAGTTGTCACTTTATAGATTGTGCTTTCCAACTATTACTGTATTTTTTTTTCTTCTCTAATGAAAGATTTATCTTGTTATTTTTTAATTTTACTGATTGGTAAGAGCAAGATGATATTTTTATAATTTTTTTTCTGTCACAGACAGCAAATAGGTTCTAGGATACTACACAGTTACATTCAAATTAACATATTTGTGATCATACCATCTTCATCTTCCCAAGCTTAACAAAACCAACATACTATGAATAATGTAAGCAGTTTATGTTAATCTTTACTTTAAGATCAGTGTTATAAGGGAGTAATATTACTTTAGGATCAGCATTATAAACACTAAGAGCAAGATTCACCAGAGATTTCAGAAATGAAAGTACAGAGATTAGGTAACTTGCCTGAGATTTATGAGGCAGAAAAAGTGAAGAAGCTCTTGCTTCAAAGTTCAAAGCTGCCCATGCATTTTAGCCAATGACTGTGGTGTTCAAAATTCACGGAGCAATAAGCACAATTCTAGGCTCCTTGTTGATAAGGGCAAAAGGACTCATCAGCCAGTCCTGACCATTTCACTTTTCTCACTCCATTCTCTCCAGTTCTCTCTTTCACTTTCTACCCCGGAGAGGTTGAGGAAGCTGCAAGGCAAAAGAGCCAAATATCTTCAGACAGAGCAGGTACTTGACTCCAGCAGGGATCATTCCTTCAGGCGCAGTGCAGTGCTAATGTGATTGCACATCTTCCTGCTGGAGCTAGTCCACATCTAGCTGATCTCAAGCGATAGCAAGCAACTGTCTGCAACTGCCTTCCCAGTTCCCTCCCTCATAATGTGCCTGCCCTTGTGATCCTGGGCTCAGGACTCTCATCTGACAAATGCAAGTGACAAGGAGTACCACTGGTTCAACTATCATCAACTTTCACGTGCAAAAAGAAACTGTTGGTCAAAAAAAACCTGTAAAAGTTGAGGTGGGGAGGTGCTCACAAACTGATATATTTTGAAGTTAACAGGAAGTTGCAGATAATTCATTCTATGAAAAATAGGATTTTTCAAACAAATCTGATAAGGATTCTTTAGAAAAATTCAGGTCTGCGTGCTAGGGTTTGATTGTATTGCGTATACACATGTGGCTGGAGGTTTATCAGGCACTGGACAGTAGGTAAGGCAAAACAACAGAAGGCAACACTGCCTGACACCCAACTCACGTGTACTGGTGAACTGATGTTGAAGACTGTACACAGCCTCTTCATCACTACTGGTATGTCGCTCAGTTAAAGCGGCAAGGACTACTGGTGCTACAAAAAATATAATCATGCTGAGTAACATATAAGAGAGAGATAATGAAGTATTAGCAACATATTTTATGATTCTATACTATACTGATGGAGAAATTACTAAATTGCATATAAACAAGTTCAAATGGGCACTGTAAATCTAACTAATCTATTTTTAGCAGGGTGCTGAAAGGATCTATTCCAACACAATTTGATATTATCATCAAAGGTCTGAAAAGAAGCTAAAATAGGAGGGTAGCAGAAAAGAAACGGACTCAAGAAATTATAAAGACTGGTCAGTTATGCAACTCATTGCATTTCCTGTTAAGGAATGTAATAGCCATTTAGTCTTGAAACACAATTACCGGGGTTTAATAATAACCAGATAAGCATGAACTGCCCTTCTTGCAGGATACTTTAAAGATACATGATAATTTAGAGATTCTTTTATGCCCTGGCCTCCGAGTTTTCTGCAATGACCCATTACTTCCCATATTTACTGCTTCTTCCAAATCCTTTTCCCCTATTTTCTGAACTGTGTTTAAGTTGAGGGAAAAAAAGTAAAAAAACCTGGACATATTTTGTCGAGTATTTTTCACATTTTACAAGCACTTACAAAAGGGTATCTCCTGCCCAAAACAGTCTATTAGAAGAACAAAACAAATCTGCATCTGGACTGCATCTGGAATAAAAAAAAAATAAATAAAAAAAAAACCAACCCAACAACTTTGACAGTTTTTCTTACCTTCCCCAGTCTCACCTCTCACCTTTCATTTCAGATAAGATCTGAATAGCCACCAGAGGAACCAACCATGCTTCTTTTTCCAATGTGATATCCCCTCTGGCTATGTAACATATCTCTGGCCTAATAAAGGGAGAACTACTTCTGCCTCGAATATACCCAATTCAAGCTTGGAACTTTTAATCTTTAGCTGCTCAAAAATAGTGGTTTTTATCAGAGTCAGTATATGGTAACTTTATCTGCTATATCAGATAAAGTTACTTAGCAGGACAGAGATCATAGCTTGAAAATGGACTGCAGCTTGGCTTTCTGCCATTCTCTAGACCCACATTTGTTATCCAAGAAAATAAATAATTATGCCTGTTTTCTGCCCCTTGTGTCTTCCTTGAAAAAAAAATTTCCTTTCAATACACTTCCTGTTCAGTTCTTGCCATTCGTCTAGATTGGCATGTCATCTTTCTCCTGAAACGTGTTTTACCTGATTTGTAGTTACTGAGAAGCACTTTTTTTAATTCCAAACTGAGACTTACAAAAAGGTCCCTCTGGAAACTGACAATGCCCTGCAGGGCTCTTGCCCCAGGCGCCTGAGAAAGCACATGAAGATACCGTAAAGGTTTTCAATTGAACCTTTGGTTATTTCCCCTAGTAAACTGCATTTTAGACTGTCAGATATCTTGCCTGTCTTTCTCTCCCTTTTCTTTTTTGCCTCTGTTTATATTTTCAGTGAACTGATGCATCTCCAAACATACCCATTATATTTCACATTATTTGTGGTCTCTCTCTCTCATTTCTCTGTTCAAGAGCTGCAATATAAATTTGTCTTAATTTCCAGCTTGTTAAAGTGCAACGCCTGTTTTAGGGTGTTGTGTGTCTTGGGTTTTTCTTAAAGGAGAGAAGAAAAGATATAGTAGGTATCTTTCAGTAACATAGACTGTTCTTACTTCTTCTCTTGCTAGTTTTACAGCACCATGAGTGAAGTAAGCATTAGGGATAGGAGGCAAACTGCATGAGGAAGCCCACGCAGAATTATGTTGACAGCCTGAAGACGTGCACTGTAGCTCACTGTTCACAACAGCACGCACATGCTGGAGCTATGAGTTCACTCATACTTCATGTCTCTGCAATGCCATGTAAATGGGAGTTAGCTCCAGAGATAGTATTTCTCTTCTTGCACTCATCAGTGTGGGTCTCCCTATCATCAGCTCCGCATAAAGCAGGCTCTGTGCTGGTCTAATTGAGTCTTCAGTCTTCCTGTACCTCCTCCTCTTCATGTTAACAGTGAGAACAACAAGCAAAACGAGGACAAATATCAGGCTCACTCTACAAGCAGCTGACACATGCAAGCTTACAGCAAGCCAGCTTTCACACGGCTCAACCTGTTCCTTCGAATGCAGAATAAGTGCAAACCTCACACCTGAGCTACCACACCCATATGTCTGGTGTCAGTGAGTGATGGTGTCCTTTGGGGCATGGGCTTCTGAGCTGCCAGTGTCTGGAAAGAAATGAACAGGTGAAAACACTAGGACAGCAACACCTTGTCAGACCAAAGATCCCCGTAATCCTTTCTCTGACAATACCTGTCAGAAGACGCCTCTGGAACAGTTAGGAAACAGGACAAAATTGTGCTGATGTTTCTGCTGGATCTGTCATTCCTCTGTGGCAACTTAAACTTCCAGCTAGGAATAACATTTTCATATTTATAATTTTTGCTTCCATTAGTTTGTCCAATCACTTTCTATCTCAAGTAAATTTCTAACATTCGAAACATCCTTTTGGCAGAGGATTCCACAACTAGCCACACATTATAAGAAAAACTGCCTTTCTTGTTTGGGACCTACCAATGACTTTTTTCATTTGATGATTTTAAAGTTATTGCAGTGGAAGCAACAATGCTAACTATTCTTCTTGCCTTTCCATCATGAATATACAGACCTGAGTCACATCCCACCTGTGACACCTCCTTTACAAAAAAAATCCCAGTCATATGAGATATTTACTTGCAATGGGAGTCATTCCATACCTGTAATTGTCCCTGCTGTCCTTTAACTTTCCCACATCCTGTGCTCCTTTCAAAGCTGGAATACCAGTTCTACATCCAATATTAATGATGGAGACAGGGGATTTATCTCCAGTACAACAACATCTCGTGTTTTGAGCTCTATTTATCATCATGCTTCATAAATAATACTTTCTTTTCTTTTTTAACTAGTGTTGAGCATAGTTTTCATGCAACTAAAAAGTTAGGAGTGTCCCCTGATACATATCACTTCAAATTTACCTACCCCAAATTTCATTTAGTCTGTCACTCGTCATCATTATGTCCTTCTGCAGTCCTTTGCAGGTGTCTCTCATTTCTGTAACCTTGATTAACTTAGTAACACCTGTGAATTTTTTCACCTGGCTGCTTACTTTCTTCTTAATCATTCATTGGTATGGAGAACAGCAGATGTATGACAGACCCAGGTAAGACTTCACTGGTCACCTTCTTCCACTGTGAAGATTTACTTCTACATGATTTTTCTCATACCAAAGTTTTTCTCAAGTTCAAGAACTTTTGGAGAAAAAACTCCAAACAGAAATATTTTTTGGCTACATCAGCTGATCTTCCTTATCCACATACTTGTTAGTCCTTCAAAGAAGCCGTAGTTCGTTAATTGATTAGAATTCTTTTAACAACAATTTGATTATTCTTTCCTAATGTATTATTGTTGCTATTATATTTATTTCTAATACATTATATTAATCCATGTTTTATCTAATCCTAACCTTTACTGTAGTTTGTACCAATTTTCTGGGTACATACATACCTTACTGATTTATATTGGTGCCCAGATTGTCTCCTAAAAAAACTGCATCTTAAGTCTGTGTTACAAGGGATATTATATGCTGCAGTTAATATTTCAGCTATTTCATCCAAGGGAACTTATAGAATCTGAGACGTAGTTGAACATGAACTGGTACTTGTTACCAGTTATATTATATTTTTATTTTGAGACAGAAGCTGTGAGTTGCACCCAAAACTAGGAATTATTCTATTTGAACCTCCTAAAACTTAGGTTATGAAAAAACTTTTTTAGAAAATATGTCTTTTTTCACTATAAAATAATTTTCTCTGAGCTCCCTTCAGATCTTTTGGCAGGCTTCCTTGTCCTGATATATTTGAAAAATGATTAGCAATTTTTATGCCTTTTGTGAATTGTTTCTCAGACTCTTTCTTGCCTTTTTAAAATATGTTCAAATCAATAGCTATCCTAAAGTTCTTCTGGGTTTTCTTCCTTTGGATAACATATCAAGCTTTGGCTCTGCTGCACTGAGGATTTTCATCAGCCTGTGCAAACACAGAGAGATGTAAATTCTTGGATACTCATAGGGGGTGCGAACTAAGAGATGAGAACTGTGTGGATTTCTTGACATGTCTTTTGAGAGTAGTGGCTTAAACATGAAAAACACCAGTGAACATGTGTGACATGAAATCTCACTGTAATTCATATGTCTGAAAAGTGGAAGCATATATAAGAAATGCTATAGTATATAAGAAATAATATAGTATCTAAGAAATAATATAGTATGAGCAGAGAAGACCATTATTCAAACCTCCAAATTTAAGCCAACTGACATTTGTTGGCTCTGCTTACGCAGTCTCTATCTCACCAAACACATAAGTTAAGCTGTGCTGACAGGTATACAATCACATACCAACAGATTTCAGCCACTGCTGAAATAGGCTGCTCCTTGTGGTCATAGGTTTCTTGCTTTCCAGCCAATATTCATGCTCAGAACAAGTAGAAGCTCCACAGTTTCCCCATAATACTTCAAAGCACCATTCCACAGAGTCAAAAGGTAAATCCAATTCCTTCTAAAGTACCAAGTCCCTGGGATTGTTCAGGGTGCCAGGCAGGAACTGTAAACCTCAGTGAGTGCATTTGTGACTTATTTTTAAAAACTATTCTAAGAAAATTCTAAAACTAGATTTAGAATTCGGTCATTTTAGAGATGGTTGTACCTCTGGAACTCCTTTAGCTGAAGTAAACTGGGTCTTAGCCTAGCAAAACAATTTTATAGAGTGAACTCATGAGTTATCTGAACTTTACTTAAAACAAAGAAACAAACAAACAACAAAAACAAAATAAAAAATAACAAACAAACAAAAAAAAAACCCAACCAAATAAAATAATCCAAAAACCAGAAATTGAAATACAAAAAATATTTTTGTAGTCCCTAGATACACACACAAACAAATATGGGAACATAGACTCTCCTCCATCACAATTAGCAAAGGGAAAAATAATTTTTGTATTCCATACAAAGAGTGGTTTGCTTCCACCATCTGTCCAGCTGAGCTGTTGAGCAAAACCTGAAGTGAATGAGGGTGTTTCACATTAAAATATTCTTTGTTTTCTTAAGGCTCAGCACTATACAGTGAACACATTTTAAGTTCCCAGGAAAATTGTTTCTTCCAACCAATGCTCAGATAATTAAGTCCATATTCAAGTGTGTAAAAATAATCAAAACAAATGCTCCTATGGTCTTTAATTCTGTAAAAATCAGTTTGGTTAACTGTTCTGCGCCATACAGAATAACACATTGAAATAACAAGTGCACCAGTCAGGGAAATGCTTTACAGAGAACAAAATATAGGTACTTTTTTTCATCGGAGAACTGCCATAATCATATGACAGTTATACTATAAGTTATGGGTAAGGAGACAGGACAGTGCATTAGATTAATACTTTGCCTTTTTAATCTATTAATCTACCGCCTTTGGGACATGATTTTAAATCCACTGCAGAGTGAAGTGACTGAAAATCATTCCACCCTGACAGCTTTAAAAGATCACAAGTGAAACGTGTTAAGAAGGTCTCAACCCAGTTGATACCAAACAGGAACAGTCATCTCAGAAGATACCCAGCATTGCTCCTCTCCCAGCATTCTCACCAAAACAGATAGCCCTATTACAGCAAGGGGTATTTCATACTAGACTGATGATAAAATGATTGAAATACATGCTGAAACAGCCCAGGATGAGGTCATTACAGATTCACTGTCAAAGGATATTGTATGTTCTCTAGCTATGTTTAAAAGGTTGGGAAAACATTTTCCCTACCAATGCTGGTATGAAAAGGCCAGAAGTATATGGTGTAAAAGCAATACGTTTGATTGTTTTTTAACTTTTTAGAACTTCAAGAAAATGACAAAATCATCTGAAAGGCAGAAAGAAGCTAGGTAAGCTATTCTGCAGCACTTATATGCTAGTTTAAATTATAACAAATTTTTCTAGCTGTTTTTTCTAACTGCAGTGTTTGTTTTAAAAGGGTTTTTTCAAAGATGCAAAATATTCCAGCAACTGCTGTGGTTTCTTTTCTCTCACTAATAAATGTGAGTAAAGACAAATAACAGCTTTAGTACTTTTCCTGCTGGCGAATTCCTAATTAAATAGTTTATTAGTAGATTATCTAACCTTCATTTAATGAGGCCCTCCAGATGTTGTATCTTAAGTGAAGCAAAAAGGAAAACAGCTGAATGCTAAGCACAACATAATTGGTTACGGTCAGCTTGGAAAAGACTGCATTCTCATGTTACCATTACTGTAATAACATATGATTTTCTCTAGAAATTGTCAATGAGTGATGACCTACAGAAAATCCTTTAACTATCTCCAGTTATAATTTTAAATATACTCGGCTGTATTTGCGTCACTTCTATTTAACATTAGTCTTCTCCCCACTACTTGTGTGCAGCTGTTTCTAACACTTAGAGATTCCAGCTTGCACTTTTCTGCTCTATGACACTTCCATTTTTATGATGAAGCTTCTCCTATTTGTTACTGCTAAAGAACTGTGTTCAGTACAGATTCATATTCTCTTTCTTTAAAAGTTAGAGAGAAATATCATCTCAAATTATTCTATTCAGGATTTTTCATGGGATAATAATTGATCAGAAATAAGATTTTTAAGATTGAAGAAGAACAAACAGAATTTGCACGTCATAGGAAACAGCCTGTGATTATAATTAACTACCAAAAAGTGTAAATTTAAGCCACTGCCTACATAGGCATGATAACAAGCATTTGAAAACCAGAATTATTTTTTTTTTGGTAATCATATTGAATCTTATGGATAAAGTACCAAGTTTTCCTCTGGAGAAACATGGCGACGATTCATTTATATTTTCAGTGCTTACTAGCATTTTAAAATTAGTCAGAATTCAACAACAGAATGTAGAAAAAGGAAGATAAAGATATTTTCCATGAACTTCCGAAAGATTTTCAAAGAAACTATGCAGCCATAGGACAAAAGGGATTCTAGAATGGATAAATACTGTACAACTGTGCTGGAAACAGAGGGTAGGAAGAGTCGGTCAGTTCTTTTGACAGAAGGGGGTTTTTCAATGGAGTGATCTGCTTTATGGTTCCTGTCCCTGGAAGAAGGGTAAACAAGTGTCAAATATTCTGATGACACTAAGGATATAGTGAAACAAGGGCCAACTCTTAGGAATATCAAAAGGATCTCATGTGATTCAGGGTCTCAGCAATAAAACAACATATGAAATTTAGTTTTGATAAACCTGGACTGTCGACTGGACTGATGGTAAAATAAGTCCTACCTTTCCATATAAAGGGATGGTCCCTGAGCTGTCAATAAAGTATGAGATCTCGGAGTTAGGATGGAAAAATCCATTAAAAGATCAACTTGATGCATTCTGACAATCAAAAAGACAAATCAACCTTTCAGAATTAGAAGGGAAAAAGTATATTATTATGCCATTCAGTTAACAGATGGCTGTCCCACATCTTGCACAGCACAAGTTCTTGTACACCCATGTCCAGGAAGAGATCACCGAATTGGGAAAAGTTCGGAGGAGGACAAGAACAACCAAGAGTATGGATCAACATGGAAGCATTTCAGTTTCTTCAGTTTGGAAAATTGACAATTACAGCATGGTATGATAAAATCATCTTTAGGATGGAAAGTTTGGGCAGGGGTGGCCAGTTCCCTGTCACTTGCACTGTAATAACTGAGGTGTTTAATGTTGCTAGAAAGAGGAAGGTGCAAAACAAAGAAAATAAGGTGATCTGTCCTAAAGCAATGTAGTTACAGTGGGATGCCTGGATGCAAAAAATGAAATAATGAAAGCTTATATTTGTTCAGCAGGAGTCTAGGTAAGCCCTGTTAGAGAAATACAATTATGCTATAAAAAACACAGGAATCACAGCTGGGTTAGGAACTCTCAGATCACCTTTTATTTTAGAAAAGATTGCTTTCTTTTACAGGAGCACAAAATAATAAAACAAACCCCTTTGAGAGCATTTTTTCTCTTTCATTTCTGTAATTCTGTATTTTTTCTCTTTTTCCTTCAAATTTCATTAAGATACAGATAAGATTGTATATTTTCATTATTCCTTTGCTTATCAGCAATTTTTCTGATCTTACAAAAGGTCTAGAAAGTTCCACAGTGAAAAAGAGAAGAAAAAAAAATAGACATTTGAAAAGAAATATTTCCATGTTTTTCATTTTTTATATTTGTTATCAAAAAAGGAGAATAATGGAGAAATAAAAACATACAACTTTCCAAAAAAACACAATAAAAATGGAAATTCTAAATAAAGTAAGAACATGTTAATTTCAAATTTCCCATTAAAATGTTCAAGTGTAATAAAAGTAATGCTTTCTCATTAAAGTTATTTTTAAATGAAGTCTAATTTTCTTGCAGGATATGCTTGAATTTGATGTATTAATGTTGGAATTAAAATCCCAAGACAATTGAGCATTTTGCCATCTTTCTCTACAGTTTTTACATACAGTTTATACATTTTTGCCCATTTTTTAACCTATTTTTACCTATTTTTCAAAAACTTAGACAGTTGGATCCTCTCAAATTGGTAAGGTTTATATAGCCTTATATACATACATTCTACAAATAAACATATTTTGCAAATTTCATAATAAATTGGTATTTAAATTTCAAATCATTCTATTTTTGTTACATCATGTGAGAAACATCAAAAAAGGGGCAATGTTGCAGTCATTTAAAAATGACACCATGCACAAATTCTAGTGAGGGTCTTTTGGGCCATGGAGACATAAGGGGGGAACAATGAGGGAAATTGATGCCTGCATTGTTTTCCAAGAACTGTGCTCAAAATGTAAGCAAGTAGACTACAAATGCAAAACTTTAACTCATTCTGACCTTTTGCATTACAGAGTTGCACTTGTTCCTTTGATCATCAGCCCCACTGAACTCAGGCTAAGCTAAAAATGCCTGGTTTTCATCCAGGTATTTATTTCTTCTAAGAAAAACTATTAAACAACATGTTTTATTCAAATTGAGGATGATATGTTTAGCTGAGTATTATAAAGTCTACTTTTAACATTTAAGACCTGACTGTCTCACAATATCATAAGGCAGTATAATGTAATGCTAAGTAAGACTGAGTAGAGAGTAAAGACTGAATAAAGACTCAGAACAGTTCTCCACTGTGAAGGGCACCTATGCCTTGCCTTCAGAGCATTCTCTAAGAGCAAACCCTCTGCAAGGAGATCATCATGACTGACTGGTTTTCTATCTGGCACTTTTCGGTGAACAGCCATATTGATGTATTTGCTCTATGAGTTGGGCTGAGATTGACTATTTGATGGAATACTCATAGCAACCATTTTTCTGTTTGTTATTAGAGGTTAGTGACAGGTCACCCACACCACATGGTCTTGTTTCTGTACTCTAATTAGATCATCTAATCTTGCCAGATTCTTTCTCCCTTCATCAAAATCAAACTGAGTTTTATTTCTTTAATAAATTAATCCTGACTGCACTTCTCTAATTATAATGAATAATTACAGGAACAAGACTTAGCTCAAAGTGATGTTTACGCAGCACCAATATATAAGATATATCAAATTCAAACTGCCATTTGAAATTTTTGAAAAACATTTGTGAATATTTTTCTTAAATTTTTGGTGAATACCAGCATGGATGATTGTCATCAATAAATGATAGACATCTGAACACTGAGGATGGAGGAGGTATTTGGGAGTTAGCACGCAGAAGACATTTAACCAAGCTTTTACAAAACTGATCTTGCAACAATCATAGAATCATTTAGGTTGGAAAAGTCCTTTAAGATCATCAAGTTCAACCGCAATCTACATCTACATGTCCTTTAAATACCTCCAGGAATGGTGACTCTAACACTTCCCTGGGAAGCCATGTTCCAATGCTTAACAAGGTTTTTGGTGAGGAATTTTTCTTAATATCCAATTCAAACCTTCCCCAGTACAATTTGAAGCGGTTTCTTCTTGTTCCATCATGTGTTACTTGGGAGAAGAGAGCAACCCCCACCTCGCTACAACCTCCTTCCACGTAGTCATAGAGAGCTCTCCCCTGAGCCTCCTTTTCTCCAGACTACGAGGGAATGCACTTAAGCTCCAGGAGTCTTGGGAAGCAGATCATTCAGACTAGGTGTTCTTACAAGAAATGTGTGAACTAAGGTAAATTTATTTATAATTCAGACTAACTGTGGTCAAAGTCTGAATCCACAACAATCTGCAGTGTGTGTTTGAAAACTACGCAATGTAGGTGGTTACTGGGTCTTGGTCAATGGCTTAGAAACACATTCTCCAAATGAGTGCAAGTATCCCGGGACAAAGATCCTTTACAAAACCAGTGTTTAGCTTGTGACAAGTTGCTTTTTCTCTAAGGATGAGCTGTTAGGAGGTTTCCCCCTCTGTATCAGAGTTTGCAAGAATACGTCATGTTTTCCCTCATTTGACATTGCTGAGTTACTTGAGAGACACCTTCGTGAAATAGGAAAAAGCAACAGCAAATTCCCATGCTAGGTGTCAGCAGTATAAATTAGGTCCATTTGTACTTCCACAACTTAGTTAGTTATGCCAATTTAAATGGCACACTTCAGTTTTAAAGTATAAGTAAACACTAATGAACTGCTCCAAGGAATATGCATATTAGAAATCCTCACTTGGTACACAAATGTAGTAATGGCCAACACTGAACCGCAGTCAAATCACACACCATTCTGCCGAAAAATCTGTTGGGAAAGCTAAGCTCTTTGACTCAAAGACTAATATCTGCAGGTAGGCCAAGCTAGAAAGCATATCCATTGTAAAAAGCCATGGACAGAGACTGCTTTTCCGCTGCATTCTCTTTAGACTATGTCAGTCAAACCCAGAGCCTTACACTGCACCTTGCAGCAGGAGTGTGGCCACTGATGTGGCCAGTGATGGTGGAACACCACTCTCTCAAACTACATTTAATACACGATTCAAAGCCATCAGCACAAAGCACTGCACAAAATCCTGTGAAGATTGTATCTCAGTGTGACAAAGGGATGGATTATTGTAGCAGGATCCCTATCTGAGAGAGGCAGTCGCAATCTTCTGAGAAAACACAAAGGACAAAAAGAAATCTGTGGAAATCAAATCAGCCTTTATTTTTGACCTGTGAAGGCATGGGCCTTTTCTACAGACAAAACACACTCTAATTTAGTGGGAAATGTATTTATTTTAATTATGCTATTTGCAAATTTTCTTCAGGATTACCATAAAAGTAATGAGGTTGTGTCATTACAAGATATCTATCATAACACTCTGCTATTAAACCATTTTACTACTTTTGTGTAGATTACAAAGCAGCAAGTAGTGGAACATAGTTAAAATATTACAGTTCTCCTCTAGATGAAATACTGTACAAAGGGTACAGTAGCCTTTATTCCAGTAGCCTGATTACCCACAAGTATGATGTATAACAAATCACCAGCAGGAATGATTACTTGGAACAGCAAGCTACTATTTTATCAATCATTTCTTTAAAAACACAAAGTAGTGAATTAGAGTCGTATTTTATGGATGTATGTGCTGACTAAATTCCTGTTTAAAATGTTGTCTTTTTCTTTGACCTTAGTATTTGATGAGCACGTACAGTTCAGTTACTTGTAAAAACAAAATACCAAAAAATAATCCAAGAAGAAAATCTCTGTCAAACTCAGATTAATATGATTATTTTATCTTGTAGCTATGAAAGATGTCAGTTGACTTTAACTGATTTTAAAGAAAAATACCAAGAACTAAGACAAAAAGAAAACAAGAAGATTAAGTTGAAAGTCATACATTAACTAGATCCTAACTGTGAAAGACTCTAAGTTTAATAGTGAAAATTATAGATTTTACTCATAAACCAAATATTTTATGTGTGTGAGAATAAAAATTTAATATGGAGGTCAAGAACTGGGAGGTTTCTTGCACTGGTTTACAAATCATGAATTATACATAAAACTTAAGCAAACATCAGGGATCTTTAATGCCAAAACTTGATACTGAAAATAATGGCAACTAATCCTAAACACAGTTTCTCTTTGAAAATATATATTTGGCTCTTCATTTATAATAATATCATACCTTGAACCTTCCACCAGTTTGTAAGATTCTACCAGGACTCTCAAATTATGTTCACAACCAGAAGCTTTAGAAGTCTTGTGGAAAAACTGCAAGCACCTGTATAAACCCAAAAGATCTTATAAATTCAGGATATGTATTTACACATATTTTGTATTTGTTCTATTTAAACATAAATGACTTAGACAAATGACAACCACCTTTTTAGAACAGGTAAAATTCAAAATGCCAAGGTAAGACAAGGTAGAATTAAAGATCCTTATAAACCTCTACCTACGTGCACGCCAGATGCTGCCCTCCAGACTCAACTCCAGTACATTGCCTCTGTTAATCTGCATAAACGTTGTTCTGACTCCTTCAGCAGCCTTTCTTTATGCCTCCTGCAAGGCCCTGCTTCATGTGCTCCCTGCTCGTCTCAGCAGTGGACAAACTCCTTGCTGTCCTCCAAACACTTGGCTGGTGAATCTGTCCAGCTCATGGCTCTCCACAAAAAGGGCAGCCCCCAGCCCCGGCCAGTTGCTTCTGGAGGAAACATGACACAGTAGCATCCACAAGTAAAGCAAATACCATCAGTCATAGTGAGCCAGGGGGAAAAGAAAAAAAAATTAAAGAAACAACATCTACTCTTCTGGTAGGTTTCCCAAATGGTAAGAAATATGCATTACTTCATTTCCCAAATGGTAAGAAATGCACATTACTTAATTTAACTCCCAATGTTTTGTCTGAATTTGACATTGTCCTCCTTCTTTGCCAAAAAGAAAGCTACCTCATCTGAAGTATAGCAAACACATTCTTAGCTAAAACAAAGCACTTAAGTAACTTGACAAATATATATGCACTTTTTTTTTTAAAAAAAAAAAAAAGCATAAATGAGATGTCATGCTTTTTCTGAAAAGAGTCCCTTTGGCCATGCCAGTTGTTAAAGGCTTAAACACCCATGCTTTTCTGCCTCTTAATTTTAAAAATTATGGTTCCACTTAGACAGAACAGCATCAGACTATCACCCAGATCATTAAAGATGAAATATCAATCTAGAATTTCAATGCAGTTTTAGAATTCATTAGAAATATTTTTGAAATAAAGTAGATCTTAAAAATCTAACTCCTAACTGGATATCTGTCAGGTCTGTTCAAAATCAAAATCAGTATTAGCTTACACTGAAAGAAATCAAACTGAAATAACTAGAGGTGATAATAAGCTAGGCTTATTCATTACATTAAACATAGGTTTCCTTAAATTTTTACTAAATTCCATTTAAATGCCATCAAACCAAGATGAAGGAAGTAGTATGTGATTAATTGTTTTGTTTAAATAGTAAGTTTTATTTTTCTACTCCGTGGTAGGGTGATATGAACTTTATTGTATGTTGCTTAGAGATATTACATCCTGTATAATTTTCATGCAAAGGTTTTACATAATATACAGTTCACTTTATATTTTCAAAGGTATTAAGGAAATCTCAAAAATTGATTTGTATATAACTCCAATTTTTTCTCTGCTATACTTACCTTGCTGCTGTGCTACTCAATTGCATCATTATAATTGAGCTTTTTGTTACTTAATATATAGAAAATCAGAAGTGAAAAACCAATACTTTGGAGTAATTCATTAACTTCTTTGTACTGAAAAAAAAAACCAACAAACAAACCTACAGCTGAGATCCTAAGAGACTAATTTGCAAATAATCAAACTCCCATCTGTTGGAAAATCACTCAAATCAACCAACCAACATCCCTACAGTTTTCCCAAAATTAAAATGAATGTAGTAGTAGGCCTTATATCTCCATTCCTAATTTAGTGTTTATGGCATTCAGCCAGGAAAATATTTTGGCATGGTTACTTAATTTTCCACTAATCAAAACAAGAATGCCATCCTTTCAGACGTATTGTTATAGATATCTCTATAACCACATACATCTTCCTATCACAAGGTAATAGCCCTTTTTAAACTTAGATGCCAAAAGTTAGGCTGCTAAATCTACAGTAAGAATCCTACAGCTTTGTGGCCACACCTGTAAATCACACTGCAATCAGTACAAACTCACCTTCTTCGATATAAAGTTTTTATCTTATCCATGTGCTTGTGTATGGATTTAGAATGCTTTCTTTAGGAGACATGGTTTGATCACTTTGGATTATTATTTTTGTTTGATCCTTCTTAATCATGAGAACATGATTTCTGCAATATGGAACAGTTTGGTCAACATGCTTTAAACTTCCTCCTGTAGATTCAGATTACAGTTTCAAATTATTCTTTGAGCTCTTGAACATCTGCAAGGAATGCTGAAAAATTGTAAGAGAAAATGGAAGAGATGTCTTTTGATTTTTTCCCTTCTTCAATCATAAAAGACTAGACTATTGCAGAATTGGGCAATTCTGAAATCAGTCTTCTGTAGAAAGCAGTCATCTGCTTCCTCTAAGATTGTTGTATGATGTTGCATGCTACAACACTGTACTTGCATGCCGTTAGTATCTGTATCTCCTGTGCAAATATTTCACATGGGAAGAAATTCTGACAACATAGTTTCTTGTCTTTTAAATGGCCAAGTTGGCATTTTTTGATGAAAAAAGACACAGAAGGAATGTCTGGTTTTTTGTAATTATCATTCTTAATTTAAGATTTCTTTTTTTCATGTGGCTTACAGTACTGAGACTTCTATCAGTTTTTTGCAATCCAAGAACACTGAGGCTTCAAAAAAGACCCTGGAACTCCTGTTGGGATATTATAATTACTTATTCCAAATCTTCAGTTAGATTCTTCATAACATGGCGTTATCTTGTCAATCGTTTAAAACAAATGAGACCAAACCAAATGGCTGTGTTTATTTGTCATTAAGGCACTCTTGAATATTTTGCTGATAAGGCAATGCATGTGAAGAGTTATTATATCAGCTGTTCTTTGACATAGCCATAGTCCAAATTCTGTGGAACTCAAGTAGTTCTTGAACTGCAAAGCCTTTTTACAAACTTGTGCTAATGGGGAAATAAAAAACCCAAAGACTTAAGCATACAAAACACAATCCATTCCTTCCTCCAGATTCACTGATCCAATTCTATTAGATACACAGATGTGAAGCTGAATTTGCATGGTGCAGTTAATTAGTAAATTAGTAAATATATCATGAAAAGTTGGCATTAAAGAGGTTATAAAATAGAGGCTTTGCACTGCAAAGTCTTTGGTGTTAAAGTGAATGTATGGAACTGAGCTCTTAATTTTAGGGAAAAAATCAAACTGGTATCTATCACTTATTGCCCCACTATTACACCAGGACATGATCTAATTTACCTTGTTACAGAATGTTTTATGCACAGTACTTAAACATTTCCTTTGGGAGAATATTTGGGGGAGGCTGTTAGACCAACACCTCCAGAAATAAAGCTCCCTTTCATTTCACTTAGGCATATTTGAGTGTAACTTCTTGCTTAAGCAGTGCTTTTGCTGTTGTGATATACTTTCATTTGCTCCTTTGCTAAGGCCCATGATGACAGGTATCTTTCTTTTGTTTTTAACCTCGTCATCCTCCCCCTTGTGTTCATTGTCCATTTATACCACCTGCATCCACCTCTCTTTGACTTCATTCTCCCTTTCTTTCTTCACTCTTCCTTCTGCCTTTATTTTTCTATTTAGACTGCATGCCATTCAGACCTTCCCTGATTGTCTCTTCCTTTGTTTTTGTAAATCACTTCTTATGAAATGGAATGTTATTCTCCATTGTCCTTGATGTATTTAATTTAGAAAATGTTATTTTATTCCCATGAGTCAGGGCCTCACTTTTGAGCCACAGGAGAACTGCACACTAGGCCTAAGGTTACCAGGCAGAGTACACAAGAATGCTGGTATTCTTGTTACACAACAGTGGCTCACATCCGCCAAGACCTTCAGATCTTCTTAACATACAAATATGCTACTTCGACAACCAAGGAGGGGGGGGAAACCAGACTAATCATAAATTTGGGAAAAACTGAAATGATGTGTCAATCAACATGGAGCCTGCTGTCCATTCCACTAAACACAGTGAGACTGAGCTGTTTGCTGCTTGTGAGTTCACTCCCGTTCAAATTATTTCGAATGACTGTGCCCATGTTGATGAAGAAGTAGTTTCCTGCATTCATAGAAATAGGGGAGTTTTCTGCCAGGTTTACTAAGCAAATATGGAATGAGTGTCAGATCAGACTACAATGCAGACTAAAATTGTACAAGGCTGTTATGTTGAACAGACGCAAGGTTTTGACATAGTATAGAAAGCACATCTGCCAGCTGGAGAAGTTCCACCAGAGGCACCTATGTGTCTTGCTCTGAGTCAGATGTTACACTAAGCTGACCAGTGATGAATTCCTGCAGCGTATCCACATGGAAGGCCCAGGTGTAATGGGCTGGACATATGGCTTGGATCAATGATGTACATATGTTCAAGTACCTCCTATGCAGGGAACTGGAGTGTGGAAAGAGGAAGCAATGGTGATCCAAGAAAGCGCTTCTAGGACACCCTAAAGGCAGGATTGATTGAGTGCAACCTTCCGGCCAAATCTTTTGAGTTCTTTGCCAGAAAGAGACAGCAATGGAGCATCAAGGTGAGGGAAGGCATAGGCCTCTTTGAACAAAAACAGATGCCGTTGGGCAGGAAAAGCATGTGGGAAAAAGGGAAAAAAAAAAAGATTGTGTCAGCAACAGCAGCAGCAATAGATCATTCCATGCAGATAGTGAGTGGCATGGTGACAAGCGTGGTAAAAAGTAGTTATCCTGCACAGGCTTCTACAAGCTTTCTTTGCTTTCTTTGCACCCGCTGAGTTTGACTCACCCATCAGCTGAAAAACTGACCACCTTCCTTCACTTATGGGGACAAATTGTGGGTGATTCAACAGTTTTGCACATATAAGAAATATCTGGGGTGGGTTGTTTTGGGTTTCTTTGTTTGCTTTCATTTTGTTATTGAAGCAAAATTCAAAGGAATATTAAAACAAAGCCAACTCAGAAAAGCA
>JAOXJM010000012.1:91996098-92025553 GCA_026413425.1 Tringa solitaria
CCGTGCCCCTTTTCCAGCTATCCCTCATTGCCATCCTGGGAGACGGGTTTTGCGGTTTGTCATTTATTAGCTACATCTCCTTGCCCTAAGAGACAAGGGGCTGAAGTTTTCGGGCGAGCCACCCTCAGCGGGAATGGCACTCCTGTCCCCTCCGCGGCAGCGGCTGCTCGCCCCCCTCTGCCCGGCCACCGGTCGCCCGCCGGCTGCTGGCCACCCTCCCGGGACCCCGCTCCCTTCGCTTTTACTCAGGTAACAGAAAGAAACATAAAATATTTCGTCTCGTTGGGGCGAAGGAGGGCTGTCCCCGCCTCAGGAGGGCTCCCTGCGGCCCGGAGAGCCGCAGACGCCCGTCACCCGGGCAATGCCGGTTGCCCAATTGTCGTGAACACCGGCCACGGCAACTTTCTTTAAGCCGAGCGAAGTGGGACTTGCCGGGGTTTGGAGATGTAACACAATGCGCAGCAGAAAGAGTTTCCTGTGACATAACCACACAATGGTCTGGGAACGCTTTCTCCTCTCTCTCATGAAATGGGGGACCGCCACCATCTCCCGGAGACAACGACGTGAAATAATAGGCTATTGTACTTAAAAATAACAAATGACACGCGCATACTGTGCGAGCGGAGTTGTCCAGTTTTCTAGTAAAAGGAGCCCAGTTTGCCAAGCTCTTTCCGAGTGAGGGGCTTCGCAGGAGCGACATGTGGGAAGGAGGGGAGAGGGGGCGAGCCGGAGAGAACCGCTCAAGAGGGTTAGAGCAAAGAGCGGGGAAAACGGCAAGGGAGAAAGGAAAAGAAAGAACTTTTCTTTCCCCATCTTCAGGACGGAATCGTTAGTTCAAGCCGTGTGTGGGAGGGGGCGCTGTGGCAATGAATTCTCCGAGCACTGGCAGCCTAATTGTTTATGTAAGCTCCTTCCCCGAGGTTTCTTTCATATTTCAGTCATTACTTTTATTAACAATGTTATCTAGCTGTCGCCCCGTGATACCTGCACTAAAAGGTGGACTGTTCGCATGAGTTATGGTCACTTCTTTTCCCCTTATCCCAGGTTTGGTTTTGTTTTTTTTTTTTTTTTTCCCCTTTTCAGTTCGGTAAGAGTAGAATAGTGTATTTCGTTTTCAAAATGCATTGCAGGAAGGGTTTGTCCAGGGGAGCGCTGAGAATTTAGGCGATTTTTTATAACACGCAAACGCGCACAAATAGGCACATATGAAACATACCTCTTGTTTGCAGTTTGGTTTTGTTTTTTTGTTTTTCTTTTTTCCATTTTTTTCCCCCAGGGCGTCTGTGGCTTCTACATTTTGCACTAATAACGGGCCACGTCTTTACGAGGATTTAGCTATCCCCTTTTAGGGCGTTATTTGGGGTAATGTTTAAAAAAGAAAAAAAAAAAAAAGAAAAAAAACCCTAAAGCGGATCTCTAAAATGTAGATCTGAGGCTTAGAAAAGTTGCTTCCCATATGTCACACTGTTAATAAGAGTCTTAGCTATTTTCTCTTTAGGGAAATGTAAGCAAATACGTATCCTTAAGTAAAAGATAAAAGACCTCCAGAGCTTTCCCGGAGCCTGCTATTTTCACCTGAGAGGCGGGCAGTATTTCTCAGGGAGAGAACAAGTGTGCGATCCACAGGTGGGATAGTTCCTCCTTCTTCGGGGGGAAAGGGGGGAAAAAAAAAAAAGAAAGAAATTTAAAAAAAAAAATTATCTCAGCGTCTCTGGTTTTTGCAGGAGCCACCCGTGCGGCTGAGGTGGAGGCGGGGAGGGCTCGGAGCGGCCACCGCGGAGCCCCGAGGAGCGGCCTGCACGCTTGGCCACCGCCTGCGCGGAGCCGCCGCCGCTCCCCGTCGGTGCGAGCGGCACCGAGCGGCCCGCATCGGGTACGCGGAGGCGATTCCGCTCCATGGGCTGCGGGGAGGGAAGGAGGGAGGGATGGAGGGATGGAGCGCTGCCCTCCGGAGCGGCGGGCAGGGCCGTCGAGGAGGGGAAGGGCTGGCTCCGGGGGTCAGGCGGGGGCGAGGACTGCCACCACCTTCTCCGCCCCGCATCCTGCTGCGGGGGAAGAAGCCCTCCCCATCCCCCCGGCTCTGCTGGAGCCAGGCAGTCCATACCGCCTCTTTGCCTCTGGATTTTGTGCTCGGACAGCGCATCTTGGAAAGGCTTCTTCCCGGTTAGTGGGAAGCTGAATCCCTTCAGCGCCTGGTACGCTTGCAAAGCGGGTGATGGACAGAGTAGAGGAAAAGTGGGATGATTTAACTGAAGGGTTTTTTTATTTTATTTTAAGGGCTTATGTTAAAACGGGCTCTTCTGACACAGGAAGAGTCAACAAGTAGGTTTGGGCGCTTTGGTGCCCAAGGAACACTGGCAGGCGGGTTCCTGGAACTGCTTCACCTGGAGTAGATGTGTATAAATGGAGTTCTCCCGCTGGTTCTTCCTCATACTTATGCCAGCGGTGTGGAAATCTGCTGTTGGGTTAAAACTGTTTCAGTTAGTTTTGAAGTCACTCTGCCATATCCTCTCCTCTTCTTGCAATTGTCATCATCTGTTTGATCATCGCTTTTAACACTAGAGAGCACCTGCTCACCTGCTTTGTGCTTTTCTCTCATTCATTCACACATTCATTCACCTCTGTGTGTATATACAGGTGTATGTAGACCTAGAATCAAATTTTTAGATCAAGCCTATCCCCCACTGCTGAACTTAAAAGTCCTACTCTCTCCAATAAATAACCTTCATGAACGATGAGATCTCTGTGTCCTTTCAAAACCAGGTAGTTTCCTTTCTCAGAAAAATTAACTATCCCCATTGTATGTTAAAGAGTTATTCGAGGTTGCTGGTGTGTTTCCAAAAGTAGACAGAAAAACTGTAGTCATACTCAGGAAAAGTATTACATATCTATGTGTTTAATGGTACCATAAGGTATTAAAAAAACTATTGAAAATTGCTACAGCATAATTCACAAATATTCAGGTAACTTTATAATAGTTTTGCATTTTCTTCCATTAATGGGCAGAGTGAAGGGTAATTGAAGTTCTTAGTTTCATATTTTCCTTTAAATTGATATTTCCTCCAAATCAATGTTGAACTTCCAGTGTTTCTTACATTTAGTTAGGGAATTAGTACAGAAGTCTCTTGGTTTGTTTTTTTCTTTATTTTTTACCTTCAAGCTTTATTTCAAGTTAGAATCTTTGAATTTTGAGGGGAAGATTTTTCATACTACTAGTCCTTCATATGTAAATGGTAAATAAACAAACCCCCAAATATTACCTTGAATGTTGTTGTGAGCAAAAACCACATAACGCTATTTCTAACCTGTTAAAAAATGCTATCTAGGTTTACTCATATAGTTTCACTGCTTTTCCTGACTTTGTAGCAATGCTCGAGTAGGCTGCCAGTTGAACCAAGCTTCCAGCCTTCCTTCACACCAGGTAAAGGAAGGGTGGACAGATCATCTGGGTGCGAGCTGTTCAACCTATAACTGTACAGGTTTTAAGAGGTTTTCTTCCGGGAAAGACTGGTTGCCGATTTGCCAATGAGAAGTCTAAACACATGCACATTTCTCCTCATACAACTGAGTCATTTCCATCAGTAGGAGCACAGAATGAAAACGAGTAGGAGAGTTGTGCTTTGATTACTTCTGTTATCAACATGGTTTTAAGAATGACATGAACGGTTGACTTCGTTGTGTGTTTGGCTGTGCTCAGCACAGCAGTGGGATCCTGTCATGCTAAAATATTGTGTACAGGCTGGCTCTTCACTCTGTGGAAGACTTGGAGAGCTTGCATTGTTTTGCTAGTAGTAAGACATCTGGGGAAAAAAAAAAAAAGCTTGACAGAGGTCTTCTGAAAGATCTACATTAAACTAATGCCAACACAAACTAATCAACAGATTTTCTTCCACTTTCTGAAAGACATTTTATGTCTGAAGTGTAGGTTCCAGGAGTTAAAAGAACAAATCTTCTCATTCTTATCAAGAGACAATGAATTCTGCTTTATGCAGCTCAGCCTTAGAACATATGACCTTTTAATGCATCTCTAAAAGGAAAGCAGTGAAATGATCCTTTTTTTCTTTTCTTGGATGTTCCCCAATTGCTAATTAGTGAAGTCCTAGAAGTTCATGACTCCTCTGCACTTTTGAACATGGATTTTTGAAACTGTTGTTGAGAATGATGTGATGTCATTATCTCAAATACAGAGGTACACAATGTTTAAATTTTATTTCTCATGCAAATACACTGCCTGACTTCTTCATCTGGGACCCATTTGGTGGAGTCCTTGTACATGAAAGATAGGAAGTGATAAGGATGGGAAGAAAAAACAGCTGATTAACCAGCAGCCTCCACTATGACATTTTGTCTCAAACAATTCTATCATGGGATCATCAACATTTCTAGTGTTCTGGTCTTTCAGTTTTTTAAAGCTGTTGGATTCTCAAAACAAATGTAAACCAAAAGTTCCTCCCTTATCTCACTCTTTTCCTCCCCTGCTGCTACTTCCTTACCTTCACTTAGCTGAGATTTGTCTAGAAGGCAAAAGCGTGTTGGACGCATCATGGCTTGGCAATGGGGCACTTGGCTTTGTCACCTTCAGATGGGAATAATCTCACCAACAGAACTTTATGAGCTGCTGCTTGTTGTTTGGACTTCAGGTCAATAGTCAGACACATAAGATATCCTTCACTATAGGTTTAGTGAGGTTTCTTTATAAACTACAAAAACTTAATTTTGTAAATACACTGATTTAAGAAATTGTTCAGGATCACTCCTGTAAGAATGTATAATAGATTTTTGGTTTTGCACAAACATAGTTAATATGACATATTCACTTACACATAAATTATTTTGGTTGGTTTTATTTTTGGGTTTTGGTTGGGTTTTTGTGTTGGTTTTTTTGTTCTGTCTGGTTTTTAATGATATGTGTTTAATTTCTAACACCTGTATTTCAGTTGAATTTATGCACCCCATCAGATTTATGAACACTATCCACTAAAAATATTTCCATGACCTTGATAAAAAATCATGTATGATGGGATAAAACATTCTTTCTAACCCTTCTTAAAAATACGGGTTATAAAGGAATCTTTTCCCTGTACATATGCTTGTTTCAAATATGCAATTGAAAGAAGTAACAGTACATTTAATATACTTGTTTTTGTTTTAATTGTTTGTTTTGTTTCTACCTGATTAATGGAATTGTCTCTTTCAGCTCTCCTAGATGACTTTTGTTTAACAGTTTGCTATTTTTTTTAAAGCATGTTGGTACCTTAACCTTTTTTTTTTAAGCATGTTGGTACCTTATCTGTGTGAAACTAATTTGTGACTTTTATTTGTGACCAGTCTTTTATTATTCTTTTGCTTCCTCCCTTTTTCCCTTTAGTTGGACACATACTGTCTACCAGATTTACCTTTAATAAAGTCACTGCTTAGTAATGGAACGTGTAGGCCACAATTGCTGCTTAGTTTTCAAGCTCACAGTATCGTTCATAGGAAAACTCAATGAAGTTGTGGTTTTGTTTTGTTTTGTTTTTTTTTTAAAAAAGAGGAAGATAATTTTTTCATCAATATTCAAGATTACTCTTTCATATTATGTAGGAGATCAAGACTCTGTGATAACAGGTGCAGCACAAACGAACAACTAAAAGGACTGCTCCTAACCTACATGGTAAATAGACCACATATATAGGAATACTACTGGGGAGGTAGTAATTCCAACAGGCTTTTACAGATCTGTTAGTAAGTTTAGGAATATAAATTATGCTTCTCAAGTGAAGACTTTCATCATAAGTTAGGTCATAAAAAAGATGACAAGCACAAATGAATCAAAGACGATACTACTAGGTGAAGGGCCATGGAAGCAACCAACTTCTCCAGACAAGAGGCAGGACCGAGCGCAGAGCAGGACTGGACCAGTCCAGGTAACCACAGACCATACACTCCAGGTGGAACTTTACACAGAATGAGCAAATTAGAGACATCCGCTTGTCATATTTGTAACAATGAAGCTTTATACTAGTGACTAGATAATAAAGGAGGGATTCTGTGATGTTCCTCCCTGCTCTAATGAACAAAATGAGACCCTTGAACTTTAGTGTCTGAGGTTGAACAAGAAGATATCTTCATGGACTGACCACGTTTCTGTCTCTTCATTTCTTAAAGCATACAAAAGCATCAGCAGTAAGACTGTTCTCTCCACTATTATTAAAACTGTATCATGAATTATTTCCCTCAGCATTTGTATTTCACTATTTTAATTCATTTGTTATATGCCATTATTGATATTTACAGCAAAGCTCTTTTAAATTAGTTCCTTGGAGTACTTTTGGACTGGTCACTTGAATTTTCTTGGTTCTTTAAAACACACCTAGGGGTCAACAACAACATGAGAGGAAATTCAGCTGAAGGATCAAATGCTGGATTCCACACTGAGAGAAGGTAGATTGGCTACTATACTTGAATATTCTGTATTTTTAAACATTATGTTTTTATTGGGCTTTCCTATTAAAAAATGCTTTTATTTTGTACGTTATTCTGTATGACATAAAACTCTAAATTTCAGTAGAATAATATAAAGAAGTTCTACCAAATAAGGCAGATAGGACAAAAATTTGTTTCAAGCATTAGAACACACCCTATTTCATTCTAGGAGCTGTATGTGAAATGTAAACATCACATTAGCTTTTGGTATAAAACTCAAGAACAATATACAAACTGAGTGCACTTCACAAATTGGCTGTGCGTGCTCTCTGGGCCAGCACAGGGGATTTGGTTGCACACCCTTCATTTCCAGTTGAGAAAAATAATTTCTTGCAGATGTATGGAGGAAACGATGACAGTCACCAGTCAGCCTGGATTACCAGGGCTTCAAGCCTGTAGGATGCACTGTGGAATGCACTTCTTGCACTGTGTAGACCCAACCATTGTGGAGTGTATAGGACACTTGGCTGGTGGGCACACCGCCCACAGGCATATATGGGAGATCACATTTGCCATTTGAATAAGCTGGCTGGGGAAGCTGGTGGGATGACAGGTCAGAATCAAAATACCCAGGAGAAGTGAATGCCTGTGCTTAAGATCTGTCTGAAGAAGCTGTACCAAGACCTTGGCTTTGATTGTAGGGAGTGTTTCGGCATTGCTTCAAGAAAATTTCTGGGCCTAAAAGACATTTTCAAAGATGGCGACATAACTAGAAGCCTATACTTCATTGGTGTCAGTGTGATTTGGGATAGAAAGTGTCTGAACCCTTGCCACAGTTGGTATTTGATAAATTAAAACTATTCTAAAATGTTTGACTAATACCCTGATTAGGAATTTGGTTCCTAGGCCTGTGACTATAAACAACACAGAGCCTGAAAGCCTGTAAAAACCAGATCCCATGTCTTCATCTGTGCTGGAACTGCTATTTTTTTGAGGAAATGGATGGCAAAATCTGATTTGTCAAAAACACAACCAGACTGTGCTTGGTTTTTGTTAATTTGAAAAAAATGCCTTGGTCAGGTCACACATCCTGCTGCACTCAGCTAGGCTGCTGAAGCACTGAGAGTCCTACATGTCCATGACTAGCAGAGCTGAACCGTAAACCAGGTACTTTAAACTGATCCATCGCTTACTGAATATGTAGGCAATGACACCTGCTCTGCCATATTGTTACCTTTCCATGCTGTAACTTGATTGCTGAGGTTTCTCTCAGCCTCTCCATTTATCTTCTTTTACTCCATATGTGATGGCCTCTGTCTATGGCCTCTTCTTGGGAAAGCTTCTTTGGGTTTACAGTAAAACTCAATTTCTTTCATGTAGCGCTACAGGGGAAGTAGATGCTAACTAAGCTCTGGGAGGTGAGGAATAATAGAAAAAAAATAGCATGCTGGCTTTTGAAAGCAAGAACTGAAAAATAAAATATTAGTCAAAAGGGTTCAAAAAGCAAGTAGGAGTCAGAATGAAATAGCTGTTCTCTCAGAGAACAGCTCTGTTGCAAATGGTATTTTACTGTAAAGGTTATTCTGGGAAATTCAGGCTGAGAATTCTTACTTTAGCACCAAGAAAGTTGGTTGAAATGCTAATTAAAAACAGAATTATAAGAGACCCAGCTGAAAATAATATGATGGAGACAGATCACCATGGCTTCTGTAAAAGAAATCTGTGCCTCTGTAAGCTATTCACATTCTTTTAATTGTTGGGTGTGATAACAAAAGAGTGAATGAATACAAGAAGATTGGAAGACATAATTTATTTGGACTTTTGCAAAAGATGACAAAATTCGTCCTGTAAGTCTCATGAGTTAGCTAGGTTCAGTAAATGGACATGGACTTGCTATCAAAAGCTCCATCCACGTATGAGGTCTTGCTGTCCTTAATGTGGCAAGAGCTAAGAAACTTAGAAAAATTTTCAAAATCCACTTCACTTCTGTGATGGTACCTTAGCCAACAGAGCAAAGTATTTAACATAGAGGCGTAACACTGATTTACACAATGACATAGTGATTGTGCTAATATTATGTTTACCTAATTTTTATTGCTTTAGTAAGTCTGGTTGTTCTGAACAAAAATGACCTAGTTTTTTCCCTAAACAGTCCCTATCTCTTCAATCTGTCATCATACAAGATTTTTAATGTCTAGAATCATTTTGTTCATCTGCCTCTGCTTTTGTTAGCAACTTCAGCAACTAATTACAATTTTGGGCAAAGAAAGTCTTTGTTCAAGATCCTCATTCTTTATACAACAGTGCCAGAACACCCAGAACACAAGACTTCCCATAGCTGCTCCAGGAAAAATATAAAATGGCAAAGACCAAACTTGGTATTCCTATAATGTTAAGCCTTAAAAAGAGCAAATCAAGAAAGAGGAGAGAAAGAAAGAGGGAGAAGAAAGAAGATAAAGAAAGAAGTAAAGAAGGAAAGAAGGAAATAGAGTGAGCAAGCTTTCCAGTGAATTCTCTTTATTTTTTCAGATATAAAAAAACCAACCAACCAACCAAAAAAGATAAAATTGATTTAACAAAGGGAAGATTTGTCCTCAAAAGAAACACTAAAAGCAACACTAGTCCCCCATATGAATTCATCAACACCTGAGGACTCAGTCAATTAGGAAGAGAGCAGATACTTTTTATGTCAGTGACATCAAACTGATTTTACGTGGTTTATTTTCCAGCAGCCTAGTGCCCGCTGTGGTCCACATTCATCCAGCATTACTAAATAGGGACCGCAAAAACCTAACCTGCAGTGACACATTTACAGAGTATTTTTCCCCGTGACCTAGAATTGTGCATACCTGGTACTTAGGGAGTCTGCTCGGATTCAAAAGCAAAGTAACTTTGTTCCTGAGGTGTGATACTAAAATTAATAAACTCAGCTGGCAGTTGGAGATGGGGCATCTGTATGGCACAGCAGCAGGCCATATGGCTTAGCACTCCAGGTCAGCATTAGCTCAAGGCACTCTTCCCCTAGCACAGTCTGATGTGCTTGTAGATTTCTGGGAGGTCTGGGAATGTGTGAAAATACTCTGTAGGCTCGGTTTGTCCTAAAGGCCGCAAGTTTTGCTTTTCTGCCTGCCCTCTCAGATCTTTTTCTTACTGAGGAGAGTCCTTAGCCTGCAAAGGGAATGTTGCATGTCCTTCACCTTGTCCTCAAAATAATTTGGTTTCTTAAATAACTCAAGTCCACCAGTGATGCTGGCACTGGCTTTGTTTCCTCTCCAAATCTCAAAATAGGAAACTTTTGTTGTGCCTGTGAAAGTCTGCGGAATAAAAACTGTCAAAATACGTTAAGCCTCTCTGTAAAACAAGCTTTTGAAATCACTGTATCTGAAGTTATCAGGTAAGATTCCCAGCTAACATAATTCAGTTTACCAGTAGGGAGAAAATTACTGCTAGCAGAGACTTCGACCCATAATTGTTCTGGGGGAGGTATTTGTGTGGAGATCACAAGATGTTCTGTCCTGGAATGTCTGGTACACAGGCATCTAAGAAGGACTGGGCAAAAGGAGGGGAGAAGGAATGTAAAAGAAAATGGAAAATAATAAAGAGCAACAAAAACATTCATGGCATATCTGTTTTTAATTTTTCTTCTTAACAGATCTGGGTTTCTGGTAGGCTATTCTGGTTATGACTAAACTAGCTCTTCAGGGGCACTTCTGGTCTGTATGGCCAGAAAAAGTTCAGTGCTTACATGCTTTTTAGCTCTTAGCGTTTACTTGTTTGTGAAGCTGAGTGAAATATTTCAACTGATTTTTTTTTTTTTTCTCCAGCAATGGAGGCAGAGATATACCAAAACCTTTTGCAAAAATGTGTTAATTTTGTTGGTGCTTCACTTTGAAAAGAACCTTGTCGTTTTCTGAAAGAATCAAATACTTCCTTTTGACATTTTTGTAAGTGAAGCATTTCAATTCTTTCATTGGAAATGGCATTTCATTTTGAAATTTCCTTTCAATTTTTTGAGAAAAACAGTTTTAAAAACTTTGAACCCACATAAAATATTTTGGGTTGCATCAGTTTTGCGATGTTTCATGAAACTATAAAAAAAAGAAAATAATTTTCAATTTGATCCAAAACAAATCCTTTCTTTTTTTTTTTTTCTGAACTACCAATGAACCAAAATCCATTTTTTTTGCCCTGTTTGACCTACTGAAACTAGATGAAGAATTATTAAGGAGACATTAACTAATATATTTTCCCCCCATTTTCATACACTTTTTGGAGGTAGTTTTATGCTAGACAGGAAATTTAATTAACTGCTTCACAATATTTCTATCATTCACGTATCTCTAGTACTGAGAAGCAGAACTGGGAGTCCCTTCTGGTTCCACACCTCGTGAAAGGACAGACAGGGCTTTGATGATGATCTAGACTTTTTCCTTACTGCGAGCTCCCTGAAGAGACCAAAGGGTCTTTTCAACTCAAAAAGGCAATTTGTATAGAATAGAAATAAGAAGGTTTAACTTCATAAATAAGTAAACAATCTCTCTCTCTGTGAGGACAAAAAGAAAAAAAGAAAAGAAAATCTTATAAACAGCTTCACCCCTCTCCCCCTGTGTGGTGTTAGGTGGCTACTTGCTTCCAGGTTTGGTTTCAGTCAACTCAGTGACTTTCTGGGTTGCAGCAAGCTCTGCGCAGTCCTCTCTGATCCCTAGGAAGTTTTCTTCCTGTCGCCAAGGGAGGCTGGCTGTGCATATGTTTCCCGCTCCTTTCATGAGCCTCTCCATGAACAGCAGGCTCCCATCTTCTCGCTAGGGCTCCCATTCTCTTCTCCTCTCTCCATTACACCCTGAAGCCTGGGAGCTCCTCCTATCCTCCTCCTCCCACCCAGTCCTCAAGCATGCTCATCTGCTCTCCAGGGAAAGGAGGAATCTCTGCTCCCTCCAGGGGGTCCATCTGACCTAGTCACTCCCTTTTTAAAGGAACATGACATACAACGGAGAACAAAAAAATAAAACAGATGCTGTCCAAAATAAACCTATTCACATGCCAGAAGAGAAAATCAGCACATCTCCCAGGCTTGGTTCTCTCAACCCCCCATCACGTGGACGCTTAGGCCCTCCAGCTGTTTGTTCTCTGTGTATGGAGCAATGAGACCGTGTTCTGGTAACTTCTGCACAAACTGGCCAAGATCCATCGGATTTTTTGATCCAAAGCTTTTACCCATTTCCAGATTGCAACTCGCTCAGTGCATTTTACATGAGACACATGAAAACAGAGGGACTAAATCAAAGACTGTTTGCTTCTCTCTCATGCTCATGAAAATAGCAAGGGCTGCATGGCCAACAGTACCTAACACGGTGGGCCTATGGGCTGCCTAAAAATTCTGCTGCTACCGTGCAGGGGCTTTGATAACCATACTGGACTTCTTTGTGTACAATGCTTTCTTCCTTATCCTCCCCCCAAACTGTGCTAATTGCTATTGCTGAGGTAGCAAACTCAAGTCTAAGCCCTCTGCAGCAGCCCGATAAAGTCTGAGAGAGCCTTGGTGTCTCCATGGGCAGCGCATGACTCAGGCCAGTAATTTATGGCAGAATTAGGGAGAGAGCAGGAGGAAGTTGAGAAACATTTTCAACATTTTTACTGCTGTATCTCACTGTCTTGCTATGTTCAGGTGTCTTATTTTCCTTCATGGAAGATTAATGGAACTGACTGATGACGGTTTCATGCGGTTTAAGGCCAGAAAGGATTATTAGATCATCTTAGCCTGACATCCCATGCATTACAGGCCATAAAAGGTATATGCACATGACACGGTGCAGTGCCATATAGAGATACTCGTGCTACCTCTGAACAAATTAGCTCAGCTACAGGAAGCAATAAAGCTGCATTAGACTGGGAGCAGTGCTGAAAGCGGTACAGCTAACGTAGCCCAGGCGTGGCAGCTCCTGGCTGCAGCTGTGCTGTCTCCAGTACCCAAACTGTCACTGCCAGAAGTGGCTCAGGTGCTTCTAACATATCCCCTCTACCAAGCAAACTATTTAGATTTAAACCTTTCAGTTTTTTAGGGATGCTAAGCTGTGTGTCACAGGAGAGATGAAGACCATGGCATCACTGGCTGAAGGGGACTTCTCCACCAATGCTCCTTGTGCTATTGTTACGAGGAAAACAGAACCCCACTAAACAACTGCCTGGTCAGAGACTAAAGTGGGATGACCCGAACCAGCAGGGCCTGGCTGCTTCTGCTGGGTGACCCCTGGCACAGCCTGTCTCTACCCATGGTCTGTGTGGAGGGACCTGGCAGTCCAGCTTTTTGGCTTAGAGTCCTGTTTAACTAGCCTCACAGTTAGGATTTGACAGTTAAGGCAAGACCACCTCTCTGCTTCCACTTGATTTTTCCCAGTTTAAAAGTCTGTGGATCACATCAAGTCTTTTTTATTTTTTGCCATAGACTTGCACTGGTAGTTGAGGTGGTTAACTCACAGGATCTTTAAACTGATCCTTTTGCCACAGTTTTCTAAAGCAGAACCTCTCAGGCTTTAGGCACAATTTTCATTCTTTATTCCCAGGTATATTACTTGGTAATATATTCACCTTATTAAATTATTTGGGAGGGGGTGGTAGTAATATTTTAAGCAGATTATTTGGCTCATTCTTGATGATCCTCTTCATTATCTACCTCACTATACTTTGTGTTATCTGCAAAACTTATTAACAAAGATTTTTGTGCCATCTTCAGATGACATGCATAACATAAAATGGATAAAAACAAAACCCTCAAAGACTTCCTTAGAAACAGGACTGCCTAGTCTGAGATCATTTAGTGAGCTAATTTGAACCTGATCTATGTAGTCTCTGTCAATTTTGAAGTGTCCTGTGTTCTGGAGAAATCTGGGTTTATTGTGGTAGCACACATTGATTAAGCTTGTAATCTTGACAAAAATGGCTGTTTGTCAACAATTCTTTCACCCAAGCTTATCTGTAAATAGAATCCTAAATTAAAAACCTTTAGTTAAACCAGGTTGGCTGAACCTTCTATCAGAATTGTATTGGTAAAGGAAATTTTTCAACCTTGAAAATTCCCCTTTTTTATATGTTTACAAAAACATAATAGCGGCAGTTCAAAAGCCTGTGATTAGTTTCTATAAGGCCTTTCCATGTAAAGTATTTTCATAATAGATATTAACTTGAAACTATACCATTTTAGCATATGTTTCCTCATGTGCTATCCTTTGAAGGTGATAAACTCACAGTCCCTGGCACTTTATTGAATGTGATTGGTATAGTGTTTTCTTAAAATGACAACCCCAAAACTATCTATGCAACATAGGTACCTAGCTACAGTTTTCAATCTAGAATAAGCACACATAACCTAGGATTTTTCTTGGTCCTTTACATTTAAATTCATTTTGTTATTACGTATTGTTGTAGCCATCGTTGTTTGAGGATATATTTAGTGCAAATTTTGCAGGGAGAGGAGATGTTTTTACTAAACTAACAGATGTAACTGGAAAAAACAGACAAGATTTCAGACATATAGTCCTTTCTTCAGGCTGAATATATTTAAACTTGTAGCTTATAATACTTTGGTATCTACTCAGGGTTCGTATTAGTATTTTATATTCTATTTTGTTTTCAATCTACTTTTAACAAGAATAGCTTCTTGCTCAGTATAATTTGTTTTACTTGTAAACCATACATTTGGATATCCAAGATTTCATTTTTTTACAGCTCCCATACATGCTGCTTTAAATATGTGATATGCCAGTGACTGTTTCATTGTACAATATACCTAAAAATAGCCTACACAAAGTTTGTATATATGTATGTATGTGTACATAGTTTGGTGATATGTTCTGTCTGCACAAGGTAAATGCAATCAGATCATGATATCTATATCTAGGAAACCATTTGCTTTATGGTAGCAATTAACCCTTAGTTCATTTAAATAAGATCAAAAACAGAGTTCTCTTTTTTGAGTTCAGGAGCTTGTGCATAAAGATATTAACATTTCTTATTTTTAGAAATTCTGGGAAATTTTGTGATGCATGAGATGATGAGCAAGCATCTTCCGGGATGAAGTCACCCCTATTAAAATTTTTAGCTTTGTTACACATTATGGGCAGATGTTAAATAACAGTACAGGCTTCTATCTACTGTGAGTAGGTTTTCTATTGTGGATTCTACAAACAGGCCAGTAGATTTTTCTTTTTTAATTTCTTTTTTTTTTTTTGCTATGTAGCTGTTTCATCCATAACACTTGCCTCACATTCTGAGCTATCAGAAATAACTAACAGTGTCTTTGATGTGAGGTCCTTGTCTGAGCCTTTTTTCCCCATTTTATACTTATGGAAGAAGCTGGAAGTATGAAAGACTATTTTAGTCATAACAATCATCTTATCATATTGCCAGGACCAAAAGCAGAATATTTCTTCTCAGGCAAGAGCATCTCCAGCTGTTATTTTTATTATCTATCACTTTTTATTATCTATCACTATCTATTATCTTTATCTATCACTTGGACACAAATGGTTAAAAATGTGTTCCTTATCTGCCCCCTTTTGCTTACATTATCGTGTGGACGATACCATAAAACTGGTTTAAACACTTGAGTATATATCTACTAGGATTGTTCTGTTACCCCCCTCTGCCTTCATGGTTACATTAACAGCAACCTAATACCTTACCTAGAGATTATTACCTCTCCTACTATGATGGTATCCATTAGAATCATGAAATTTGCCTCTTTCCATAGTATCTGTGTACTCCACTGGGTACATTCTCTTTCTTCTTCAGACTACTCCTAAAATTATTTACAAAGAAAAGGAAGAGATATTGGTATAAAAGGGCCTTAAACTTTAGGAAACATAATTTTCAGGTTGCTGGGAAAAGAAGACAGTTCTTACCAAATTGCCCCAAATGAATAGAGAAAAAGGAGAAAGTTAATGATATTGACCAATAATTGCAATTGTATTTTCCCATCAAAATACATTTTACCAAGTTAATAGAACTACAAGGGAATAATTAAGTACAAAAAAAAAAAAGGAGAAAATTCATCTCAGGATTCATAATGTGATAAAAGTATGTATAATCACAAAGCAAAACAGTCTCATCATTACAGAAGCACATGTAAAAGCAAACATTAAAGCAGTTTCAGCTTCACGAAGGTGCACATAAGTCTAGAAACAGGAAATAAGAAAGATTTAAATTTTAGAAAGTAGATACAAAGTATGATCTTTTATTGATCTCCTTCCACACAGGAAATAGAAAAAAAAAAGAAGATAAAATAGTTGGAGTAGGATATGTGTTCTTTCTTTATGTAATGGCACAGACGTGCCATAAAAGCCCATGGGAGAGATGTCAGAGAGGAATTGCTGAAGTAGAAGCCCTGTAACAAATACACAGATTTAAAATTCAGACCTTATGGATAATTAGGTGGTGCTAAACAACTGAATTGTAGCCAAATCTAGCTGTCTGTGACATGTTAAGGGGGATGAGAAACACTGTATTGAGTACCAGAATTGGAATGTTAACTCTCCTGAATAAGAAAAAAAATCCTTACCTTCTTCCTCCATATTTGAGATCTGCATTTCTATTCAGTGCCCGTTACAACCTTCTGCACTTCCACTACACCGTGCTCTAATTTTGTCTCCCATATCTGTGCCATCCACACAGTTACGGTCAGGATCTCGCACTCCGTGAGCGTAACAGCTGTGTGGACCTACCATTTCTTTGAGCATCTGCAAAAGGCAGGGCACGGGGAACAGAGCGGGCTTCACGTGCGAGAAAACACCGCTATCGCCAGCCTCACCCTCTCTAAGGGCAGAGCAGCCGCCTCAGTTCCCAACTCCTTCACGGTGCCTCTCTAAATCCCTCCATTGGCAGGGTACTTTTTTTTTCCTTCGTCCCCTAGTACTGAGTTGCAGTTGTAGGCCACAGTTTCACTCTAAACAAGTAACCTTTACATTCTTTTTCTTCTGCAAACAATCAACAGAAATCTAAACATGTGCATAACAGAATATAGTAAGAACAGAGCTCTAAATTTAGAAGTTGTGCATTTGGGATTTCAAAGCTGCTTCAAGTGCTGTTAGTACTTTTGGCAGCCCAGATTTATGTTAATTACATGAGGGTTGCTGGAGATGTCTCTTAGTGTCTGGACATTTTTGCATGTACTCTGTCTGTCTTGGTTTCCTGCGTGCCACAGTCTTCAACCGAATGTCAAATTTTAGTTGTAGCACTGAAGTCATAATTCCACAGAAATTCTAAAGGGCCGGAGAGAGTTGTATTTCATAGCTTAGGTTTCTGCAGCAATATGGACTTGGTATTACAAACCATGTAACATGTGACTACTGCTGAAGAAGGAGGCACAGCTGGCAGCTGCGTGGATGAGCAAGCACATTGAATGAGGACATTTTTCAAGCACTGGTTGGGGAGAGAGAAAAATATGCAAATTATTTCTTTGGCAGTGTTTATTTATTTATTTTGGAGCTCACCCCATTGTTTATCATCATGATAGTTTTTGACAGATCATGTGTTGTGGTTACTTTGTATTTCAAAGGCGGATGTTCTGATATAGGGGATGCTGCCCACCCCACTTATTAATAGCAAGGGGTTGTAAACTTCCATAACGGCACAGTTTATCATATCATATGTTACGCCTTGTCTAGGAAGAACATTTTCATCCCTGAAAAGGTAGACAATAAATAGACGATAAAATACCATAATTTGTGACAGCCAGAATGTCTTTGCCAGGAAATGTGATGACCAAGCTGGGCAGATCATTTGGGCTGTGCTATCCAAGAGCCACCTGATTACTGAATGCATGTGCTTGAATAAGGATTTGTGAATGCCCAACCAGCAGAGTCATTCGTCTCCTATACTAGATGCAGTGAATGAAAAGTCTGTTCTGTTTCCTTGCAAACCTCCTTCTTGTCCTAGCTGTTTTACCTCGTTCAGTCATGTGCGGGTTCAAGGACAACTGATCAAAGAGTGGTAATAAAACTGTTTTGGTTATAACATCAGCCTTGTAACGTCCAAGCCTTGTAACAAACCTTGCATATATTCATGGCAGCTTCTGCTTTCAGGAGAGCTTTAACAGGAGGAGGTGATGCTCTGTGTACCCTGGCCTTTCTCACAGTACCATTACTTTAAGGCACTCGGTGACAGCAGAGTCAGTCCCTGGCTACACAGCAAAATCAGCCCTGGGGCAGGGCGCAAGGTGGCAAAACACCCCTGCCATATTCCAAGTCCAAACAGGGAGGGTATTAATGTCCAATCAGTAACGCTTTATTAAAAGGAATCACAACAGCAAAATGGAAAACTCTTCTTTGGCTAGAGCTGGCCCAAAGATTCTCAATGTCTGTAGACAAAAAAACTGAATTTTCTTACCAGCAATGGGATGCTGGGACTGGGACAAGGATGGGAACTCTTGTAATGAAAAATGGAGGCAGAAGGGGAAAGGGCAGAATTAAGTTAAGAGCTAAGGGGAGAGCCCTGGAGAGTTAAGCATGTTTTTTTGCTTCTTTCCACGAATGTTTTCTTCTTTGGGTGAACGGCCCCTATGGGAAGGGATGACTTGCACATGGGGCACTGGTCCTCAGCAGTATAGGCTTCTGAGAACAGGGGAAAGTACGTAGTATATCCAGGACTATTTGCTGCCTCCAGGAACTGCCTACTTCACCATGTTTACAGCTGACCATATTATGCTGTGGGGAGTTAATATTTCATATCATCATATCATATCATATCATATCATATATCATATCTATACAAAGTACTGCTTTCTAATGATGGCATACCTTCTTTAATTCAACCTGGCAAAACTATCTGTCTTAAAATTCTGGCTGCAAAAACTGCTGTTTGTGGCTGTCTGTGGCAGCTGACTGAAATATTCTCTTTACTCTTTAAGTACTACCCGGGGTATTGGAAGCAGATCTGAAAGAACCAATGTTAGTAACCCCAGCAGATGCCTGAAGCACAGTGTATTCATAAGTTGAAGTTGCCCTTCCGCCAGTTCAGGTGCATACCTGGAAAGGGGCATATTTTCCAGCAGGGGAACTCCCCTCTGCCCTGCCCTTCAGGTCCCATTTCTCTAAGGCAGCTAAGGAAATCACTTCCGAGGAATAATACATTAACATGTGTTTTTAACCTGGAACAGATCTAGATCTGCTAATAGGCATGTTATGAAACTCATGTGTGTGTGTAAGCAGTTCTCTGGATGTAATTTGTACAAGCAAAGCCATGGCTAGATTCTTCAGTTATCAGTCTTCAGTTCTTGGACTACAGCTCACAAGAATGAATTTACAGAGGTGGCTGAGGGCACCAAACCTGTCCTCTTTCATTCATGCTGCCCCTTGCAGTGAATACTCCTGCCAGAGCTGGGCTGCACCTCATCCTTTGTCACACTCCCCTTATGATCAAGTTTCTGTCCACTCCATGCTTGTTTCCTCAAATCTCATTGTCCAATGGTTCCAAAATATGGTCTGGAGGCTTGTGATAGTACCAGGTACATTTATTTATATGCAAAACTCCTTGCAAAACAGAGGGTTAAGGGCTAGATCACTAAGTTCCATTAAAAGTGGAAACCAGCTGCTGCCCAGCAGTCAACTTCATGTTTTGTTTTTTTTTTTTTTTTTTTTAAAAAAAACATATTTATATACTTGTTCAAAAAATTAAAATGTCTGGGAGTTGTCAGGTCTCCCAGTCTGCTCCCTTTCTGCACATAACTCTTCATAACTCAGTCTCCCTACACCTGTCTCAGGCTGGCCCCCTCCCATCTTCCATCTGCAAAAATGTGTACAAAGGTCAAAATAACAAACTGCTAGGACATTATTGGAAAAAGAGCATTTAAATAGGAAATGGGGTGTTATAATCTGTATTTGCCCTGCTCCCTGTAAGGGCAGAAGGGTTTATAATGGTAAAAGCAGGAGTCAGTAGAACTGTACTATGTGGCCTGTCTCTAAACGTGAGACAAGCATGGGGAAAATAAAGCAGTTGCATAGAAATTGCAGTAAAGAAATTACATGAGAATTGTATTGCAGCTAAATAAATTGGGCAGCATTGCCACAGCGTGTTCATCGCATTGAATCTCTCAGCCTGTGGTGTAGAGCAGGGTACCCATGTAGCTAAATTCTCCTGTCTAGCTGAGGTCAGACCTCACTCAGCTGACACAACAAATGGTTAAAGAACAAGCATGCTGGCAACCAGAGAGGGAGGCTGAAGTGTTCCCTGGCCAAGTCTTTTCCCTGAACAAGGAGGTAAGAAGAGACAAGGCGTCCTTTAGTTGGTCCTTTTGGTTCTTTTTCAACAGGAATAAATTGTCAGAGATGTTCTGAACCAGCTACAGATGCTGTCTTGAGGCATCCTGACACTGTGGAGTGGAGGACAAAACCAAAAGGACTGAAAGAGATAGTGGGAAGGGATGCCTCACTTGAAATACACAGGGGAGTAAGAAGACTCCACAATATTTTTTTGGACACGAAAGACTTGATGTTAACAGGAACAGATTGGTGAACTACATCTCTTAGGTTAGAAGCTGCTGGAGTTGGTATTTCAGGGGAAGTGACTAGAATAACCTCTGGAGGGAGGTTACAGACAAACAGAATTTCGAAGTTTAACACCAGCAGCCTCTTGCACCTTTACTCTAACACTCGCCTCCTACACTTGTTTGCTATGTACCTCCTTCCACCATTCTGTACCATGACAAAGATTGTCACATCATTTTAGGCAGCAATTACAACAAAGGATACTAAGCTTGATAAGCCTAATGAAGTCCAGATAGTGCCTCAGGCTATTTGAACAATATACTGAACTATACCTCCTGCAAAAACCCACCATTTATAATTTGTTAGGTGTGTTCCTATGCAGCTTTATTCAACAAGAACAAGGGATACCTCAAATACCCTTTTGGAGAAAAAGTAAATACTGAATAAATTGACCTCTAAAAGGAATTTTAATATATTTACTATGTGTTCAATTATTTTAAAATAAAGAATAACATCCAATAAAAGCCTTTTAATTATATATTACTATATTAATTGCTCTATCATACAATAATTCTAATGCTCACAATAAAACTACTTTGTAAACATTCTTGCAATGCTAGTACATAAAAGTAAGACTCCAAATGACCACTGGCTAATTTATGAGAATGGAATAGCTTTGCAGGAGTAATATTCTAGCTTCTTAAGACCTTGTATCCACAAAATCTAGTGTTACATATTTCAGCAGGTTTCATCCCTCTCTGGTGTCTATGGATAAAGAGCAAGTCAAAGAAAATCTATATCCCATAACTTTGTTGAATAAACTCTACTATTAATCTTCTCATAATGTAATAGATTTTTTTTTTCTTTTTAGAGATATGGAAAGAAAAAAGGGAGAGGAAAGTAAAGGTGGGGGAAGTAAAGTTGTATGAAACATTCAAATATGAATGTTTCAGCTGTCATTCAGAAACAACTGACTTCAAAACTTGTTATATGTCTTGATTTTTAAGGATATTTTGCAATCCTAAAATGTACTGAGATATGTTTTAATCTGTTTTATGTCTGCATTTTAATGTCCAGCCACACAAAAATGTAATTTTCCTCATTATATGACTTATATTAATAGTACTGTGGTTGCCAGTACAATGGCTTTTTTTCTTATGCCTGTTAAATGATATTTAACTTCAACCTTAATACCATACTCAGAATACTCAGAGGAATTATCTAGTTTGACCCACTGTGAGACTATGTTGCTCAAGACCAACATTTAGATGCCTCAAAGTCTCCTGAATTCCAGCTTAGCTGTAACCGTGGCAGATCTACCAGAAAAAGCCACAAATTTATGTTTAACCCTTCCAGTTGAACAGGTGCAAAGAATCTGAATGCTGAAAGTGTGTGGCAGGTTCAATATTGCAAAGCATTTTCATGTGTCTTATGATTTGAGTGTCACTTATGCATTAATTTCTACTTGAAATTTCTTGCTAGTGGCATCTATCCTGTAGATGATTTTTCACAAGATTGTGTAAAGTTTGAGGAAAGCTGTTCAGATCTATGTGTTTTAGAGATCAGAGAAAATTGCTTTTTTTTTTCAACCCATTTTTTGGTCAACGAATATGTATATGAAAAATACGGGGTTTGGAAGTGCCTTTCCATATGGAAATAGTTCACTAAAGTCTAATGCAGAGACTTGTTCTCAGTAAGATTTTTGATTTTGTGAAGCTAAGAATGTTTAGAAATCTTGTAGCAACCATACCCATTATTTTTTTGAAGGCCTGTCACTTTTATCTTTCAGGGTTCTGAAGACACACATTTGTAGCTGGGTCTATGGTTGGGAAAAACTAGCAAAGGCTGAGATTCTTCTCAGTATGAACAGGTAACGTTGTAATTCTCATAATCTCTCTGGTACTAAACATATGACTAAAGTGATAAATGACCTGAGTTCAGTTCATTTATTGATTGGCATTTTCTTCAGTGAAACTTTGTATCCTCTCCAATAATAAATATTGTTCCCAAAATGTCAGGCTACTGAGAGTCATTTAGGTCAACTTGACCAATCTTTTAGGATCAGGTAGAAGGATTGCAATATTTCTATATTGCAATCCTCTGGCTACAGAAACATTGCAGAGAGTCATGCTCAACTGCTTACACAATGCTTGGTGCTTTCCAAGCTACTGCTTTGCTACCAGATAAATTTTATCTATTTGCTCCTTTACATTTATATTTTATCATAATGATTTGCACTTTATATTTGACCATATAGAAATAGAGTCTTGCTCATGTCTGGTTTCCCAAGGAAGCTATATTGCCTTCTCACCTACAGGCATACAACTGTGGTGTTGAGCCCAATATCCCTTCTTTGACAGCAGTTCTTAGCTTTTGGCAGAGGTGACATAATGACCAGAAGGTGATTTTCCCAGGGAAAATCTATTCAAACATGTTTGTACCTGTAATTTCCTCAGATGTAGAAAACAGCTGTATATTTTGTGATACTGGTGAACTGCATTATAGCTGGCCCCTGGCTTAGCACAAAAGCCTAAAACAACCCCAGGGGTAAAAAATACATGATTAAGGGAAAATAGGAGAGTCCAGTAGCAGTACCTTTTATGAGACTATTCTCCCAGTTGTCAACAGTACATGATATGGGAATTTTCCAAGTACTGTCTTGACAGTTGACTGCTATTGATCAATTTTTTTTTCCATGAAATTTTCTGGTGTGGTTTTCTTTTTTGTTGTTGTTGTTTTGGTTTTTGTTTGTTCGTTTTTGTTTGTTTTAGTTTTTTTTTGTTCTGTTTTTAATCCAAACACATATTTAGCATCCAGAGTTTGCCATTCTGCCAACAAATCTTTCATTGCCATCTTCTCTGTAGTTATCTTTACTATTCTAAATACCTTAATTTCATCATATCAAAATTATTCCCTAAATATTCATTCCTTTTCAGATGATTGATTAGCACAGATCCCTTTGAGACTCCTCGGGTGATTTCCCTTTTTTTTTACGAACGCTGACCATTTATTCTTACCATCTGTTAAAAAAAAAGTTTATCCATTTAAGAACCTTCCCTTAAAAAGCCTTTGAAAATGAGCCTTTCTGAACTTCTTCTGGATATTTGAGAAGGCTAGATCAACTACATCTTTGCCCACATGCTCTTTCAGAAAAGTTCTATAGGTTTGTGACGTATGACCACCTGTCACAAAAAAAAAATATTTTTCCCAATATTTCATGTTTATTCACATGCCCATTAATCAGAGACTCCTTTATAGATCACACTTTCCCTATCCTTTATCAATCACCAATTTTATCAATAGTAACTATTTTCAATTTATTGATAGATTGAATAAGAAGGTACAAGAACTGATCAATAATTTTTCCTGTTTCGTGTTGTTACTGAACAGTTAGAAAGATTTTTCATTACCCTCTTTAAATTTAAATTCCTTCTTTTTTTTTTTTTTTTGTAAAAGGTGTATTATGGAAAAACGTATAAAACGAGTTTCTCTAAGTCCATGTTCAGTGGGATCAGCTATATTACTCTTCTGAATTCTTTTTTTAATCACATCATTCTGGTTACATGATTAATCTGTGGCCAGTGTCAGGTTAGAAGGCCTGTAATTGCTATGGTCTTCCTGTTTATTTTTCTAAAACATGGACACAACAATAACTTTATTCCGTTTTGGGAGACTTTCCCAAATTCCTAGAGTTACTGCAAAACAGTCTTAATAATCTATAGAGTTCTTTCATTAGTTCTTTTAAAAAACAACATATTTTCTGGAGTTAATGATATAAAAATTACTAGCTTTAACAGGTGCTCTGTAATATCCAGGTAATAAATTTTCCAGCAGAAGGTGTTTCATCTTCATAGCACTGTGTACCTATGTAATCTGGTTTTCTTCCAAATACAGTTTTGTCTTCTTGTATTAATTATTGGCAATTCTACCATTCCCATTTTTACAGGACTTCTTGTTTTCCTAATATTCCAAATATTCTGTCTAACTGATAATAGAGTAACAGCACAATGGGACTGTGCTTTAATTTAAAGAATCCTTCAGATGCAATGACTCCCATCAGGTTTTTTATTTATGTCTTGTGACAAAGTACTGAGGAGGGAAGCTAACATTTCTGACTCCTGAAAGACTCATGTGGATATGATTTTGGATATTTAGGGCAAAATGACATTAAGAGATGAAAAATAAAATTGTTGAGGAGGGGGAGGGGTAGGTAATCCTGCGTCTGGAGTGAATAAAAGTAAAGAAACATTTTGTTTGTTAGGAAAATCACCTCAAAAACTGGACATGGTGCTGTGACCAGAGCTGGAGATTGCAAGTGGACAAAGGCTCTCCTGGAATAATCTGTGTGTCTTTGTCCTAGGGTTTCTGGAAGTTACTCACGTGCCTAAACACAGAGTCCAGAGAATATATGGAAGCCCTACACAGGGATGTCAGATATGACACAAGGGTCATGCAAGATACACACTTCTGGAGCAGTAGCTGATGACTGGCAGGATGATGGAAATAGTCCAAAATGGGCTGCGTTTAAGCACATTGGCATTGCTGTCCTTTTGCCAGACTGGGAAGATTACTTAAATTAATGGTGTCAATTGTATTCACTAACTGTGTATTTCTCGTCTTCCAGATTTGTGCTTCACATCCTGAGCTCTCTTAACTCAGAGGAGCAGACAAAAATTAGAATTGAAGATACAAAGCAGTGCATTGTAATAAATACCTACTGAAATCAGATCCTAAGCATATTAAATATGTGAAATGTTTGGAAACTTTTCATCCTAAATGCTATTTATAAAATAAGTCACTAAAATGTTAAAAGACATGCTGATCAAAGGCTCGCAGAAAAGAACAGTAGACTCTCATTCTTCTACTGACTCATATTTAGTCTGTGACGCAGAGTAAATAATTTCATATGCTTGCAGACCCATTGACCTACTTGCAAACTCAGACTATTGGTGACTTCTGGAGAAGCCTATTTACTGCTTATGGATGAAAGACTTCTGTCCATAACAAATACTATTGTAGTTTATGGGGAAGAATCTGAGGGAAAGAAACCCTGAACAACTTACTAGAGATAGTAGTTATTGCCTCTAGAGGTAGAGAATTTGCTATCGGCCTACTGAAAATTTACTAGTTGCATACTGCTGGCTTGCTGCAAGACTGACTGTCAGTAAAAGGAGAAAATGAATGCAGTAATGTTTTTGTCAGGTGGGCCCATACAGTATGAAATGTGGTTTATTAACAGTCTTTACTAGATGAAAGCCTGGATCGTGTAATGGCACTTTGTAAATTAATGTACAGGTTTTTTTACCAACCTATCAAAGTGATCCACTTTCAGCCATGCCTTTCAGCATCATTGTCAAAAAATGCCACCAAACAACCCTTTATTTGAATAAGTATCATGCTAGGCATGAATGATTTCTTTATTTTTATACTTGTCGGTTCACCATGACCACCAAGGCAGCAGTTTGTTCAAGAAGCGGAGGCTTGTTGGGCATACCCAACAATGTGTCGTTTCATAAGAACAATGTGCGGTGTATATAAAATAATGCAAAGTTTCCAGTTCACATAACATTCTATGAGCATGTCTCAGTACAGCTTTTCTGTAAAAATACCTTATTTGGGCCTTATAATCAAAGGCATTGAGTAAAACTTTTTGGCTGCAAGTTTGCCGCCTTCTTTTTTTTTTTCTTTTTCAAGTAAAAAGCAAGAACATCACCAAAACAAGACAGAAAAGTGGTTGTCCTGCTAAGTTACAAGTTACTCCATAATTTTTTAAATATTCAGTTTTTCTGATAATCTAAGGTACTTTGTACACTCACTAGAATTAACTGAACAGTAACTAACTCTTGTCACAAACTTCTATAAGAAATCTCTGCATGTTTAAAAATCAGGAAAACTAATTTAGCAAAAGCTAAATAATGTTTAAATAAATGTTTAAAAATAAGTATTTCCTTAAAAAGGTGGTTTACCCCCTCCTTTAATGAACTCCTGTAATTTGTGTTTGTGGAAAACAAATTCCACATGTAACAAACTGTACTACTGCAAAAATTAATCCAGGCATCCATTTAGTCAAGTGTTATATAACGGTATATAAAATGCTGTATGTTCCCATAGAAATTCTCCCTACCATAGAATTTGTCACTAGCATCAGGCCACCAGAAGGTGATTTATGACCTTAAGTAGACAGTTTCTATAACTTAAATTCCTGGGGGTTTTAGTTGTTTGTTTGTTTGTATATTTTTTTTTGGTTGTTAATTTATTGTCTCCTTATAAAAATATGAATCCTATGAATTTAAAAGTCTTGGCCTTGATATCCTGTGGTGGTGAGTTTGGAAAGCTAACAACATGATGTATTCATTGTAGGCTGTGCCTAATTAGTAAATGAGTGAAAATAAAAATTCAGTGATGTTTAACTCCCCCAAAAGTAATGTATTTTTAAGTAATATGTCTAAGATATACACTAATTGAATAATATAATCCAATGGGGATGTCAGTGCATACTGGAAATTAATTTCTTATGTGTTTATAACCTTTTTTACTGTGATTATGACACACTTTCTGAAGATTTGTGACCATTAGCAAGAGCACAATGCCATATGTCCTTATACACATGGCTCTGATTCAAAAAAGGAAATAAGAAAAGTCTGAAGGACACAGATTCTGAAATGAAACAGGCAATTCTCACAAGATGTCCATCCACATTTTTCACATCCGAAACATTTTTACAGTTCAGAAGATTTCAAACTAGGATCCAGACTTGTAAACTGAGACTTCAAGGTTTTTGAAATTTGGCCATCTTTACTTAGTAAACTTCAACCAGGAACTTTTTAATATTAACTTCGTGTTTCACTTGAATAGCAAAGACATATGGTATTCTTTTCACATTGCCATTTAAGCCACCTGCTCACCAAAAAAGGACATATATAAGTAATATTTCCACAAACCTGGAGGTGAAATACTTTCTCTATCATTTAGGATTTACTTAAAAAATGTTATGTTCTATTCTGCACAAACAAGATTCTCCTACAGTATGATGTTTTGGCATAAAGACTGACCTTGATCCTGGAGGTATACCTCAAGCTATATCTCCACTGTGTCAGGCTTTGTATGCCTAATAGTTTTTAAGGAAATCTTATTGAAATGGTTCCCTTCAATTATATTTCATGCATTGAGAAAATATTAGGATACAGATACTACCTTGTCTCTTTGGAAAGCTCTCAAAACCGCAGACTTCTAAAGCATGCTTGCTTTCCTAGTTACCATAGTGTTTATCTCATTCGAATAACAAAGCTTGAAATCCTTTAATAATACCAAAAAAAAAAAAAAGAAGAGAGGAGGAAAAAAAAGAACCTCTGATAAAAGGATTTTGAGTCTCCTATAATAGTACAATTCAAACCAAATTGTTTTAATTCAAGTATTTAGAATGCAGTAACACATTTCAAAACCATAATGCGTTTGTAGATAACCCAATTTCTTTGTGTATAGAAATCTCAAAAGAGAGATGTGAATTTGTTACTTAGTTTTGATCATTTATTTTGTATAAGTAATGACTATAACCTAAAATACTGTGTGGTGTGTGGCTTTTTTTTTTTTTAATTTCAGTAAAATATCTTCTATTCCATGTTTAGCACATGAAAAGACAGGCTTTTTTGAAACAAATGCAGTAGCTGCAACTTCTCTAGAGGGGCTTACAGTAAATGGATTTGATTTAGGTACAATACAGTGACAGCAGCCTGGATCTACAGCTAACTGGGTACTTTCTACCCGCCATCCTTGATGAAGCCTAAACAGGGTGATGAGACGTCTCTGGAGTAGCAGTTCTGAGGATGATTCTTTGCAACAGGGGAGAACTCAGTTCCTGCTCCATGTCCGGCCACGCGGGAGCCTTCATATGGGTGTCACACGGGAGAAATCTGCCAGGAATGTCTTACCTACCAGCCTTTTGGTTTTTAAAGGTGAAACCTACAGTCTTTCCCATTTTCTCTCCCTTTGAAGCCACACAAGTTTGGATGGAACATTTTAAAAGACTTCATTTTACTAAACCATTGTCCGTCCGTCCATCCATCCATCCATCCATCCATCCATCATGTCTGAGAAGTCATGGCAGTCCAGTGAAGTTCCCACTGACTGGAAAAGGGGAAACGTAACTCCCATTTTTAAAAAGGGAAGAAAGGAAGACTTGGGGAACTACAGGCCACTCAGTCACACCTCTATGCCTGGCAAGTTCATGGAGCAGATCCTCCTGGAAACTATGCTAAAGCACATGGAAAATAAGGAGGTGATTTGTGACAGCCAACATGGCTTCACCAGAGGCAAAGGGTGCCTGACAAATTTGGGGGCCTTCTTTGACAGGGTTACAGTGTTGGTAGATACGGGAAGAGTGACTGACACCATCTACTTGCACTTGTGCAAAGCAATTGACACTGTCCCACATGACATTCTTGTCTCTAAATTGGAGAAACATGAATTTGATGGATGAACCACTCGGTGGATAAGGAATTGACTGGATGGCTGCACTCAAAAAATTGTGGTCAATGGCTTGATGTCCAAGTGGAAGCCAGTGACAAGTGCCATTCCTAAGAGGTCAGTACCAGGATCAGTGCTGCTTAATATCTCTGTCAGTGACATGGACAGTGGGACTGAGTGCACTTTCAGCAAGTTTGCTGATGACACCAAGCTGTGTGTGGCTGATGGGAAGGGATGTCATCCAGAAGGACCAGGACAGGCTTGAGAGGTGGGCCTGTGCAAATTTCATAAAGTTCAACAAGGCCAAGTGCAAGGTTCTGCACCTGGGTCATGGCAATCCCAGGCATAAATACAGGTTAGGCGGAGAATGGATTGAGAGCAGCCCTGATGAGAAGGACTTGGGGGTGTTGGTGGATGATGAAATGCAACATGAACTGGCAATGTGTGCTTGCAGCCCAGAAGGCCAAGGGCATCCTGGGCTGCATCAAAAGAAGTGTGACCAGCAAGTCAAGGGAGAGCAAGTCAAGGGAGGTGATTCTGCCCCTTCACTCTTCTCTGGTGAGACCCCGCCTGGAGTACTGCATCCAGCTCTGGAGCCTCCAACAAAAGAAGGACATGGACCTGTTGGAACGTGTCCAGAGGAGGGCCATAAAGATGATCAGAGGGATGGAGCACATCTACTATGAAGCCTGGAGAAGATAAGGCTCCAGGGAGACCTTATAGTGGGGCCTAAAGGTACCTAAAGGGGGCCTACAGGAAAGATGGGGAAAGACTCTTTATCAGAGGGTGTAGTAATAGAACAAAGAGTAACAGTTTTAAACTGAAAGAGGATAGATTTGGATTAGATATAAGGAAGAAATTCTTCACTGTCAGGAGGGTGAGACACTGGAGCAGGTTGCCCAGAGAAGTTGTGGACACCCCATCCCTGGAAATCATAGAATCATAGAATGGTTAGAGTTCGAAGGGACCTTAAAGATCATCTAGTTCCAACCCCCCTGCTATGCAGGTTGCTCAAAGCCCCATCTGGTCTGGCCTTAAACACTTTCAGGGATGTGGAATCCACAACTTCCCTGGGCAACCTGTTCCAGTGCCTCACCACCCTCACAGTAAAG
>JAOXJM010000012.1:92025921-92039667 GCA_026413425.1 Tringa solitaria
AGCCTTCTCTTCTCCAGGCTGAACAATCCCAGCTCTCTCAGCCTGTCTTCATAGAAGTTCACGTTCAAGGCCAGCCTGGATGGGGCTGTGAGTAACCTGGTCTAGTGGGAAGTGTTCCTGCCCATGGCAGGGGGTTTGGAACTAGGTGATCTTTAGAGTTCCTTCCAACCCAAACTACCCTATGATTCTTTTTTTTTTTATTTTTTCCTTGGAGTGGAGATTTTTCTTCCCCACAAAAATTTTCAGATATGCTCAGCACCTGTGTAGTGAAGGTAAGTCTGGGAGAGTCAAGGATACATATAAGCCAGGATGGTCTGTTAAATAAAAAGAAAAGGTTGGGATATGGGATAAGTCCTTGGCCAGAGTTTAATTAATAGTAGAAGACAGAAGAAGGTACATGTCTCTGTATTAGATCATGTACTGGAGAACTTTTTTCCAACAGGTTACATAGTTTAGCACAAGGGTCAGGGTGTTTGTCATCCAAGGTTTGTCACTCAGCTGAGAATGGGCAATGGCCTGAGAGGAGAGAGAGAAAACTGCCTGTCACCCCTCAAAAGGTAGAAGAAAATAAATACCAAAGATGGCATATGTGGTCATCCCAACTTAAAGAAACAAACTGTAAGGTTGTCCTGGTTCTAAAGACACCTTGGAGGTTGAATCTCTCCCAGGCACGAGTCCTTAAGGACTGTGGTAATGGATGAGTAGAATTTCTTGCCAGCTCCCCTGTGTCCGGCTTGAAGCCTGACTGAATGGACTTAGCAAGGGAGAAAAACAATGTGAAGTTGAAAGGGAGGGTGGAGAGGGAAATTGTTTCCCTGCAGCCCAAAGCTATGATGTGTAGAAGTTATGCTGCTGTAACCAACCACTACAGAGTTCCTCGGTATAGCGGCTCTACGTGATGCAGAGACATAATAATAGTCATGCTCTCAACGTGCTCCTCCCAGCTTCCTCTTTTGCACTCTTTTGGAAAGAGACAGAAATTGTGCAATAAAATTCAAGGACACATGGAATTAGAGGCTCTGTCTGCTATTTGCCCCATGGCACCCTTTTGGCCTCTGGATCCTTATGCGATGAGATTTAGTATTTGGCATAAAAAGATTTAAGGCTTGAGGGGAACTGCTTTAACATTTTAAAGCTTCAGGCAGTAAATACAGACTTATTTAGATTGTTTATATGCCTGAAGTTTGAGAAAGAACTGTATCAACTGAAAAAAAATGCATTACAAACATTATTAAAATATACATTTACATAAAGAGCAAGTTTGTTCCTGTCTGGGTGCTTTGTTTCCTGCACATGGAAAAGACCATGTTAAAATAAACAAATGAGTATTTTCGTTAAATGATCACACTCAGAAATGTGGCAGCATAACTTGACAGCAAGGATACCCCCTGCAAGCTTGCTCATAGCATTGCTCCTGGCTGCTTACTCTGTCTTCTCCCACACTCTGCCTGTAGTAGAAGGGATTGTATACTCCAGACATGACTATCATAGACCATTTTTTCTTCATTTTTCTCTAGTGACTGTAACATGCTGAACTACAGTCTTGCACAAATAACTGCATTGATACTCAAAGGGTAATGTATCAGAGGATAAGAGGAAACAGTTAAGCTTCTAAATGCAAACTGAAGAATCATTATTGCACTTTCTGCAGAGAAGTAAACGCCTTAGAACTTTTCCACCTTTTCCTGTGTGAGGCTGTCTCACAGCTCTGAACAGTATTAAGATTAAATATGAATCATGAGTACATGGATGAAATTGCTGGTGGGACATCCTCTGTGCAGCCGCCTTTATTTAGAAGTTTTCATCTTCTTCAAGCCACCAGTTCCTACTTCTGTTTACCTTCTTGACACATTGTGGAACTGTACAAGTTTAGCTGGTGCATTTATATGTACAACAGAGCTAATTACATAGGTCCTAGTCCTGCAATTGAGCCTATCTGGATGGTTTGCACAGGAACAGCTATGTCAATTTGTACTGTCAGGTCAATAATTACTGTTAGGCTGCAACTCTTTGTACTGGATAAGATATCTTTAGTTAATCAGGAACATGAAGAAATCATCTTTGCAGTCTAAAATTTGTCTTTAGCATTCCCATATGGTAAGTAGCTGTATAGCAACACATGTTATTCTAGCAACCTCAACAAAATTATTCAAATTCCTGACATTGCTTTGATGAGACCTGTGCAATAGGATCCAGAGAAAGTGAATAAAATAAATAAGGTATCATTTAACTCCACCGTTCAGTCGCATATGGAAATTTTCTAATCAAAAAGATTTTAAGTTTCCACAGCTGAGAATCAGCCAGGGAGCTTCACCATCAGTCAAAGAAGTTTTCCCAACTAAAAGCAGTGCTTTCCTCTCTGAGATGAGAATACACATAATCAAGACTCTCGCATTTACCCAGGGTGGGGGTTAGCTTGGAGCACCAGGGCAATTCAGGAATGGACCACAGTGGCAAACTACAGCAAAGGGACACTCCGTGTGAGTACCTTGAACTAGAGTACCCTCCTGGGCTGGAGCCAGGAGGTGGCATTACCAAGCAGATGTCTTCATCGTTGTGGACTGACTAAAACAGAGCAGACCACTGGGAACTAACGTCCTGTTCTTAATCCAGCTGTATCAGTGAACAGATAAATGCTTTGACTGCTCACCCCTACTCTCTGCTGGAGTTACCTCTTTATTACTTGGTCATCAGAATGATCACCTTTAGTGATGAGTTAATGGAAGAACGGTTTCTGAGACATTCCCCAGGTGCTTCAAGCAGATTCAGACAGGTTATGGCACACAATCACATTAATTAAATAGTACGTCTGATTTTTCTTTAGATTAATTGGGGAACATCCACAGGACTTGCTCCGACACTTGACTGTCAATGTTGGAAACTTCCTGGTGGAAGACAAAGTTAGGGATGGCAATGTTTTCTGTTCTTACAGCTGGATGCAGATGATGTAAAAAGTGAAATCAAAATGTAGTTTTTAGCATATGGGTAGCATCTAAAGGGTGGATAAATCATGCATTTCTGTACTGCGTAATAGAGAGTAGCAGAGAGGATCTCCATCTAACAGTAGCAGAACTGGTACATGCACACAGTACAATGACTTGTAAGCAATAACAGGTACCATTTCAAAACTGAAAATGGAGCTACAGTAAGTGAATGCAGGCATGTTGTACCATCACAGGGCTCTATCCTTCAGAACTAGTTAAAAAGCTATCAATTTTGTTAAGAAAGTACAGTCACACATTCAAGTCTACATTTTGAATGCACAGATACTGTATTTTCACATATAGCATCTGCTTTTGGAGCTATGCACAGAGTGATAAAATTGTAACAGTAACAAGACAGAATGAAAATCCTGGGTCTGTACTTTCACCTAAACACTACAGGTATATTTACATATTTGGTTTTGGGTTTTTTTTGGTTTTGCTTTGTTGGTTTTTTTGTTTTTTGTTTTTTTTTTTTTTTGTTTTGTTTTTTAATTGCATTAAATGTATAGTGCAACTTTTATTTACTGACTAGAAATATATTTTAATTAAACAATATTGGTAAAAGCAGAGAAACTCCACAAGTAAAGTATAGCATTCTTTGATATTAAATGAATGCATTAGATTTGCTGCTTTTTTACTACAATCTAACTAGAATACTGTTTGATCACTAATAAAATACAATAACCATTCTACTCATGAGATTAGGCTGAGAAATTACTTGCTGTTATGGGCCGAGTTATTCTGTTAATCCATACTCATGGGATTAACAGCGATTCTATCCTTTGGGAAATCATTCAGCTTTCTAAATATATTTCTAGTTTTCTTCAGAAGTACTGGTAGGAAAACAAGAAGTGAATGGAATATACAGAGTGATTTCCCATGGTCTTTGAAAAGCAATTCATCTAATTGTATTACATTTACATAACTCCTAGGCCTTTTGCTTAAAAAGTGGGTTTCCTTTAATCCATCTGTCGTACTTTATTCTACTACAGGATAGAAATCACAACATGCTTCAGAAAGTTAATCATTAAAGACTATGAATTGCAGTTTTATGCACAAAAGGGCATAGGTACTGGCACAAATACACATTATATTGTCTTATCATACTATCTGCTACACATTTAACTGCCTTTGATCTTATCTAATAATAGGTATATTGCTGAAATAATCACCATTTAAATATATTAGGTTGTTTGACATAGGTACTACACACAAGGAAAATCAATAATGATTATACAATCACTAGATACAATGTAAACTGCATACCGCAAATGTCTTTACAGGGTTAGATAACATCACAGAAATCCTAATGAAAGTCAAGAGCCATTAGTTTTTAGAAGAAGCACTTGAACTTTTGGGATTTTTTACAGTAACGAGTCCAACCTTAGGTGCAAGATTTTAAAACAAATGAAGATCAAAGAAAGAAAGGCAAGTAGATTTAACAAATACGTCTCTCGAACTGGTCAATATTTGCTTTTGAAAAACTAGTAAATATATATTCATCTTCTGTAGTAAGTGGAATCTATGCTAGCAATATTATCCAGAACCTTCAAGTGAAAGTATTATTTTCACATCTTTTTCAATGATAGCCGAGCTAATAACCACCACCTGTTAGCTCTCACAAATTGAAGCCAGTGGGCCTACCTAAGAGGTAAGGTCACTAAACGTAATTCTTTAACAAAGCTTTATTCCACAGTCTTAAGTAGCACAATAAAACAAAATGACTACAAAGCCCACAACCACTATTAAACACATGTTCAAAATCAGAACGTGGCTTATGAGTAACGCTTTATTTGGTTCAGCCCATCTGAAAGTGACACTGTAATATTCTTTTTATACTTTCTGAAGCTACATTCCTGTCTAATTTCAGTGCATACATCTTCATCAGGATTTAATATTGAAGAGAAAGAATAATATTTTTATTTGAAAGTTGCAAAATTAAAATTAAAAATTAATTCTTTTGTAAAGAAACGGTAGTGGTCGTTAGAGAAATATACAAGGATTTATCAGAAGTTGAGAATTAAAAACATTTCATGTGTTTTGGCATAGCAAGAACATAAGGATTTCCAGCAAGAGGTGCAGCATTTACCTTTAATCAAAGATGAGTGCAGTTTTATCTCTACACAAAATAAATTGGTGGTTCTTGGTACTTTCCAGATGTAAAAGACAGTGCCCACTATAATTACACTGACATAAAGGTCCTGCTGCTTTTCTCGCCAGTAAGGCATAGAAGAGATTCTGTAGATAGGCAGGCTTTGAAAATAGTTGCAGAGCTGTAAAACAATTTTGTCTCAATTAACTGCTATTTTAAGCAACATTCAGAAAGCAATACAGTATTTTATATCTATATGCCTTTGAGTCAGACAATTTTAAAATCTCAATGTATAAGTAAACACCAAAAGAGGATAAAAAGTTTTGCAAAAATATAATCCACTCATTCCTGTTGTCTTATAAAATTAAAAGATTTTGAAGGTATAGAACCAACAGTTTATAACCCTTATCTTCTATCCACTCTAACATGGCTGTCAAATTTACTGTTTAAGCTTTTCTTTGTAATCACACTATTACGCACTTCATCACCTTCCCCACCCCCATCATTCGATCTAATGGTTTTAAAGGGAAAGGAAATTACTTGTCTTCACTGCCAGCACTTGACACTTTTATGGGTCATTTGTAATGAAGCTATTCTTTGGTTTTAATGGAGACCTTGATTTGGACCAGTGTGAATAATTGTCAAAAGGTGATTAATTAAATAATCACCACCACCCTGTAAAATGGATCAACATATTACATTACACTGATCCAAAAGTTATTTTATTCCTGCATTAGACTTCAAATTCTATGCATTTAAACAAGCCTTAAACTGGGCCATATAATTTACTACACATTAATTATACATATAATGTGGCTAAGTAAGGAAAAGTGTTTTACACCTTTTTTAACTCTGTAAAATATGCTGCTAAGGCTTATAACAAAACAAGATCTTTTGGGGGGAATAGTATTCCTGACTGACAATACACACACACATATAAACTAAATAATATTATCTACATGAGTTTAACATTTAGAAAGATCTCTGTGTTTTGGAAATGCACAGTTTTAGGTGAGACATAGATTTAAAAAAAAACACACACAACTCCAGCTTTAGCTAAATCCAAACAAGAGACAAGCATATGGTTAATAGCCTGGGCAGAAGATGGATAGATATGTACTGTTAAATCATGAAATATTATTCATTAGTTTAGACAGTCCTGTGCAGGTTTATGCACTGCTAACTCTTCGAAGTAATAAACTTTGTTAGAGCCACAGCTTTTGTTATAGCTTATTGCCTTCAGTTCCTTTTAGACAGTCGAAATACTACTAGCAATACTATTTGTAATTTGCTCATGGTCTGTATAAATGAAATGCCAGGATTTTGAACACAATTTTTGAGACTAAGTAAGATAATGCAGCATTTTGGCTACTGCACCTTTCCAGAAGAAATTAAGCTGAAAAGTGTTGCTGTTTAGGGTATAAATAGGGTATAAAAAGGCACCAAACAAAGTGCATATATAAATAGTCATTGTGGGAAACTGGAGAGAGATTTTTTTTTTTCTGAGCACATTTCTGCACTTGTTCCAGTGTCTACAAAATACTTCAATAGACTGACAACAGAGTCACATTTCAGACAAACATTAAATAGCACCAACACGTTAAATGATGATAGAAAAGGCAATACTTCACAGAAATATGTAGGTGTCTGCGGTACACAAAAGGCAAATAGCTGTTTTGAACTGTGAAGACTATTTAAAGGTTTAGCGTACACCTTGGATTCCTGCTGCCTACATAAGTACAGAGACCTAAATCCACTGCATACTGGGACTAACTGATCAAAGCAGTAGTTAAATCTATCCATGGAAAATCTAAGTAGTCTTTGGAGGCAAGTCTTTGAATGCAGATTAGTGATTTCATTGAAGTAGTCAATCAACTGCTTTTTTCTGGTTGTTAAAATGTCACTGAGTGAACACAGTAGATAAAAAAATGATGAGCAAAAAATAATATTTCAACTTGAACAAACTTGCTATTTGTAGACTGGATCACATGAATCTGCTTCAGTCAAGATCATTTCAGAGGTAGCTACAGGAATGAATCCCACAAAGGGAGTAAGTTTAATCATCCAATCCCAGACTGTATTGATTTTGGAACTACTTGCAATGACTATATAAATAAGCCATTTCTTTGCAACTGTATCTGGAGTCGGTCATGAACCCAAAACCTTCACAACCTGGTCCAAAGTGAATTATGCCCTGCAGAAATAAATTAATAAAACTAACACAGCTAGGCTTCTCTACCAACTTATTTTCACGTTTCAAGAGCTTAAAAATATAAAATCAATAATCATTTAGTCATAAGGGTAAATGAAGCGACATAACATCAAAGTATACCCTTTAGCCATTCAAGTCATTCTAGGTAATTTATCTCATCAAAAGGCACTGGTAATAATCCTTTCCACTCAGAGACAAGCCGCCACACAGCTGCTGTATTATCCTAGAGTAAACAAGTTTGGAGAAAATATTAAAAATCAATATCTGTTTCCTTCTATCAGGCCAGATGGCATCCATCATAAATCTGCCTTTGTAAAGACTTCTTTAGGTTTAGCAGCCAGAGTGTGAAAGACAACTGAATTAACAATATGAAACTCAGGCCAATTTAATAGGAATTGACAGCTGGATTTCCTTAAACTTACAATATTGAGGCAACTGAACAATTTGCTAAAATTAAACAGACATGGAAAACAATCCATTACATTAATGTGCTATCTAAAGGAGGCTTTGACTAATCTTAGACACTCCAAATAGTAACATTAACTACACAGAATCCATAACAGCACAAACATAAAAGAGTCCCAATTGTCATTTTTTACATTCCTGTGGTTCTCATGCCACAAAACACAGCAATCACCTCTCCTTTGAGGGTCTGCCACACAGTCCTGTTGCTGTCAGGCAGTACTTACAAAAAGTTTTGGAAAAAGGAACTTGATTACAACATCCTGAACACAATAGTTGCAATTCTCAATCAGATTTTGTAGCAGCTGTTTAAATTACTGTTGTATTGAACAACAAATCTGCAAGCTCATCTTGGCCCTTTAGATACAGCTTTAATGTTGAATGCTTGTAGGCTACTGATTGCACCACCAAGCAGGCTACAGCTCTCTTCATCATTTAGCACAAACTAGGGCCTCAAAGTGAAAAAGACTGCCATAAAGACTGTCATATTTCATGTTTTGTATCCTGCTATGGAATCTTTTCCTAAGTCTTGTCGAAATGGGTTATCAGATGTCCTTTTGTAAACCTGTGGAATGGGGTGTGTCATGCTGGAGAGGGCTCTTAAATGCTTCCAGTTCAGACTGTGCCAGCTTCCTCTTGCTGACATGTGGACTACTCTGCTCAGTCAGCCTCTTTCATCCTCCCCTGCTGTTTTTACTTAAAGAATCTTCTGTTCCTTGTGCTCATCCAGAACTTGGGACTTCCAACCCTAGACTTCAAATGTTAAAGACCCAAGAAAAACTCGCCCTGTCAGTGTTCAAGGTGACATCACTGCATGTGGCTTTTGGATGGATTTGAGAATCTGTCTTCAAACAGAAACATTGCTGCAAGCTTACTCACAGTGTGGCTAATCACCACGTCATGATACAGTTTGATGCCAACTCAATTTCAAGGTTTGAAGCCATAGGAATCTAGGTCTCTTCTGGTTCACACATGACACAGATATTTATGTGCCAAAGGGGCTTCAATTAGTCACTGACTCTAGTATAACTTACTTGTGACATTACATTTCAAATTTCATCAGAAACTTATGCTTTTTAATCAATCCATCATTTATTCTCAGTCATCTATTTTCCCAAAGTAGATGCACATTCATTTCTCTGTGTTGGAGGATGACTCAGACTTCACTACAGTACTCTTCCTTATGCCTATATAGCCCCAGAGTGTAATAATTTACAGTCTTGCCAAATCTGTGGCCAGGAGCAGATGAATTATTTGTTGAGTTTTTTGTAGTTCCATATTCGGCATTAGCTAATAAGACTATTTGCATATTTTCAGTTCAGTTACACAAAATCATGAACATCAGGTGATAAGGCAACATATCTTCTCTCAAGAAAACCTGAGAAAAGACATGGCCTGTGCAACTCTTTTCAGTCTTAGGGGGAATAAATGGGTGAATACTCAGGGTGCCTAGGGAAGGGCTTGTGAATGGAAAACTGGCAGGTGCTTGGGGCTGAGAGCAGGCTTTTTTTCATAAGAAATGGGGAAAGCTGCTGGGATTGATACTGGCCTCCTCTTCTGTCTCTGGCAGTACTCCCCAACTGCTGTTTCTCCTCTCAGGTACAGCAGATGTAAGGGGTAGAATGATCATTTGTCTGGTTGCCCAGAGGAGCAACTGGCTCTCCTAGAACAGCTTTGATAGGGCTGTGGTAAATTTTTTGGTTTTAGTCAGAAGTGTGAACTCTTCCAAATCTAAAACCTAGGGGTCCTGTGTCACACAAAGGACCATACCACATGAATGCCAGTGGTCCCATCTGCCATAAAATTGTCTGGCTGGCAGAAGGAGCCCACCCTTTAGTCTCAGCTGTGTATGCCATGGCTTAACTTATTTTCAGGAGCCCACGGCAGGCTACCAAAAAAGCATGCATCATTCCAGAGATATGAGACTTGAAGGGCTTCCAGCCTTTGGGATTCTTCTTGCACTCCCATGCTGGCTTCTCTCCTTCTCACAAAGATTCCCCCTTTCCTCTGCTCTCTGATCCTGTTACTGGGTTCACAGCACAAGTGACTTTGTAGTGAAATTTGCTAGCATAATAAGTTTCAGTTAGTAGTTGAGCTGGAGGGCAAAGAGAGTCTTGTGACATGATAACATTTTCCTATGAAATTGCACCTACAAAGAGAGCTGGGACAGAGAGACGCAAAGCTGTGGGAGGAGGGAATAAGATTGAAAAAGCACCCGAAGAAAGCAAAAGCAAAAACCCAAAAGGGTCCTCTGAAAAAGTCTGAGTGGAGATTGGCTAGATGACTTACATGTTTAACAGAGATCTAGATATGTTTCTGGGAATAGGATATGGATATCAGATGACTCTAAAGGTACTTACTCTATAGGATCTGGATGATTCAGGGCAGTGCTTCTTATGCATTTCCAGTCTCCCCTTTTCAAATCAGTACGAGTATTTTCATTCACATAAAAAGATACAGAATGAAGGACTGATTGTGCCAGAAAAGTCATTAGATTTAAGTTATTTTCCCTTCCTGCAGATCTTCCATGAGATAAGACGGTTACATTGAAGGTAATTATATAATATACGATCATTTAAATAATAAAGATGGTGAGACAAACACGCTGGTTATTTCCCCCTGAAAACTGTTATCATTATACCATACTATATTATGTCAATGCTAAAGGCAATGGAGTTAGGTTTTTATTAAGCAGAGTTCTATAATTAGTCTGCCTAGTTTATTTTCTCCAGATAATGTTATTATTGATGTTATCATTCCTCTAAACTTATTGGTAGACAAAGAAAGGTAATTATTTAAATGAGTATTGTCAGTATTAAACACTTTATTAGGTCAAGTAGAAAGATTTGACAAGTTTCTTCTAAAATACAATGGCTGAAATAATATTCTTTAGTATTGTTATTATTCTTACATATTTTGAATTTATTAAAAGTACTGCTAACTAACATGGTTCTGGTAGGTATCCTCAGTTAAAAATGTTTCCAGTCATTCACTCTAGAGGGTCTAAAGTTGTGGCTTAATATAACAACTTACAAATGACTAGCCAGACTTCAAATGCCTACCTTTTAAAAAACATATTCCTTGCTTTGCTGCCAAGTTCAAGTTGTGTGAACAGAGGATGCAGTATTTGGCCCAAATTAAAGTTCTTTTAAGCAAAGAATAAGAAATCCACTGTAAAGGGATAATAACTACCCCACCTTACATTTACTGTCGAGAACCATTGATATTTCCTTCATTTTGATTGACACAGACTGAAGTTCAGATACCAACTTCACCTGAACTCCAGAAAGTGAAGACATTATCATCAAGGTTCGATGGGAAAAAGATACACACACTGAGAATACCATGCAGCCTCTTATACATGAAGGGCATAGCAGATGATTTAAAAAGAACTTTTCATAATCCTGCACAAAAATTGCTATGGACAGATGATCAAATGCTCAGAATGAATAAACACTTCTACTTACCTAGGATCTGGAGCCAAGTTAACAACATTGATAATGGGCTCAAGACTCAATATAACACAAGTTTATCTTCATCACTGAGGATGAATACATCCGCTGTAACTTTGTCATTTGTAAGTATGATGTCTAGTCCTGACGCAGTCATCCTTTATACTCTCTGTGGTCAGTGGAAGAAAATAGGCATCTCCAGAGATGCTAATATAAGCATCTAAAATAGGACAGCCAAACTGCCCTTAAGAAGCACTTACTTCTCTCCATTGATTGTAAGGGCAGCCTAAAGTAAATAGCTCAAATGTAGACATCAATTTTTGTCTAAAACTCCATTAGAATCTCACCATGGGGAACTGATATTCAGCCTAGAGACAGATAAATGTTTTTGCCACATCTAAGCCTAATCGTATCTAAGCTTAATCAAGCTCAATGTTATCTCCATAGATAAAAAGACTGAGTTAATGCTAGAAGTCATAAGGAAGGCATTTTCTTTGAGAGGTCTGCTTATGCAGAAGCTTATGAAAAAGGATCATTTTATAGAAAATAACAATTTCTATAATCGCAAATATTTATTTATATAAGCTGACTGTGTTGGACATGAAAGTTGCTAATACACTACAGATCACTATTTTAGCAGAAGTCTTTATGCCTCAGTAGACAAAACTGGCCAAAATTACAGTCAACAGGATGTTGTTTTGTCAGCCTAAGATTTGAACATCTGCCACAGCAGTGTTCAAATGATGCAATTACTACATTGAAGAAGGTATAGTCTGGAGCGGTTAGGCTGTAAATTGCACAGAAACAGTCTTTGTCATGGCAGTCATGAAAGACCTCAGAATTTCCCTATTCTAGAATGATTACACGATAAGCAATTTTTCTTCTGTGAAAAAAACCCACGATCCTGAACTCCAGCCCTTGCCTGAATATTTTTGTTCCACAAAAGAGTTTATTCCCTGTCTTTCCTGTGTTTTCACTTTGTTGGAAAGTTAGTCATTCGCCACATGCTTACCTCTAATTTGTTGAAATACAAATCTAGATAGTGTTTGTATAAACTGCACATGGTCAGTTGCTGAAGATCAAAAGCGAACCACCCTTATTAAAACTATCCTCTCTGCTCCTTTAGCATTTGGACAAAAATATTTCCAAACTTTAAGAACAGTCTAATATTTAAATACCTAAATAATATCAATCTTAACCTCAAAACAGCTCCTCTTTATTGTGCAACCCTCTTACTTTCAATGGAACTCTATCGTGGGGAAGAGCATCGCCTGCTGTAATCTACCAGCATCATTCAGTCAATCAGTGAACTAGTCAAAAGCCCATAAAGGCTAGGGTTCAAATCAGGCATCACATTTCTTCTTGTTGCAAAGAAATCTGAAGTATTTATTCTTAGATAATTCCAGGCAATTTTATCACCAGTTCCCTTGATACAGGCACTTTCCACATCTCCTACAATCCAAGATTTCTTAATTTACTCACCTTAGAGCATAGTAAAACCATTGTTAATAATTTAAGAGAAAAGTTTAAATTCAATTCATGTATGCAGAAAAAAGCATGTATATGGCACAATCCTAATTTTAAAATGAAAAATAAAAAATTCATATGAACCCATAGGAGAAACTGAACCTTGTTATTTTTAGAACTTTTTTAATGAGCACGAACTCTTTTGTTCTTTTGATAAGTATCATGAAAAATTGAACATTCCTAATTTCCACTTATGGTGATTCTTTCATATTAGAGATTTATTTACACAAATTACAGATCTTAAATTGAATTATATTCCTGCAACTCCTCTGCTTACTGAATACTTTTAATCTTTAATAGAAATAGAGCAGCTTTCATTTACATATCATACCTACATTATGAAGTCAGGACAGTAAAACAATATTGTTTTCAGATGAGAGAAAAAATTAAGTGAAAGTAGTTTGATATACACATATATAATCTATAACTTTACTATACATGAACAGATTAATATTATTTATTTTAACATACTTTTAAAATACTAACTTTCTAACTTGTCTGATAGATAGGCTACACTTGCCCCACAAAATGTGAAGTTCCACCTCAGCAGAGACATTTAGAAAAATCTTATAATTGTTTATCCTTTTGTTTCAGTTGAGATTTTTGTCCACAATCCATTGCCTTGTGTATGAGAATGGGCTCCTTTTCTATCTACAACAAGATCAGTTATGTTAGAACTGGTCTGACTGGACCTCTGCATCTGGAGAATATTCAGCAATATGAAATAATGTCAGTTTTTGTATGCCACAGCTGGACTAAATAAAAAGTTATTAGAATAAAATCATAGAATGGTTTGGGTTGGAAGGAATCTTAAGAATTGTCTAGTTCCACCTCTCCTTCCACGGGCAGGGACACCTCCCAATAGACCAGGTTACTCAAAGCCCCATCCAACCAGGCCTTGAACACCTCCAAGGATGGGGCATTCACTGTGTCAATTGCTTTGCACAAGTGCAAGTAGATGATGTCAGTCACTCTTCCCGTATCTACCAACACTGTAACCCTGTCAAAGAAGGCCCC
>JAOXJM010000012.1:92056773-92100451 GCA_026413425.1 Tringa solitaria
GGACAAGATGATCTTGAAGGTCCCTTCCAACCTAGAAGATTCTGTGATTCTTTGATTAATAGTTGTTAAATCCAATTAGTTAAGCAGACCTAGACAAGCTGTACTCAAATGACTTGTCAAAACACATGGCAACGATACATGAGCCTGTGAAGGTGAGGACTACTATTCAGTTATTTTTTAGTAATATGAAAACCTAGCAGATTTATCAGAACATTTTCCTGAAGAAATATGTTTTATAAATTCAGGGGATCTGAACATCCATCTAATGCCTTTTGAAATTGCTAGTAAATTTCTAGTAAGTTTGGTACAAGAATAGAGATTCCAAAAAATAAGAATTTTCCACAGGCTCTGAGGTGGCTGAATGGAGAAGGGCCTGCAGAAATAAAAAATATACCATGATTTCTAATATTAGAATCAGAAGATCCACGTGGAAATGTGTTATGGAAGCATTAATCCATTAGACATGGAGCAATTCAACCACAAAAGTCACAAGAAACTAGGCTTCCTAACTTCTGTAGTTCATATAACGATTACAGCTGCTATTGATACTTGCAGTTGTGAAAAAATCCTGATTTAGGATTCCTGAAGTGAAACACCCCTGGGCTGTCAGATGGCTGGCCTCTGATTGTGCTATGCGCAGCTTACCGCTGAGAGGTTCCTGAGGGTTGTGCAGCAGGGAGGAGGCTTGTGGGTCTGCTAAGAATAATTGGCAAAAGCAATATGCTTATCAGCGAGTATATATAATATACTTTTATATTATACAAATATAAGAGCATATATTTCTCTTGCCATATACACATGGCAAAACAAAGAAGGTTTTTAGAACCTCAGGTTGAGCTCTACACAGAGGAGTTTCTTGAGCTAGATAGGCATTTGAGCGGGGCTGTCTGTCAGCGAGGATCTGTGGTATCAAGCTAAGGTAAGAGACAACCTATGGCTAGCTCTTCAGCAAGCACCAGCTTCCCTGAACACAGGACAGACCATGGCCAATTAACATTTCACAAAACACTATCTGATCAGAATTGTCAAAATAGCTTTTTTTAATCACTGGTAGATGGTTGCTAATATTATTATTTTTAACTAAGAGGAAATTTGTGATGAGAAATGAGCCTTTTGAGTGGGTTTACAATAGTTACTGGGAATCCATGTGGGAAACTTGCCAGAGAAGCTGTTCTTCATTTGCTAAGAATAGATTTTAAATAGTTAAGTGGCAGGCTTTCTTAAGACATATGCACTCTTGTATTTTAGGTGTCAGAAGCTAATGGGTAGATTTCAACTTGACTCCCACTAATGTTAAAAAGGATTTTACATCTGTATTTATATGATGGCTACTCATTCAATGTTAACTTGAGTGCCTGATTTTACTTTGAAATGGATAAAAAATATTATTTTGATAGTTTTGTTTCTATAATTCTGGTGTTTCATTGAATATTTGCTATTCAGTAATGCATTCTAGCTGTGCTGATATTTTCTCCTGTAGGGGTGATACCTGTAGCTTCTGTTCAAAGAGCAGACTGATTTCAGGCTGCCTGCAAATCCCACCTAGTCTTGTGATACATGATGTCATGAGCTTTCTGGAATGAGCTTGAGCTACATTATTTGTGTGACATCAGCCACGTGACATTGTGTCAGGGACAGCTCTGTTAATGGCAGCTGGAGTGTGTGCTCAGTCACAAACTGCTGTAGTAGGTGTGCAGCTAGAACTGTCCTGAAAGCCAGCAGAAACCCAGATTTTCCTGTGACTTACCTAAGGTCTTGCCTTGCTGCAGGGATGGAAGGTGAGATCAGGTTCTACTATTTGTGGAGATGTTAGAAGTATAGTCGAGAAACACTTTTTTGTCGAAGGAGAAACATCTATGTCTGACAACTTGTGCCCCCAGTTTTCTACCCCACTAGCATAATTATTGCTGGCAGATAAAGTTTTGATTTAGGATTACGGATCTCAATTCTGCAAATGCTTATACATGTGTTTAACTTTAAGAATGCAGATAGTTCCATTGTGGTTTATGAAACTAGCCATGTGCTTGGAGTTATACATGTGCATAAACGTCAGGATTGCTGCCTAAGGACATAATTTACCAGTAATCTACAGGAAAAAAAAATGTCTTCTACAGAGTTCAGCTATTTCTCTCAGAAATGCCTACATGGGATATTGTTTCTACAATTATTTTTAGATGAGTTATTTTCTAAAAATCCTGGTTCATGGGATTTTCTTTTGAATGTTTTATGAATGTTCTCTTCCTCTTTTATTGAGGTATTTTCTGGCGAGAATTTTAAAGTGGTTTTCAAAAGCTAGACACATCCAGCTTCTTCTCTTTAGAGCAGGCACGGGTGGGCCTGGTTCCTTTAGATCTGCAAACTGGGGAATCTACAGGCAGGTCAGATCTCAGGAGAGGAGTTTGTCATATGGAAATGTTTAACGGTCCAGCTTACATTCTGTATAGTCTCTCTTTTATCTTTTCAGGGTTTGAACATGATCCTTTCAAAGCCAGATAACCCAGAAAAATCCTCATGACTGCTTTGCTCACTCCCTGATTCCTATAATCACAGTCCAGGAGGAATAGGTTACTATGACAATATCATTGCAATAGTTTTGTAAAGTGTTTTTAAATTTTTTCAAGTTTCTCTCAGTGCTGAAGTCCTTTTCTGTTCTGCAAAATGATACTTTCTGTCACTTATGCTACAATCAAGAAACAAAGGAAGTAGAGAAATATTTTGCTATGCGAACAAGCATTGCCTCTCAATATTTACGTAAGCAGATGAACATGGTCAAAGACACCCATTTAGAAAAACTCTTCCCCTACATGTCCAGCTATATGCTGCTGAAATATATTTAGACAACTTTTGTTTGTTCCCAAATGTCTAATATAACATGACATCACGTTGTTGTTGTGTCCCTTTGATATACTGATGAGATCATCATCAGGGACTACAAACACTGATCCTCTCTTCCAGTTAACTTGTGTTTTTGAAAACATTATGCTTATCAACAAGAGTCTTCAATAGTCATGAGGTAGAAGAGAGAGAACCACCAGGCAATAAATACCAGAAGTTGTGGCCAAAACTTTGATAATATCTCAGGTCTATGTCATCAATGTCACCATTTCACATATTTTGCAAATTAGGGTGATATTATCATATGCGAGAAGCAAGACCACAGAAACATTGATGCAATTCAAGGTTTTGATGTTTGAATTTTTGTATCCTTACGTTCATAAAGTTATAGAATAATTTGTTGTAAGGTTTTAAAGGTCCTCAGGAAGTCTACAGTCCAATCTCTTGATCAAAGCAGGGTAAGCTACAAGGTCAGACCAGGTTTCTCAAGGCTTTATCCACTCTGATCTTGAAATCCTTCACAGATGGAGACTGGTCAAACTCTTTGGGCAACCTGTTGCAATGCATGACTATCCTCATGTCCTGACAGCCTCATCAAATTTGCACAACCTCTCCCTATCCTCAATTTCATCCCTAGATTTTTAGCCTGACTCCACTTTAGTTACTGATGTGAGGGTACAAGTTTTGATCTGGAAAAAAATTCAGGCACCAGTTCATTGAAGAAAATGGGACTTCTCTTGTGCTTGAAATTATGCATCTGTTTCATGCTTTGCTATCTCAGGGTCTAATCCTGAATGGTAGAGTTGCATGGTGCAGGGAACGTTTTGCAGATACTGTCTCAAGTGATTAATTGTTTTTAAACATCTCACTCGTGAAGGTGGCTGCATTACTAAGGTTGCTACAACTTTCTCAACCCAAGGCAAAATTCCAGGTCGAAAGGTGTGGTTATGCATTAGCATTAGGCTGATGTAAGGAGAGAAGAATATATCTACCTGCAAGTAAAAAAAGGACTGTGCAGAGATAACTTACAATCCCATGTGTATTGAATATTGAAAATATTCTTCACCGGTAATCAGTTCTGCTGAGAATCTAGTGGAGTGTTACCCTGGCAAAACAGTATTGTTTCTAGTTCTCAAGACGTCCTATTCAGAGCTTAGATGACTATGTAGCATCCCCTTGTTTCTACCTTGATCATAATCAAGTCAAAGCGACATTCTAAAGTTGGCTGACAGTGAAGACATTTTATTTTGCATACTCATGCTTGATTACAGGATGTACAAAATGCAATACATAAAATATAACACAATATAAGTGTTTGGAAAGAGTACAACATATTTTAGTTTACAGTACTAAATAAAGCTTAAATGTTCATAGAACCTTTGAAAAATAATGTTAGGATAGAGAAGTGAATTTAAAATCATATGGATGGAATCAGATACAAGATTATGTTGGATTGTATACTGTAATATTAAGTTTATAATGAAGCTGGATTCTAACAGCAGAGTGCTTGTAAAACTTACAGAGGCCTCAACATCACTGATGAAAAGCAGACAGAAAGAGGTAAAGGACTCATTCTGTCTGGTGACCTACATTCGGATCTTGGCAGAATTTTGATTTTTGGAAAGACAGCCACCAGCCCTCAGAGACCATATCTTTCCCTATCTTTTTCCAGGCAACAAGTACATTATCAGGATGATCAAAACTCCTCTATCATCTGAGTTTTTTTCATCTTTTGTGCTTTTTCTTTTGATTTATTTTACTCAACAACACAGGAACTTTCCAGAAATGCTACTTTTGACATAACACCATGGCAAACTGGGACTAACCTTGACCAGATACCTGCTAAGGATAAAATGGAAGTGGAACCACCATTTGTACCATGTCCAGATAACATGTAAGGTAAGTAAGGGAGCTGGGATCTGGGTATCTGGTAGATACAGGGAGATCAAGGCATGTGGGAAAAAGGGCCGGAAACATATGGGGTGCAGAGACCACATGGGGAGTGGGAGAGCTGGCAGGACAGCTGGTCCCCAGATGATACTGAGATCAAATGACTGAGTACTTCAGCATGGCTTAAATAGTTAGGAAGTGTGGAGATGGAACTCTCCCTCATACACAAGAATGTGCGTGTATTGCTGCTCTAATTAAGTCTCCTTCCCTGAGCATGAGTATCAGAAGAAACCCAAAGTCATTGGGATGGTTTCCCCATAAAGATCAGGATTTCCTCAACCAACCTATAAAAGTGTCTGAAATCTCCTAAGCCTTGGAGAAACCATGCAGTTTACAGGCTATGAACCTGTAACTCATCTTGGACTTATTCACCCCAGCAAAACAAGTTTATCTAGTGTATCTGTTATATCACGGAAGACACACAATGGTTATTGCACTCTAGTAAGCCAGTGATATTCTCGGGGACTTTTTGCACAAGCTGTGTGCTAATTGCTAACGCTGCTGTTATTTCATTTCTCTAGCTCTGGTTTGTGACCTGTGCCTGTGATGTTCACTGTGAATATGGTTGCTTATATATGCTTACATATACTATAATCACATCTTTATTATGTTACAGAGGCAATAGAGGAGGTTCAGTTGTGAGCTACCCTATTTCAGCCTATGGTGGCTTATAGAGTTCGTTGCTTTTAATAAAAAATGCTGCAGATTGTTTAGGCTTAAATATTGCCTATCTCTGGCTGTTTTTTTTCAAAGAAAAACTTATTCAGAAGATCTGAGGAAAAAAATCACACTCTACATAAAGCAGAAATCTCACTTTCCTCCTCATCCTAGTATGGTCTTTTAAAATCTGCTGTTAATATTTAGGAGTGTAAGAATAATTCCTGTACCAAATGTACTTAGTGTACTCAAAGTAAACAGATATTGCTGATAAGGGAAAACCAGAGCTCACACAAAGTGATCAAGCTGGAGATTTGCCTCTCAAGCATATAAGAGACAACCCTTTGTTCTGTCTTATACTCACTATTATTAGTCAGCTAACGCTTTGTAGGGATTGTAGTTGCTGGAAATGGGCATTTCAGAAAGATCTGAAAACGCATTGTAGGTTAGGTGTCCCTCTAAGCATCTGCAGACTGTGAAATTAAGGCCCAGAGGGGAAGCGGCTTTCCCAAGATCACATGGCAATCTAGAGAAAACTAGAGATAGATCACAAGACATCTGGACTGCTTTGTTAGGGGCCCGTCCACTGGCTCATTCTGTTTCTTCCAGGAAGCCTGTCTCATCTTAGCTGTTCCATATCCAGGACTGTGCTGGTTAAGGGCATCTGAGCAGACCTCGTGTTTGCATGTTCCCAAGCCTACCCTTACTCCCTATCAGCCTTTCTCTTTATCCAAGAAACTAAGTCCAATACAAAGCTGTAATTCACACACCTCCAAGTCTCAATAAAGAACTTTAAGGAACTTACCAGTTGATAGAGACTACGTGTGGAAAATTTCACCTACAAAATAGATTGGAAATGTTGATATAATCAGAGAAGGAGCTGGAAAGAAAACAGGTAAATGCAAGTGTGAAAGCCTCTGCCTTACCATTACTCTAACTGCTATAAAAATATTGCCAGTGGGGTGATGAGATCAGTCTGGCCACAGCTGTCATTGTCTTTAAAAACCACTAGTAAAGCATGTTTTTACCTTGCTGTGTTTGCTATAAAAAAATTACTTTAAATTGTGCTTTTGAAGTGAGAGCAATGGGGGGAGGGGTTCTTACCTAAAGAGAAAACAGGATCTGTAATAAGAGGATTATGAACAAACCATTTTTATTCCATTATTTTTAGCCTCATCTTTGAAGGTGATTTCATGCTTTAACAATATTCATTCTACTATCTTTACTTCACAGTTCATAACACCCAGGTGACTACTCTTTGCAGGAAGATTTCACATGCTATCCAGTTACAGCATATTTATTCGCCCTCCTGAAACCATGTACTCAGTTGGCAGGATTCAACTCCCCCAGGAGAAGATGTGCCTGACCAACTGATATAGACAGGGCTTAGTCTGTAGGGAGGGTTGAATTTCCTTAGCATGACAATGGCCCTGGTTTTATTGGCACAGACAGTTTGTGTCAAGCATGTGAACATATGTTCCTGAGGTCTGCAGGAGGAGCAGTTACAGATCTCTTAATACCCAGCTTGAGTTTTATGTAGGCCTGCTCCTCCGTCTCAGGAAGGTTCCACTATGTGTCTGAGTTTACGGGGGGCTACCTACTCCAAGGAGCTGGTAACCTGGCTGATTACTCATGGAAATGTTTGCCATTAGCCTCATATTCCATAGTTTAATGTTTCCGATTTACAGTTGGCTTAAAATTTCAAATAAAGTGCCCTGAAACCCTCTGAACTTAGAAAAGCAAAAAAGGATATGTATTTTCAGTACGATACTCAGGTCCAATTACTTCTACCTGACTCCTAGTTTGATTTCAGCCCAATCAAATCTTATACTTTTGGCCAAACCCAATAAAACTTTTTAACATCTAAAGAGAGAAATCAAAATACCTCACATTAGGTGCCAGATTTCTGGGTGAAAATTAAAACTGGGCTCCCGAATAAGTAAACATACTTCTCAGGATGGATGACAGTTGAAAACACAAAGCAACAGTGTGCCTGAAGTCCTGCCCAGTTCAGCCATGAAGAACACAGAGACCAACAGCTTCTCAGGATCTGCAGCCTGAAACCATCTAAGTGACCAAAGTTGGTATTTATTTATCTTAACTTGGGTATCTAAAAGCAGGATAGACATCTAAGTCTAAGCCAGTAATTCTGGGCTCCCCTTGTAGTTAATAGAAAGAAACAGACACCTTCAGAAGACTATTCATTTCCTGCTAAGAGAGAGATCTGGAAATAGACTGGTTGAATCACACTCAATAGGTGTTCCTCACCATTTTCTTGTTCTCTCAGAGCAAAAAACAATTCTCGAGGCTAGAATAGTGGATTCAGAGATACTTGCCTCACACATGCTTCAGTGTACTTGTTCCCAAAGGCAGGGTTCAAAGAACAATAGATTTTTGTCTAATAGACTTGACCCCTATGAAATGGAAGAATGATAATTTATTTCCTTCTAGGTTGAGAAAGAAGATGCTGCTGATGACATGAGGCTGTGATGTGACAAAAAAACTAACACCAGTCAGTGAAGGACAGAAGACCAAGTCTATGATCTGATATAATCTCACTCAGAAGACGGTTACTCTGGTTTTTGAGTACTCGGATGAGGTGGGCAAGGGGAAATGATGTGCCAAATCTATGGGCATCCTGTACGATATGTGAGATGTCAAAAGACAATCTCATTTTATCTGTATTCTGCCTTTTCACATCTTACTTTTGTGAACCTTTAGACATTGGAGTCACTTTGGGTTCACGAGATGTCCTGTCTCAGAGAAGCTGTCCTCACATATGATTTCTGATCACAGGTGTGGTCTTTCCAGGGTTGAGACTTTGAGAATTTTCATTTAAAAAAAAAAGTTTAAATCCCCTAAAAACTTTTGTCAGCATTCATGACATGCTGATTACATTTGAATAACTTGGTAAAAAGACATACAGTAAAGATGTATGATTGGGAGACTTATTGGAATGATATTATGCAATTCAAAGGTAATATCTACTTCTGATGAAGAATATAAAACAATTGCAAGTGGTTTACTGGGAAGAGAATCAGAGCTTTTGTTAAACAATGGAAATAATAAAGCCATTAACAAATATAGTCTAATATAGCCATATTTCCTCTTAAAGTTTCCTATTGACTTCCACCCTATTTTCTGCAATTTAGTTTTCAAAATGTCAGAAATAAACCTGATTTTGTTTATTGTTTCTTAGGATCAGCCTTTGTCTTGCACTCCAAAAGCCTTCAAAAGTATATTTAGAGCTGTCATGAGAGAGTTAATAAAAGATGTTAAAGATGTAGGAGAGAGACAAGATTTAAGCTGGCACTTGATTACTGTAACATTTTCCTACAGATGAATGGACTCTTCTGGGGTAAGGATAAATATACTTGAATTTTTCTGAGAGGTGTTTGAATTATTGATATTTTCCATGAAAACACAGGGCTGTGCAATGAGGGCAAAATAGTTTCACCAGCTTTGAAATAATGCCAGCTAATACAGTTTATTTCTAGTTAACTGGAAACAACAGCAACAAACCTGTTAAAATATTTCATTGTAGATAGCGTGGCAGCTATAATAATATTTCTTTCCTCAGATCTTCACTGCTGATAATTTGTGCTTGTGACTTAACAATATAGTTAAAAGAGAATATTAGTTGGAAACTGGCATGTCTACAAAGTCTGGCCACTGCACACTTGCTGAGACTAAGAGAGATTTCTCATTAAATCTACTGGATATATTAGACACATAGCCAATAGAAATTGTTTGGGATTTAGTGTGCAGATATAACCATAAGGAGATATTTTTGTTTATATTCCTGGTTTAAGGGATTAAATAATAATTATATTAGTAAAACAAAAAATATTTTTTTAAAAAGAAAGATAAACAGTATGATCCTTTTAAAAAGTATACAAAATGTGTTTTAGTAATTCCTGAAAAAAAGAACAGAAGACAAACCCAACAAATATTGTTGCTAAACTACTAATATAATCTTGTAACATTTGAAAAACTGTCAGGGTGCCTTCTGTTTCGTCCTTTTATCAAAGCATCCTAATGCCATTTTGGCAACTTTGATATTTCATTTGAAGGGAAAATAATAAAGTGCGTTCTTTGTATTGATTGAAGAAATATAGTGCTTATTTTTTGCTTGGTTTTCTAGTAGTTATTCAATAGGTTAAAGGGCAATACCATCTGTTTCCTAACAGGACATTTTGTGTAAGATTTGCAAGTCCTACAGGTACCTTTAAGCATGGATAAATATGCACTCATGGTTTCAGCTGGATAGTTTTTCACCACCAAAGGATGATTATGTTGTGTGCCTTGAGACATAGGCTATAATATATTTCCTGTCCCTTTATTGCATTTTGGAATCATAAACAATGACTGTTTGGCTCAAAGCCATTTATTCAGCCCAAAAAGACATTATTTGCACAACAAAAATCAATAAAAATGTTACTAGGTCTGGCTGGATACTTTGCTTAACTGTGATATTTGTCTGTCACTGATGGCATGCCATCTCTCGTAGGAGACTGGGGCCAAAACAGAGCTATTGATCCAGTCATCAGTGATGGATACTGGCATTTGGAACGGGCTGCTGCAGAGAATCTCGATTAAAAAAAATATTTCTATGTTTTGCCTGCAGCAGCGTCAAGATAACCTGAATGAGGAGATTTTCTCTTTTATATTGGGTTTCTCCTCTTGTGGTTGTTAAATGCTCTGGACCAAAGTTCATTATTGAAAGAATTAAGTCAATCTATGTTTAGCCAAAGGCTTTGACATCATATCAAGCTCTCCTGATTTAGACACCAGCTAGTTGTCCTTTTCATCACCTTAAAAGCGTAGGGGAAGTGTTTTATACACACCAGTGATAGAAGTGATATGCTGGGGTGTGCTTACACTTTTTTTTATTGTAAAACATCAAATTATGTCTAAGAAAAACAAGACAAAAACCGATCCTCACGCATTGTTATATAAACACTGACCCATCCTTTGAGGCACTGAGTACTCTCAGCTCTTGCTTTATCAAAAGTTTAAAGGTACTCAACACTTAGAAACTCCCGGTGTCTAGCCCTAGGTTATCTAATTATGAAACATCACTGGAGCTGCTTAAGAAAATATATTGCAGATGAATTACAGTAACATTTTATCTTTTTATCATTGAACAGTATTTAGAAAAGCTGCCTGACATTTTCAAATGGATTTTAATATTTTAAAATCAATTTTTGTTCACCAAATTAACTGATTTTGATAAGTGTAATGTTCTATGATAGTAAGAAGATAATAAAGCAGCTTCTTAAATCAGTTTCCTAAATCTTCAAATTAAAGGTGTTCAGATTCTTCTTGTTTATTTCCTTTTTCTGTCAGAGGTCAGAACTTTCACACAAAGCATGGTCATCCAAACATTCCAAGACTGACTGAATGTAGGTATGCTTCCTAGAAATAATATCATCATACATGGCATTGAGGGGCATTTGGGCGTAGCAGATCACTACTGAAGTCATCTGTTTTATATATTATGACTTCAGTTCTGAACAATTTACAGGCATTGGAGTAGCCACTCTAATTTTTACAGGACTTTTTGAACTGCATGAAATCAAGCACACATGAAAGTCTCCTTAGGGTCATGATCATCATAATGGTGGCCAAAGACATGTAGGCAATGTAATTTTCAAAGCACTGAGTGTATTTTGAAAGCCTTACTTTCTATCATATCCATAATTAAGAAAATTAGGTCTTTATTTAGAGTAATCTAAATTCCTGTATAATATCAAAGATGTAGCCACTACTATCATTCCAACAACTGTAACATGAGAATCCTATTGATGGTTAGAGTGGTGACCCAAGTAGCTAACTTTGGTTGTTTTGGAAGGAATTGGTAGCAGTTACGTGGGTTCTTTTTAATTTATCTTAATTATAGTTCTCAGTCCAACGTTGAGATACTGGGAAGAAGCATACAAACCTACACAACTTCTGCAAACTTGTAATTTTCAACCAAGAGTATATGGAAGAGAAAGTCAGGAGTAATACCATGTTTGAAATTCATTCTTCGTATGTAGTGTGAATCAAGAATTTGTAACTGAAGATCCTGTATGCCAGCCTGAGGACAGAAATAACAAGACTGTATTGGCAACTGGGTATATCTAAACAGGAGAAAGGATACTGTTTTGCAGAAAGACTCAGAGCATTTCCAAGGAAGGAAGTTAAGAGTAATGACCACTACATTATGTCTCATGGAAGCTATATTTGATAATCAATATTAGTTCTAAAGAAATAATATGGCAACTGCTGAAGGAACATTTTCTTTGTCTTTGAGGTGAAAATTCTAAACCTTTGTACTGTTACATAAATAAATAAACCTTGTGTTTGCTATTGCAGGTTATCATTTGGTCTGTCTTTTTAGGTTGTTAGAAAGTCTGTGAGAAATTAAACTTTCTGAGAGGTAGGGGACAGATGGAAACAGACTAAGTAAATAGGTGTCCCCTGATTGTTTTTTTAATGTGGTGATGCAGTGACTCTTGACCTGCATTACCTAGTTTGTGTTCAGGCATGGCTGTAGAGGGAAAATTTTATGAAGTGCAGATTGCATTATGACTCACAGTATGTTTCCCTTCCATGCCTTCTCATGGCTGATACACAATTCATTCTCTGTGACAACATTCATCTCCCTTACCACCTAAACCAACTTGCTGTTATCCTGTCACAAATGATAAAAATGAAAATCTGACTCTTATTTAGCATAACTTTAGAAATTATAAACATTTCTCTTCCATATCAGAGAACTTTCTCTAGATGCATACAGGGCTCTTACCACACTGAGTGCTTCATAACATAATGAAAAACAACACTAAATTTTTTCTCTTTGTTTTCTCTCTGAAGAAACAGTTTGAAGGTAGTAAATTATTTAGCTTTTCTGTTTGAGAAACACAATTATTAATAATATTATTAATCTCAGCAATAATATGATAGAGTTTTTGCTTCTTTGTCTCCTGATATTTTTGCATACTACTACCACTGCAGGTATAGTAAAACAGTTTATATCATCTGAAGATCTGACCCATTTCAAAGAGAGGCAATTTGGCTTGAGTGAAACGACACAGGCTTATACATGAAATGTGTTGGGAATGCATTTACATGTTTGCCATCCTGCCAGAATTTTTAAAGTTCACCTCATATTTTGAAAATTAGATGTGTTCTGCTAGCCATGGTTTTGACAGGCTTTCTGGGATTGAAATCTTAGATGAAATTGTAATTGTTGGCATTCACAGTGCTAGAATATATTCATTCTTTCTTAGATGAAAATTAAAAATGACTACCATTAAGAATCTATGTTTTAACCATAATAAATTATATGTATTTGAGAGCCTACAGTGAAACATATTCTGCATTCTCTTATATCAATAATAAAAAACTATATCAATTATGAATATGACACTATAGATGTCTACACATATGTTTTTACATTAGCTGTCTGTGGAAATATCCTATTATTATTTAGATTTTTTTTTCTATTAGGATTATATGCTAACTGTGAAGACTAATGTAAAAATCATGTACATTAACTGAGTTCAGTTCTTCAAACGGAAATCTATTCTAGCATAATAAGGTAGGTGAATTAGCCTTATCTGAACTAAAATGTCCAGTGAACTGAAATTCCTCTTGTAAAGGAATGAGACTGTTAATGCCATCTGATTTTTCTAAGGTACAGCTGTGCTTTCAGTGGCAGGAGAATGGTTTTGTAAAAAAGAACAATATTTACGACAAACGAAATAGGGTCAAATCTTTAACAAACTTTACAGAAATGCATTAAATATTTTTAAGTAATTCTCATCAAGCAGTTGAAGTACTCTAAGCAGGTGTTACATACAGATTATGCTTAGGGAATCTAAATAGGGATTGTAGCACATGGTAAAGATTTATTAAATACTTTTCTAGTCCAAAATCAATGCCATCGATTGTCATTAAAGTGGCAAGCTAAAAACAATGAAGTGGTTTCTAATTTTCAGGCTCCTGCTGGAGTCTGCTCTATCTCTTCCTTTTTCCAGTTAAGAGCATCATTAAATGGTAAGAGCAAACAGCATATTGAGAGGCCAAGTGTTTTATTAATTCATCATCAGAATTATCTCAGCACATTAATATTAATAGCCTCAAATTGGATTTCATTTAGGAAGTGAAATAAATATGCTGATAGTAAAAGCCTACATAGCCAATGAATCTTTTGAAATGGCACTTATACAGAGCAATACGCAAAACAGATTGATAAGTCATGCTGACTTCCTTTGGCATAGGGGCAACTTCCAGGTAAAATTTAATTCTGGTCTGAAACTCTCTGAAATTTTAACTTCTGAAAAAGGCTTGCTTTCACTTTTGGAAGCTAGTTGCTTAAATGACTGAGACAAATGTGAACATGTATCGCTCCCTTTATCTCACACCTTTTTTGTTCCCTTTGTTGACTAGCAGACAGTCAGCCATAAACACCCTGTGTTTTGGTTTCCATAATAGTGTGTGACTACATATCTAAGAGTATTATTTTGTGTTTACATTTGCTGTGACTCACAGCTCGTGTGTATTATTTTGTCTTTTTCATTATTAAATTATCTAGACTCATAGAGTCATAATTTTTAGGGAGAAGCACTATTCTCAAGTAAGTGCTAGAGAACATGAAATGTCTTCCATTTACAAGGATACCACATAGCCCAAGGAGGAGATGTGGGGAAGAGTAGAAACGAAGCTTTAACTGTGCACAGACTTCATTAAAGGCACCGTAATCACTTCCTTATCTGGTGAGTCACTGGTGATAGCTCAGGCCTTCCCTCTCCCCTGGAAAAAATGGCCACTCAGGAGGAAAATGCTCTCTTCCTTTTTTTTTTTTTTTTTTTTTTTTAATAAGGTGTCACAGCTGCATTCTGACATCTTACCTAATACAGCCTTTTTGCAGAAATGCCATATTCAGACAAATTTAGATGATACAGACAGCTACATAGCCACATGCACCACTCACTTATTTCCTGCTGCCTGTGGTTTCAAAGGCATACTTACATTTGTTTAGGACCATTATCACATGGAAGTGACCCAGTCAAGGTGCCTTTCAGTCATTCAAGAAGCGTGCCCTGGGGGCCCAAAGCAGCCAGAAGGTTTTCTGGCTTCTGGATGCTTCTTATTGCTAGCAAGGAGACACAGATTAGTCAGATTTAGGCACACCAGGTGCCTGGGGGTCTAGTTACTGGAACCACTGGATATTGAAAGACTAGTTTAATTTTTTCTATTCTACACTGCTTCTCAAGAGAAACCTTAAAACAAAATTCCACCATGGAAAACATAATGCTGCACAGAAAACTGAAGTCATGTTCTGAGACAAAGTAAGGAATCTATTCACTGCAGTGAGTCCTCCACTTTGTAACCAGCATTTGGGGAGTGTAGTCACCCCTGCAGAAATGTGGGAGTCCTTGAACATGGGTTGGAACTCACTACTGTGTCCACAGAGGATAGGGACAGGGAATATTTTCTCACTTATCTACCATGTAGCTTATGTGAGAAGAGGTGGAGAATACAGGCAGGGAGGCAACCAGCTCCTCCCTACCACAGCTATAGCATGACAGCAGGATTGTGACACTGAGTGAAAGTGTTAGGTCTTGGCTTGCCTTGCCTTGGCAAGTGAAGCAACTAAATTAAACTGGAAAACGTGGCGCAATTAATGTGCTTCTATTCAGGACTCTTTCAGTTCTCTGTGGTAGTTGGACTTCATAAAAATCTAAACACAAAGTAAATATGCTCTTTTGATGTTTTTATATTGTTCAAATATTCTTCATGTAATGGTTTAGAGGAGGAAAGCAAAAGTGATCAGAAGAGAGCAAAACTAGACACATACTTTGACTTCTCCCAGGTAAACGATAGTAAACCTGCCCTGAACAGGAGCATAACGGTCAGGAGAAATGCCTTTGACTATTTTGCCTTCATCTTGCAAGCTCCTCTACTGTAATGGTCATGTATGAGAACGGAGGTGTAACTGGATGGATTTTGGCACTGCTGAGCAGTGGAGAGGCGTCTCTGGCAGCTACAAAGTGCCCATGACACAGTGTGTCTGTCTAGCCACCTTTTAACAAAACTAACCGTAAGAGTAGCTTGAGGAAGGGTTTGCCCTCTGCTAGGTTACTTTTACAGCCATGGATCAGCCTCCTGTGGCTGAAGGTACTGGCTGTCCCTCCAAACAAATGAGAGAAAAGTATGAAGATCTGTTAGCGCTTGAGGAGCATCTGCTAGTAAGAAACAGTCTGCATTTTGAATCGATCTGAAGTCTGAATCTCTTGTTTCAAACAGCCCAGCATTACATGTTGTATAAGCATTTTGTTGGGAGCTTAGTTCAACAGCCTGCTACAGTCTATGTTAGAAAATGGAACAGTTGTTTCCATGCGTGATAAAATCCATGTTAAACAAGAATGAAGAGGCTTCTGTGAGGGTCTTTTTTCTCCCCTCTCTTTTGCTACCAGAAATGTACAAGGAGATTACTCTTGTGGTTGTGGCTGTGGATGGAGAATTACAACATGATTTCCTGGCACTGCCACAGATTTGTTGTCTGTTCACTTAATTTGTCCATGTTTTGGATCCCAACTGACCTCACAGAAGGATTCTTTCTTTAATGCAACCACAATGAAGATGCTTTCTTTAATGTTTGTGAGGGGCTTAGAGTCCCTGGTGAACAGAGCCATGTAAAGCCCTTGAGACACTGAGATTATATAAGTTTTATGTAAATTGTCCTTGTCACCTCAGAATATCTGGGCTCTTCCCCACCAGTGAACAAGGCTTGCAGCCTACAGACTTTCAGAAGTGATAATGAAATTGTGGATTCGAAACATTTATCTGCCAGTCTGCATTGGCATAAGCCTCAAACATTGTTCTCAAGCTAGCACTCCTGAAATTTATTATGAACTAAAAGAAGTTCCCAACAGCCTGCCACTATTACTGGAGAAAGAATGTACAACAGGGACTGCCATTTAGGCCACCATTTGGAACAGCATTTAGAAGCTGCTGCCTGGAGTTGATGTCCAGAATAATGAGGCTGACATTCAGAAGACCCACCCAGCAAGCAGAGGCAGAAGTGATCTAATTGTTGCTGCTTTCTTTCAGACTTCCCCCCCTCTATCTTTTCCTGGCTTTTCCCCAAAATAAATTACTCTAATTGTAGCAAAAGTCTGGAATGGAGAAGAGTTATTCTGTTTAGTTTGTGAACTGGTATTTTCAAGTTTCCTTAATGACTAATATAATGGAGAGGTTATTATCAAAATATGCTGGGTTCAGAGTATATTAAAGCTCTCTTAGGACCCAGTTTAGTGTCTGCTACAGTTCATCCAAACCAAACACAGCATGTTCAAGTTGCTTCTTACATTTTTGGTGGCCATTTCCCATAGCACAACAGGGAACCATATACCCTGTAGACTGTATTGACAGTCTTCCTTGCTCCTGGTCAGAGCAACAGCAAAACATTCATATGTCACACTAGGAAAATCAAAAGGCTCCTTTCTGTCTATTCATTGCTCCTCTTCTGAGGCAAAGAGTGAGTGACCAGTTATTTATGAAGCTATATGTATCCCTGGCTACACCTTGTCCTCTCCTGTCATGTGAGCTCTTTTGCTGTATGGAAGTTTTCTTCTCCCTACTATTCCTCATTTCTTCACTGTGATGATGCAATACCTACACAGTTGAGGCAAATCCACAATAGTGCTTACACAAAAGTTGATACTGCTGGAACTTTCTTGGGGCTGCCATTTTTCATCTTTTTGCAAACAGCTCTACTTATACCCTTAATGTAAAATAGTAAGTTTCTGCCCCTCCTCATTCTTCACGAAAAGTTGTGCATCTTTTCCACATTTTTTTAAATTGAAAATTTAGTGTCTATTACCAGAAAAGATTTTTTGAACAATGAGAACATTAACAGGACTACAGCTTCATAAGTACTAAGGAAAATAAATCTGATTGACAGAGGAAGTGATTCTCATGCAGATAATTTAGAAGATCTTTGAAGTATGTTTGCCTGTATGAACACCTATTTAAACTGAAGAGCAAAGATAAAAGTTTCCCTCTGAAACGCCCACAATTTAAAGCTCAAGTAGTAGCCTTCCACCAGAGATCGATGTTGACATTTCAAGATAAGAGTCCTTGCCTAGTTTACTGATGCTGGTGCAGATGGTGCTAAACTTCTCTGCAGAAAATGTTTGCTTTGGGGGACAAGACCCTGAATCTCACACATGGGTCCACATTCGTATTGGGTCATATTCTTTCTGGTTCTCATTTGCATGCTGAAAGTTTGATATATTTTGGCCACCAAGCAGATATTTATAACATAGATATCAGTCAGGCTGGCTACTCCAGCCTCATGGTTTGGTCCACAATTATGTTGAGGTTCCCAGGTTTTCTTGCACACTTTTATAGTCTGCAGAGAAATTTCTCCTGTTTCAGCCATATGCCACTGGTGACAGAATGTAGCTAAACAGGTGTACCCTCTTCTGCCTTGAAAAAATCTCTTTCAGGCCATGCAGATTCACATTAAAAGAAAACAGGAAAACCAAACCTGATCCAAATCATATTTTGAATGACTGAAAAAGTGGAAAATTATCAATTGGTGTGAGGGAATTAAAAATCACATTTTCTGTCAAATAGCTGTAAAATAGCTCTGATTAAACAGATAAACAAGCAAACATACACACACAAAAAGATAAATATATATGGAGCTGTTGTAAAAATGGATGTTACCTGACTCTCAAACAACTCATTATGGCAGACCATTGCCAGTATCACTGATGAAAAAAAAGAAAAATCTTTTTCTTCCTCTTGATATTTTATCTTTGTCTGTTGAAGCATTGCTAGCTGAGTTACAAATAGCATCATTTATGTACCAGGAATGTCTGTGTTAGTGTTTCAAAGAACAGTATGCACTTGAAATTTCATTCACAACAGAGATGGACAAGGAAGGATCAACATTGTTTGAGAGACAGCAGTGGAAAAAGAAAAAAATGGTCATATTCTAGTATGGAAGGAAGCTGCTAATGGGTTATCTGAAGAGGCTTTATGTCTGCTTAAATATTTTCATTGATTAACTGAATTAAGGGCTGGAAAACCTCTCCTGAATTGCTCAAGATGGCTTGTGTCTTAAGTCCACAGGAATCTAGCAAAGCTAGGATAAATGTTTACTAATGAACAAGAAAATGTACCCTGATCTTTGAGTTGATATTGTACTTAAAATGTTTTTTAATTGAATGCACTACAATTGTTCAAGAAAAATCTCTAGATTTCAGCAGTGAAATCTCAGTGAATCTCAGTGAACATGTCTCTGCAGTTCAGCCAAATAAAACAAACAATATACTTAATTATTTTAAGTGAAGGATATATAACACTTCAAACATTAGGCTTGCAAGAATATATATGTGCATGTATGTGTTTAACCATATATATTTTTATATATATTACATGTGTATGCAAGTGTAATATGTATATAAAAATTACAAGTATTTATAATTATGAAATGAATCAATATTACCATTATTTGCTTTTGTTTTGGTGACCACATGAATTCTAGCAGATGTTCTCAAGTATTATCTTTAGTCAATGTATGTTCCAGACCTCCCCTGCATCATTCAAAAAACCGTACCAGAACTTAATCTCCAGTGGTTAGAAATGTTCTTTTCACTTACTGGGACAATATACCCATGACTAATTTTTACGTTCTTTTGATCTTGTACAAGCATGTTTAGTTTTGACAGTCCTTGTCTTTCCTTGTCTATCAAAAAAAAGCATTTATAGGAAATAATCATATTCTGCTCCAACTTTTGTTTCACTGCTCTCTTGTAAGATTTGTTCTCTAAACCCCCTTATCATTTGAGTAGGCTGGTTTTGCATTGAAATTACGGTTCTGAACATAGCTAAACATAACAAAAGTGAGTCTGATATTCCAATGAAATCTTAGTAAAGACTTGTACAATAGAATTAATATTTCCTTCTCTTTACTTAAAATACCCCACCTGCTGCCTCCTGGAATTAAATTGTTTATGGCTATACAGCATTTGGATTGCTTTATCATCAACAGTTGTGTCAAGTTCTCTTTTCATTTTCTTGGTGAAATCCCAATCTGTAGAAAAGTTTCCTCTAATTTTTCCATAGAATTTATGATTTTGCACTTTGCCTTAGTAAGATGGTTAATAATATTCTCCAATCCTTGCTGCAGAAATCTTGGTCTTTCTGAATATGGGCAATGGACTGCAACTGTGATATCTGAAAGTTTCATAAGAATACACCTTGTCCTTTCATTAAGGTGATTTGTGATCATACTAGCATCATTGCTAGATGAAGGATAAAGTTTTAGGCATCAATAGTGGAATCTGCTGTCGCAATTTTTACATGCCTAAGAAATGTATGCTTAAATTGACAAGAATAACTGATGGGCAAGTAAAGGCGTGATGGCACAATGACTGGCAGTGCAAAAACGAAACAATGCAAACCTCTTGTGCTGAAACATTTATAACGATGTATTCAAAAACTCAATGAGAAGAAAGCAAGGCCAAAGGAAAAGCATAATTATTTTGATAATTTTTACTATTCTATCAAAAAGGCATCTTTTGCACTGTTTAGAGACTTGTACAATCTATTGAAGGAGAGGAGGAAACTGATGATTCAGGTAGAGTTGTGGCATCCTATAAACATTCAGCTCAACACAGGCAGGACAGCATTATAACATAAGGACTTTCTGCTAAAAACAAGGTAGAAGAAATGTGTCAAGATTTATCTACAGCAAGGTGATGTGATAGCATCACCTTGTTAACTTATTTAGGAACACAATCTCTGCCACAAATAGATTAAAAACTTTTTCAAGCAGTACCAACAGTCTGATGTACCCATATTTCCTTAAGTGTTTTTTCTGAAGACTCCTCTGTGATGGACTGGAAGATTAAAGTGGGAAATTCCATTATCAGTAGGAGGAAAAATTGCCACATGGTGTCTCTTGTTTTGTGGGGGTGGGGTGGTGGTGAAAGCTGAAGTGGTGTCCAGGAGATATTTATTCGTTGTTTCCTAACTGGTTTAATCTTTTATGTGTTTCTTTGCTACTATACTAAAAATTGCAAATGTTGGCTTTATCTTACTCTGGAAGCTTCACAGTCCTTACAAGGCTAGATTCTAATTGAGAGTATGAACTACATGAACACTCAGTGGCAGTATTCTGTGGTCCTGAAGCCATGTGACAAAGTGGACAGACAAGGCTCATGATAAGTGGCTCCAGGACAGGTGCTGAAACTGTGCAACGTATTGTACCAGGTTAGATTATTTGTTTCCTATCTGCAAAGCAAGACTGATTCATTTTAAGGTTCTGGAATCCAGATTTGAACCAACACTGCACATGGAATAGTACATTATGACAAGACGTTCCCATTTGGAGCTTTACTGAACACACATTAATCTCATCAACGGCAAGAGTTGTCCAGCTTGGAGGGAGTTTACCTGCAACAACCTCTTTCTTAAATAGAACAGCAGATGTCTTTCTGTTTGTCTCAGCTCTTCCTTTGTTTTTTGTGTTTTAGGCAGTCAATCTGATAAACAATTTATAAACAAATGGAGTATGGTATTAGCCAAATTATTTACACAGTCTTTACTCATACAGTCCTAACTATTAAACTAAAACCATAATTTTGCATTTTGAGTCCATATACAACAGTAATTCTAGACACAATTGTGAAAAAAATACAGAGCATTTGAGAATAAAGGAAGATTTCTGAACTTTGTACACTCAAGGGTACATTTTGATCATGCTTCCCACTTCACACAACCTAGGAGCAGCATCCTCAAAAGCTAGTGAACACTCAAGAATTGTCTGAACTAAAATAAAAAGTAACTAAAGTAACTGACAAGTCCAGTGAAGCAGAATACTCAAAGAAAATTAATCAGTTGGAATTTGCAATAATTCAACCATTGTACCAAATGTGATCAATGATAACAGAAGAAACATTTAGCCAAGAGGGAAATAAATATCTGTGGTCCTCGCAGGAGTCATTTATTGATTGAATTTGATTTGTCAAGTGTTTTTAGTGCCTAGGAGTACACTCAGGCTGTGAGAAGTACCAGGATCAGTGACATAGGGGGATTATGCTACAATGCTGTATTTGTTCTTCTTTACTCTTTGATGAAACTTGTCTTTTAGACACATCATTTCACTTGCTGTCTTAACAATGTTTTGTACTTAAGTATCTCTGTAGAAGAGCACATATGTACAATATAGAGTCAGTTATAACAGTTAAGGCTATTCTACATGGATCTTCAGCATATTAATTCTTATTGAAGTCTACAAGATAGAGATTCAAGCTTAAATATATTTAAGTGCTGTCCTGACTACAGATGATTTTAGATTATGCTTTGACTGTTTTCTTATATCAGAACCCATTGTGGAGTATCTTGGACCTGGTGAATGAAAAGTATGGAAAGGACTGATCAAGTTTGAACGCACTGATACGAGCACGCTGACAAAAGGAGCATACACAGTTTAGCAACTACTTTTAAATTGCCACAACTGCTCTCTAGGAAGCATATGTTCTGTTAGGACAGTAGCTATTAGGTAGTAGATATTATTCTGGAGTAGCAAGCTGAAGTAGTATCTCAAATATGAAAGTATTTGTCAGACTTTTTGTAAGGAGTATAAAAGGGTATTAAAGGCAAAAGATTGTGATGTATCAGTACACACCCCAACAGCAGTAACTAGTAATCATTTGAAATTGGAAATATCTTAGATTATAAATTATTTGTTGTCTTTATCATCAAATTACAAGGAAACTGGAGATAATCCCATTTGTTTGCAGCATTATTCTGAAAAAGGATTGTAGAGTGAAAGCACACAAATAAATATTTTGCAAGGGAAGAATTATTTCCAGAGTAGATTCAACACAATTTCAGATGTTGAAAACTGGGAATAGGATAGAATCTGAAAAACTGAAAAGGGAAATCAGTGAATAAATAAATCACTAAAAAATCCTGCATACAAAAGAAGCAAGACAGATGAGAATATGATTCTGGATGGACTTATCCCTAGAGAGTTAAAAGTATATATTAAGGTAGCCAGAAATGTCCCTGAATTTAAATAAGCCACAAATAAAAATTTTATTAAAATTCACTGCGGTCATTAAGATAAAAGAAAAATATTTCAAATATCAAAACCCTGTAGAAGAATAAAAGGAAGAAGCAAATCTAAAGAAAATATCCTTGTTTGTTTTCAAGCGTAATCAGAGTTCGAAGAAATTTGATTAATATTTTCAGGAATTGTAACAATATATTGAAACTGAGCAATAATATGTAATGAGTAATTTTATCAAGGTAAAAGTTTGGTCATGGTCAAAGGTCTGGTAAAGATGCATTAAAATTCAAGCAAAAGGAAACTCCTAGTTTTGGAAGTCTGAGCATCCAATTGAAAACCTGTGTTGTTCCCAAGTAAGAGGAGAACAGGATGGGATCACCTAGACACTTGCTGATAACAAACCAAATAAGGCAAAAAACGCAGGATAAACCTCAACAAAAATATTTTCTTCCAGAAACTCTATTAGTTGAAAGTATTATCCATTTCCTCACATGCACTTCTGCCTTAGGGATCTACCTATCTAAATACTGATTGATTCATCAAGGACTTCGTACAAAGCATGTAGCTTTTTTTCAGAATAGTGAAGTACATAGCTTTTTTGACTAGATCAAGAATGATTCAGGCTATTATAAATCCTATGTCTACCCATTGTTTCTTATTAGATGAACCATTATTTCATTTAGATTTTAGAGTGGTACTCTATAAATGAGCAAAAATACAGCCATGTAGGGGAATATATAATTTAAACTGTTTTGCATCTTCTGATATGATCATCACCTGATTAATGGTTTCTTTCAGTATTGGCCTGATAAAGTCTTTTCCTGGTAGAAAAAGCTGATCAGATTTAAACTGAGTAAATCTCAAAGATAACACACCTAATTTTGACAAGAATTAACTCCACATTTTTATTTATTTAACAAATAAAAAGGCATTTTATATGTAATTGCATCTCCTTACCTTCTTACTCATTGGGAGATACTTGACAGTTTTCCTTTATTGTGGCAGCATTTTCGAGATGAAGCTTTTGACTTGTACATATGCTAATTTTAAAAAGATGAACTTTTTCTATTATAGTGTTACAGTGTCTAACAGAGAGAATTTCCACAAAGTTCCTGGTGAATAAAGATGTCATTAAAATCTGAGCTAATAGGCACTGAACCTGTACTCAAGTGATGTTTGACCTTCAAAACTTTGTATAGTCATTGCTGTAGCTGTACGCAGCTGTAGCAAAGCCACAGGAATGTTGGATTTTTTTTTTTTTTTTGATTTGGTGAGAGTGAAAAGCAGAGACTAGAAGGCTAAGCAGTGAGAAACAAAGAGCTTGAATAAGAGATGAGAAAAATGCTTGAATATCTATTGCTGGAAGTGGAAATCTGTATTACATGGGAGCCTACAGAACTATGGTGTGTAGGAAGAGGCCCCAGGGGACTGCTTCTTCATCCAAACAAAATTATTTGAAATAGGATTTTGCATAACGAGAAAATTTTGTGTTCACCCATTTTGTTAGTTCTGGGTGCTCAGTTTTCATATCCAGTATGTTTGCGTGTCACTAGAAAGAAAAGAAAACTACATCAAACCAAGGAGGTTCTGGGATTTGCAAAGCAACAAATTATCTTGTTATCCTGATGCATTTGCAAAATATGCTCAAAAATCTTCTGTAACTAGGAAAATCTACACCAAGTCCCTTAAGTACAGTTTGAGTCTAGGGTCTGGTCTTCCAAATAAACCAAAAATAGTTAAACATCAGAAGCTTTCAATGAAGAATGACAAAAAGGTTGCCTTAATCCTAAGGTCTACCGTACCAAAGTCCTTTATCTTTCTAGCTAGAGGATATAAGGGAAAAAACACAACTTCTTCCCTAATAAATTTGCAAAAAAGAAAAGGGAAGGAAAAAGAAAGAGGATATAAAATACTGGAGAGCTATCTAATATCAATGAAAATATCAAGCAGCTCTGTCATGGTGGAAGGTGGATGGAAGTTGTTGAAGTTCCTCTCCACTGTTGGTAAAGGTTCTGAGATTGGAAGAACTGAGTTCTGAAGTCTTGCATTTCTCCTGAGCTGCTGGGAGTTAACTACATGAATCACAAAATTACATTCTTTCCTGGAAGCTTCCTCATAAGTGATAGTGAACTTTATAGAAGCCTCATGACATAGGAATCCCACATTCTCTCTATGCTATTCATTTTAGCCTGGAAAGGACTAGAGTGTTGACATTTCACCAAGTATTAAGGATGTTGGCTGTCAGCACGTAAGAACTAACATGTAGACATACAGGAGCCTATAGGAGGCTTTAGGAAGGTATATGTTCTAGATGACCTGGAAGCATACATTGTAACACACAGGATGAAGAAGGAATGAGAAGGCTGAATGGACCTAAGAAAAGAATGGTAAAAGACATACTAGGGAGAGCTGGACATTTCCGTGAATATTTCACAAAATCACTGGATCACAGAATGTTTGAGGTTGGAAGGCACCTCTGGAGATTTTCTAGCCCAACTCCAGATGAGTTTTGACTTCCCTAAACTCGTCCTGCAATGCTTGGATAGTGTCTCTACATCTGCCCTGGGCTGCTTGACCCTCTTTTCATGTTATGTGTACTTCCTCTTTATATTTCAGTTTAGTCAAGAGTTCCTTGTTCATTTACGCAGGCTTCCTGCCACATTTGCTTGCTATCCTGGTATTGGAAAGTAAGCCATTCTTGAGCTTGAATTCAATCCCTGGAAAACAACCAGCTCTCCTGGATCCCTCTTCTTCCCACAGTTGTCTTCTGTGGGACGCTTCCAGGCAGGTCCCTGAACAGCACAAAGTCTGCTCTGTTGAAGTCCAGAGTTGTGATCCTATTTTTTGCCTTGTTCCTTTCTCTCTGGATCCCGAACCCTATTATCTCCTTCTCAGTACAACCAAGGTTTTCCCTAACTTCATATCTCAAAAGGCCTATCCTTGTCCAATCATTGATGACCTGTGTTAGGAAGTTGTTATCAATGCTCTCCACAAATTCCCTGGATTGCCTGTGGCCTGGTGTATTGCCCTACCAGCTGGTATCAGGGTAATTAAAGCGTTCCATGAAGACAAGGACATGTGAATGTGATGCTTCCTCCTGTTGTCAGAAGAAGGGTTCATCTGCTTCTTCCTGTTATAGCCTGTCGGAGGCACCCATGACAGCATCACCCATGTTTGTCTACCATCTAACCCAAAAGATGGCTCATTGATTGGCTCATCATTCATCCCAAGGCAGAGACCCATGTGTGCCAGCTGTTCTTTCATATAAAGGGCAACTCCCTCTCCTTGCCTTCCCTGCCTGCCCTTCCTAAGGAGTCTGCACCTGTCCATTGTAGTACTTTAGTCGTGGGAGTCTTCCTACCATGTCTCTGTGACCCCAATATGATAATAGCCTACAGATGCACACAGACCTCTAATTCCTCTTCTTTGTTGCCCACATTGCATGCATTAGTGTACTGACATTTCAGATGGTCACCCAGTCATGCTGATTTTCCCCCTGAAAACTGTAAGAGTTTTCCCCATAATGCTCCTGTCTTGGCACTTCCTAATTTGTGTGCATAAACTTGAGGTGGACTCCCTTTGCATAATCTGACTACTGTCAAACACTGAGGTTTTACTCTACTAATTTTTCCTCAAAGTATTCAGTCAGCCATCTGACAGACATTTGATAGATATTAATTAAGTGTATGAAATAACATATTTGACAAGTGTTTCTAGTTGTTTGTCTCTCCTAGAAAGATCTGGTTCAGAAACTGTCTAAAATACAATGCTGTTTTGCTGAATATTCATTTAAAGATATTTTAAAATACATGATGCATTGCAGTTTTGTAAGCAGTCAGAATAGGCTTCAGGATAAAGAGGACAAGAAGCTAAAGAAATGTTTCACCTTAGGTACAGACTTTTAGATCTAACTCAGTGAGTGCATGCATTTCTGAAAAGGAAGTTTGAGCACGCAAACAGTTTTAAAAAAACCTCTCTACCTGTCTCCTTCTAGCCTGAAACCTAAACACAGCTACTTTCCACATGAGGGTACCTGAAAAAGTAGCCAACTATGGGATCAGTAATTGGTGAGTCAGAATTTTGAAAGATCTAATCTATTGTATCAGCTCTTCATGGGTCTATTTGATATTTCAGAGGAATTGTAGAAACATAAGTTTAGATAACCTAGAAATGCACAGATTCAAACACAGTTTTCCATTGTTCAATATGCAGTGCTTGCAGCTCATGATTTTATAAGAAAAACTACTCAATTTACAGACTGAACAAAACTCAGCAAATTGGCTCCTTAGGTTCAGTTCTCCTTCAGTTGTCTCACCCAAGACACTATAAAGAACTGCCTTGTAGGCTTTAACTGTGAATAGTATGCTCTGATCTACTCCTGCAACTTCACAATATTTGAACTTTCTGTTTCCCAGGGCACTGCAAAAACCTTTTGCTCCTGTTACTCTTGAAATAAAAAGCAGTGTTCTTTATGAATTTTTAACACAGCACACTTTTCCTGCCAGTGCTTTCAGGCAAGTCACGTCAGTATCCGGACACTTGAATTTGAAGCTCAAAGTCTGACTGCCTCTATTTGTAAACAAGTGTGAACAGCATGAGCACAGTAGTGTCACTTCCCAGTAAATTCAGTGTTAAGAAATTACAAATGTATGTACTATAGAACAGTTTGACAAAGCTGTATTGAAATACATTATTCATAGTAATCTTTTTCAAAACCTGACATTTTTGAAATTTTTCCATTTTGTGCATCATAAAACTGTAATGTTGGTTTTGAAAATGGGAAAAACAACAACCAAAAAAAGCCGAATGTATTTAGCCTTTTGCTTTCAAAGAATCTTTTCCAAAGAAACAAAGTCTGTTGCTTTTTCCTCACCTTAAGGACTGCTCATTTTTTGTCTAATTATCACAAAGGAATTACAGCTGATCTTTATCTACTGTGGCATTCCCAGCCTGCATTTTCTGTGTGTGCGTGTGTGTGGTCAGGGGAAATAATATGTGTCAAGACTGGCTTATAAAATCAGTTCTAAGCCTTTAACCTTCAGCAGAACACTGAATAATTGAGGGGTCTATGGACACTGACATTTATGGCAAAGCAGGAAAATAGATGTCTATTGATGGGGCTGTATCTCTGATCATAGTTCATAGCTCCCTTTCTGTGGTGGAGTTAACATTACCTGCTTGATGTCAGGCAATGCAGTGATCGCTGCCAGATGGTCCCAGGCTGATGGTCCCAGGCCTCCTGTGCCAACAATAGCTGTTTTCAGCTTTTCATAATTCAATCACTGTCAGTACTTATTTCTTCCCTGTTTCGCCATGTGAGTCACTTGCTGTTTTTTCCCTTCTGTACTCTTTAGTTTTGAAAGATATTAGCACGAGGGAAAATAAAAGTGAGCATTCACCAACTTCAATCTCAATAAACTTCAGGTTTTGTTTCACCCCCCTTCATTCCCACAGCGGTATTTATGAATGTATTTTGATTTGTAAGAGCTGCCCCTTGAATGCAAGAAAAGTTTATGTGCTCGAAAACATCACTGTAACCTAAATGGAATAGTAATTTTGTTGAGTTTTACTAACTCATTGAATTATGTTTCTTCTGTCAGAAGACTTTATCACACTTGTGAAAAACTAAGTGGCTGTTACAAATCTTATCTGAAACAGCTGTTACAGATTTTATAGACTTCTGTTTATGTATGTTAAATATTCATTCATGACTTTTTAATTTTCAAAATATTTTCTTTCCTCTACTGGGAAAACTCAACACTCTATAATACCATTTTCCACTCTTTCTTTAAAATATTACAGAGAAAGAATAATTACTTCCTTTCCTTCTCCTTCTAATTCATAAATAACTTCTGTGAAGAGTCTGTGGAATATAGCGTTTAAAAGAGAGGGCAGCTGGAGAAGGATACAATTCCAGTGTTCTTACCTCTGGCTTGCACTGTAACGTCCATCACAAATGTACTTTTCCAAGGAACAGAGTCTGGTTCTACAGAAAAATCAGGATAGCTCTGGAGCATGTGTACTGATGTGGGGAAAGAGATGTTGTCTTTTTGCTCTTGTAACCTTCCAAAAATCTGATTACCCCCACAGTGGTAAATGTCCATACCACGATATCTTGTTTTGGTATCTCTGTTGTGAAGACTTCCAATGGTACTGTTCATCATTTTATGACAGTTACTTCCACTTGATTCACACTGGAGATTGACAAATTTACTCCTAACTTTGAAATAACATTTTAAAAAAAATGTTATGTAGGAGACTAATGATCTTTTCAATGTCAACTGCTGAGAACTCCCATATACGATAACTGTTAATTAATACTTTCCACAGCCTAACATTCTTTCTGTCCAAGAGACAAGCTACTTTGGGTGCCCTGAAACCATGTGCTCAGCTTTCCAATTCCTACTTGTTCAATTTAATAATGAAAAATGACATGAAAATGAAAGAATACTACCTTGCTTCCTCCAGTAGTTTTGAGCAAAAAAAAATTCCAGACCATGAGCAAAGTAACATCTGTCATAGTACATAGCTAACAAAGGCCTGTGATACAGGAATTGATGAGTCCTCTTTTTTTACTCATTTTTTAATACCAAACACACATGAGTTTTAAAAGCATAAATTGGACAACTGATAATTACATCAGAGATGCAGCAAACAAAATGGATAAGCAGTGAACCAGTTGTCATATGTCCCAGTACTTTAAGAGACACTGATGTATATGCTGATATACAGCCTCCTTTTCACTGGTGATCATTTACAGCTTTCTGCTGCCACTTCCCAACACTGTCAGTTGAGCTTCTGTCTCTGCTGGCCTGGGTGTTCTGAGAGGAAATGAAGTGGCAGGTAGCCCATCAGTATAAGATGCACATTAATTTTACACTTCCTATCTGAAGTGTATGTGTATTGCTGATGCCTCTTTCAGCGTCATACAGCTCTATCCAAAATCTTACAGTTACTGAAGATAGATACTTAGATATAAATATAAACCTTTAGATATACCTTATAAATAAATATAAATCTACAGCTATACCGGCAACTATAAAATTAAGGCTTTTATAAATATCTGCCTTTTACATATAGCTGTGTGTGTAATATCAGACACCTATAGTATACAGTGTGTATACAGGAAATATCTGTGTTGGTATGTATAAGTACAAATCTATGGTTATATAAAGATATATTTCTCTATGCATATATAAAAGTGCAAAGACCAGATGTTTAAAACACGTGGATTAGCCCCAACATCTGTAGTAGAATAGGCAGCCATATCTCCATTAAGAAAGTCAACCATAAAATCCATTACAGGAGGCAAAATCTTCAGAAAGGGATTCCCAAATGCAGAGTGGGAAACTGACAATCTGTGTAACAGGGAGCACTGAAGACATGGCTTGGTTTGACTCTCATGGTTAAATACCATGGGAAATGATGGTGTTTGAATTCTTTCAGGGAGAGGACCTAAAGGGGCCTAGATATCCTGAATTCTCAATGGGTGGTGGTTGACAAAGGAATATCAGGCACACTCAAGATATGGAAAGGTGTTGGTTAATATTCTGATATGCTCAGTGTACTAGATATACAGCTTCTTTTTTATACATGTAAAAGGTAGAAACTGAAGGAAGGTTTTTTTTTGTGTTTGGGTTTTTTTTTTATTATTATTATTTTTCTAGTATGTGAATTTTGTGTGCACTACCTTATACATCTTTTTCTTGAAGAGTTCAACAGGGCAAAGTGCCAAGTCCTGCACCTGGGGAGGAACCGTTCCAGGCACCCATATACATCGAAGGCCAACTGGCTGGAAAGCAGCTTTGCAGAAAGGGACCTGGGATTCCTGGTGGGCACCAAGTGGAACATGAGCTGACAACGTGCCCTTGTGGCAAAAACAGGCAAATTGTATCCAGCATTAGCAGGAGTGTTGCCAGCAGGTCAAGAGAGGTGATCCTTCCTTTCTACTCAGCACTGGTTAGGCCATACATGAGGTGCTGGTTCCAGTTCTGGGCTACAAGAGACACATGGACATACTGGAGAGGGTCCACCAGAGGACCACAAAGATCATGAAGAGACTGGACTATGTCACATACAAGGAGATGTTAAGAGAGCTGAACCTGTTCAGCCTGGAGAAGAGAAGGCTTAGGGGAAGCTCATCAATGTATATAATTACTTGAAGGGAGGGTGCAAAGAGGATGGAGCCAGACTTGTTTCAGTGATGCCCAGTGACAGGAAAAGAGACAATGGGCACAAATTGAAACATAGCAGCCTCCATTTGAACATCAGGAAATAATGGCACATGTTGCCGAGAGAGGTTGTGGAGTCTCCTACCTTGGAGATATTCAAAAACCATCAGAACATGCTCTAGGTGGCCCCACCTGAGCAGGGACATTGAACCAGGTGACCTCCAGAGGTCCCTTCAAATCTCAGCCATGCTGTGATTCTGTGACAGCTTTGATGTCAATTTACAGATGATACTAAACCGAAAAAAGCCCACAAATAAAAACTGGCTACAGTAGATGCTGAAAGGCATGTGTGCGTCTGGCAACCGTATAAAACTACAAACTGTAACTGCTATTTTAGAATATGAAAAACACATAGCACATGTTGAATGAACACAATTCAAAATGAAAATTTTGGGCTTTACTGTTCTTTTCCTTCATCTATTCTAAGCGATTCTTTTTTCCCTTTCTTATTCTTTTTCTTTTTTTTTTAAATAAGCCTGTTATAAGTGAAATGTTGGATTGCTTATTGTATTTTTATCATATCCTTGCCATTTAAAACTTTTTTTTCTCTTTCTTTAATTTTGTGTCTTATATCTGCTGAAATAAACATGAAGAGGAAGAAATGGGAAAAATATTCAAGTTTTTCTTTAGAAAAAAAAGACTTTATCTGTTTTCCAAAGGATCTACTCAGACCAAATTTATCATTTATTTTGCACATTTAATTATCAATATGTATAAGAAAGGATGACAATACTTGCTCTTTGTAGGAGAAATTTAGTTTATTTAGTTGAGATAGCTTCTGTCCTGGATGTAGTCGTTACTATGTTCTTTGGTAGTAGTTATGACTAGGAGGAGTCTTCCAATGTGATGAGGGATCTTCATAACCTCTTGACTTTGCAGAATGTAGGTCTAATATTAGCTGGAAAAGCTAACCATTTTATCTAGGATTTTTGTATCTTCTGTTGGCTATCACTTGGTGTTCAGAAGCAGTTTGAGACTCAGGTCTCGTTTTTTGACAACTTTAGAGTATAATGGCCACGTGCATCAGAAACTGCATATTAATTCACAACCAACTATTCAGAACAGTATAACTGACAATGCCCTGGGTGAAGTCACTGAGAGGCTGAGATAAACTTAAACTGAGATAACTAACTGAGAGGCTGAGATAACTTAAAACTCAATGGGCATAATGACTAAATTACGTTCTCCCTAAAACTGGTCCCTTCAGGTCAGATTGCCAGATTAGCAGTGAATTGCTGGGGCTGGGTGTTGCAATGGCTGCAATCTGTGCTTTATCTTTTTTAGTCATAAATGGACAGAGCACAGTGAAGCACAGTGTATGTGAGGTCTTGTTTGCAAAAGGCAAGATTAAGGATGATAAAATAAATGTAAAATCCCAATTCATAATAGTTTGCCACCCCATTGGTGTAACATACTATTTAATATAGATAACAATTCAGTAATGAAACTAGTTACTCTACTTCTCAGTACTGTATCCCATGGGAATTAATTAAGGAATGCTATTTGAAGACCTCTAAATGGATAGCACACAATTCCCATGTGTATTGTCCATTTTCTTGTGTTACAAGGAAAGATGGCAAGTAGCTGATGCAGAAGTGTTTGCTGTTATGTATTAATTTAGGCTTTAGTAAGTCTTACTGCTTTCATATATTGGGCTAGAACACTGCTAGAATCTTTCCATACTTAGTTCAGCAGAAATAACAGTGTCTGAAATAAACGAAATGTAAATATGTCAAACTTGAGTACATAGTCACTTTCATTTTTCATACTATAGTTCATTTTGAATAGTATATAATTTCATTTTGACTGCAGAAAAAGCTGCAATTTCAATTTACAGCCTACACAAATACAAATATACTTGCACTTGCTCGATCTTAAAATTGTGGCTGAAACTTGTGAGATCTAAAGATCGATTTGATTTCATACTGTACATTGCCAATGAAAGATGCAGTTCTGCAGCTGACAGAATGTCTTCTGACATTGGTGGAAGTTCAAAGTTCTCAGCACTTCAAAGAACAAAAGCCTGTGTAATTTTTAATCTCTCATCCTTTGCAAATCATCTTTATATTCTAATTTGTGTAAATTCTTATTGAGTAATCAGTTTTCATTTTAGAAATTTTCATGTAGAGCTCTGTATGTCCACAAATAATGTTGGGTATCAGCAGAACTACTCAGAAGATTACATAAACAGTGCCAATGAGTTTGAAGTAGATTCAAACTCATGGGCAAGCAGCAATCAAAATACGAGCTACACTGCTTGTAACCCTTGCGTTCAAGGCATCCAGGATTTGGAAATTGTTATAATCTATGACATATACAATCTGCTTTCATTCTAGCACAGAAAATCCCAAATATTGAGAAGTCACAGCATCAACGGAGAAATGGCACAGCATTGTAATCTGGTTAAATAGGAGGACTCTGGATTTTAATAGCTTAACTTCCTCCCTTATTGAGGAAAAGCAAAAGTAAAACCATCACAATAAGACTTTTGAGGTGGGGCAGTGTTAGATGCACTGTGGGTAGCTGTGAGCAAAACATAAATTATCATCCTGTGACTTGGAAAAGCAGAGGCAGTGTGAAAGTTTTGCACATGCTGGAAGGAGAGACAACCAGGAAAATTAGTCTAAAAAGATAGATTTACATTTTGCAAAATGTGTTACCCCTTGCTGAACTGGATCAGATAACTTTTCCCATCCACTTTCAGTGTTCTGTGTACCTTTTAATCATTACTTTGTATAATCTGATAACTAGTAATTGCAGTTACAAATGGAATACTTAAGTAATTAAGTAAACTCAGTAATAGGAGAGGTTTGAAGAAAAATGAGCAATACCTCACTCAAAATGAGTAAGATTAATATATTCATTTTTATTTTTCCCCCCCTGAAGAGTATGATAACATTGGAGAATTTATGCATAATTTAAAGTAAAAGTTAGTTGTATATCACTTTTTTTTTCCCCGGCATATAATCTTTATAGGCCATGGATTGTGATTCGTAGCGTTTCAAGGCTTCTGTAGTAGAAGTAAACTATACTCAGGTTTCCCCCCCACTGAGGCTTGCTATCCAGATAATAAGTATTTCTATTTAAAGGAAACTCAAAAAAATTTCACTTCTAAGTAGCTAAGGTTCATTGTCAGTAACATTTTAAGCTGTGATTCACAGTTTGATTTGTTTCATTGCAAATTGCAATGGCGCAATTTATTCTGAGTGAAATACCTGAGAATGTAAATACATTTATCAATTAAAAACATTTTATTATTCACGTCTGCTGCTGTTAGATCTGGGTTAAGTTCTCAGCTTCATTGGAGAAGAAAATTTATAGGATTTATATGAGTTAGTGTCAAACCTCAGCTGTTGAATGAAAACTCCTAAACTCCATGTACTCCAGCAGCTCAGAGTTTGTCCTTCAACAATTGCTGTGCTCATTGGTGGCAGCAGAAATTATTCTTTTGTCTTCTAGCTCTCAGCTACTGATTTGCCATATCTTTCAATATACAAAACAATGGAAGTTGGGAGCGTTCACTTGGAAAATGTTTCATTTATTCCCCCCACAAAGTGTTTCATGTTTTGAACCCAAGGTTTGCAGTTTCATGAGTCAACCCTATTTAAGAGGGCAACGCAGAACATCATACAGATAAGCAAAAGCTCCAACTCATCTCCCTTTCTCCCAGGCAAGTAAAGAGTGAGAAAAGGGGCAGAGTTAAAAACCAACGCCTGCATACACACCACCATGAACTGCTGCGAAAGAAAGTTACTGTCTTTGTTTAGTGCCTGCACAGAAAGGATTGTGCAAAATTATATAAAACAACTCAAGAGATTGATCCCTTGTATCTCAGAATCACTTATCCTTTTTAAGCATTTGTGGTTTGCGTGTTTTGCATAGAGAAGTTCTGTCAGAGGCTTACACACTGGCAGAATAACTTTTGTTTGTTCTTTTTTTCAAAATGGTTTAGTCAGATGCAATAGCTAGAAAGCTAGGAATAAACTAGAAGATTGGCCAGTTTTCCCATACAAATAAAACACATGGAGAACCCTCTAAATAGGAGACAGCAGTTCAATTTTCTCTGTGGTTTGAATAGTAAATCTTTAGATTAGACTCTTCTCAGGTGTGTCATTTAAACCAGGAGTTTTTCCCCTACATTTTATCACCACTTAAAGCGTTGGCATGAAATGAACGTGAGTAAACAACTGTTGGGATTTTTGATTGCTTTTGGAGTCAATCATTAGATAAATTTACTGGTAGAATATTGCATCTTCCTAGGTCCAATTATAAACTAATTGGGAAATGGTGCAAGCAGAAGGATGAATTGTTACATTTAATAAAGCATCTGATGTACAAAACAGTTTTTTTAAGTATAATTCTATTATCTGATCAAATTGATGTGAAAAATAATCCAATAGTTACCTGTTCTACCGCAGTTCATAGAATCATAGAATCATAGAATGGTCCGGGCCGGAAGGGACCTCCAAAGGTCATCTAGTCCAACCTCCCCGCAGTCAGCAGGGACATCCCCAACTAGGCCAGGTTGCCCAAGGGCTGGTCAAGCCTTTAAGTTCTTAAATTATTCTTTCCCATACTTTTTTTTTTTTTCCCCCCTTGAAAAGCTGACTTTATTTACTTATGTTTCATGGAACCAGAAAACCAGACAGAATTATACACTTATAATTAACCTTTATGTACTACATGAATGTTGGCTTCTGTAGAATAAAGCATTTGGTCAATTCTAAGAGAACTAAGATATCAGCTAGGAATCTCATGGGACAAATGTTCTTATTACATGTATCACCATGTATGATTTAGTAATGACTGGATTGACTGACTTGGATGCTTTGCATCAGGGATTTTCAAACTGGTAAAACTAGTCTGATGTCTGAACATCACCTATTGAAATTATTGTAAAGCTCTACATATCAAAGATGTAGAAAATACAAAGAAATACAACGTCAGTTCTTGGTACTGATCTCATTTCACTGATTGATTTAGGCTTGTAAGACTAGGTTTGAACTTTTAAAATTATTATAATAAAAATATTCAAAAGATACTAGAAACTGTAACATGTCTGCAAAAAAGTTCATACCACAACGTTTCAGTTAGAAGAAACTGTCCTCATACATATGTTGGTTAACAATATATAGAAATGGATAATTTCCTGGTAGGATAAATCCATGACCATGGTTATTTCACTCAACAGGATTTCCAACTCTAGCTTTCTAGCGAATCAATGTTGGATTGATGTTTTTTTGGACGTTGTGGTTTTTTGGACCTTCAAGTTGGGGAAGCAATAAATAGGTCCTTTTACAAATTGGAGGAAAGATAAAACATCAAAGTAACAACAATGTGAGCTTTGTAATCTTACTGTATTTGGCCTTTCTGTCTACTTCCCCTTTGCTATCCAGCCAGAGTTGTGTTGTACCCTGAAGAAAGGAACAAGACGATATTTTTTGCTTATGAATCGGGGGAGATACATTGCACTCACATAAAAAAACCCCAGGTAAAACAAAAATCTACAACTTATTGCCTGTTTTTACACTACTCAGATTATGTGTGAATAGGAAACCACAGGATTTAACATAACTCCATTTTTAAGGCTGTGTTTTAACTTTGGTACATCAAATCAAGAAGAGGTAATTGTTTATTTGAGAAAATTTACATTCATTGCTGGTGGATATGGTGCTGTTCTTGTTTCTGATCTCTGCTATTCAACTGGTCCCAGCACATGAAAGAGAAAAACCTTGTCCACATGTCTAGGGGGTGTTTCAAACACCACATATTTTTCAAACCAGGGCACTGGGAAGAACAATGCCAGAGGTAACATTCTTAGCAAATGCTTCCAATATGTAAGTTAGCTATATATTTATGTCAAGATATGAGTAGCTGTAGATCATCCTATGCAAATAATAGTTATAAAAAAGTCTTTAAAATAAGTCCCTGTAGTATCTGAATGATGTGAATACAATTAGGTCAAGCGGAGGTATTTGTATGTTGTTTTTCAAAATTGCATTCGTTTAGTAATGTTATTTGTATTTAATCATCTTTGAGTAGAAAGACTAAATATTGCATTGTGAAATACTTGCTTCTGAAAAGAGTATCAATATTCATAATGTTAAATGCCATTACTACTTACATGAGCAGCATTGCTTCATTATGTCTCAGTAGCCACTGAAACAAAATTAGAGCTTGTAGTCTTGTTACCTCTAAAGCAGGTATGATCTCTTCATTGCCCTTTCAGTTCTCTCTAACTCATTTTATTCCACCTGAATGTGTTTTTTAAATAATAATGGAAAGCAACAGCTACAATTTAAGTGTTTGTTCTGACATGGACCTTAAATGGGTTTTCAGGCATTAGATTCTATGGGATGTTTAATCATTTTCTCTAGCTAATGTAAATATTTTACTGTATTTTTAAACAGTTCAGTCTATCTTAGTAGGCTTTGTAAATGGAATATTTCTTTCCCTCCTTAGGTTAAGTTAGCTGACTGCTTTCTGCTTAGTTTTGAACGCAATAGTACTAACTCATAAAATTAATTCCCATTTTGTGGGATTGTCAGAAATGAGGATTGCTCTGACCCCTGTTTGAACTCATCAGCTGAAATGAAGTTGTTCAGTGAGCTGGAGAAGACAAAGCTGAGTTCCAAGAAATTAATCAACTCCATCAGCCTCCGCGATAGGCCTGAAAATGGCACACATCAGACTGACCCTGAGCAGCTCTGGATTCCCTCCGTAAATGAAAGTCATCATTCCTGGCAAGGAAGATACTAAATTATAGGCTTTTAAATTTAATTTTCAGTTTACTTGTGTTTTCGATTAGTGTGCCATGTTTCATAAAGATGGTAGTACCTTTAAGTAGTAAATGCCCTTCATCTACCAGCTCAATCCCTGTTGTAATAAAAAGGTAAATTTGAAGTAAAAACTGTTAACAAATGAAACATGTAGTTGTTGGGGTTTTTTTTCTGTTTTTTTTTCTTTCTCAGTGACACCTTAAGCAACAATACCAAATTATTTTCTTCATACCAAAATCAATAACAGGCTTGGAAATAAAAAGTAGCCCTGCAGCCTGAGGCCACAGATTTTCATGACAGGCTACTAAAACTATCTTTCAGTAGCCTGAAGGTCTGCCAGCTAATCATTCACTTTCCTTTCACTATTTAGTTGTCGGATATCTCTCCGGGCTAGTAAAACTTAAAGGCTATGTGACAAATTGTCTGCTAAAGAAACATTGTCCATTTTTATCTTTGTGGAGCTTCAATCTTTAGTGTGTAGGCTGGAAAGTTCACATTGCTTTGGAAGGAAGACAAAAATGAAATCTCCAACAAATCTTAAATCCTTAAATGTTTTCTTATTTTATTAAATGCAAAACATTGAAGCCATTGCTGTGTACCTTTCCAAATCAGTAGTAAAAAATCACGTTTTTTTCAGAGGGGCAAGATGGATACATAAAGGAAAACAAGTTTAGGATTCTTCAGATAAGCTCTTAAAGATGAGGATGCATGAATGCCTTACTGTGGTTTCCCTCCCTTGTACATATGCATGACAATATAACCTATAATTAGGTAACTATAGCAATTCCCAGCAACCATCACAAGTGACAATATCCTGTCGCAGTGCTGGGTAGAAAATGGAGGGTGATGAATGCTGTGAACACTCCTCAAAGTTGTGTGTGTTTTAAATAAACTTGGTCAAAATGTATATATTCAGCCCAGAAATGAAAATTTATTTTCTACCACTTTACATAGTCAAACAACTCTAATGGTTCCCAAATAACAAGTCTAGCAACTGCCTAATATTGTCAGTGGCAATTTTCCATGAACACACTTTGGACATGTTTAATAGACTAGATTGACTAGCATCTTAGTATTCCAGGTTAATCATGAAATTCTAGACCTGTTCTTGTATATTCTTTCAAGTGCATGGCTTGAGGCTAAATATCCACCTTCATTTCTTAACTATTCTTCAACATTCCTGATGCTGCCTTTTCTTTCTTTACCTCTATTCCCTCCAAACCGTGTCTTGGAAGGGTTTTTGCAGATAAACCAAACTAAAGCTTTCAGAAACATAAGTATCATAATCTATGCTAAACCTTTACAACATCTTAAACAGATTACATCAATATAAGTCTTTAGATCATCTTAAGTACCTCAGACCTATTAATTTGTACTCTAATAGGTGCTTAACTACACAGGTGCACAGATAAGGGATGACTAAGGTGGGGGCAAGTCAGTTAACCCTAATTTGAAGTCCTTAAAATGCTTTGCTGTAGTGGCTATGTGCTAAGTTTTAGTGATTAACCTTTCGTGGTTCCCAAATATCCTGCTATAGAGGATACTGTACATCAGTTTAGCTTAGTTAAAAAACAACAAGCTTTTTCAATCTTAATTATTGCTTATTAGCTTTTCTATCCAAGAACAAAGTTTTGAGGTGTTTCAATTCTCTATCACTATAATGGAGAAGTAGCTGGAGGAGTCAATTCTGTTTAAAGTTTTTCAGACTAGTGAACAGGAAAGTTCATTCATATGTACTGTATGTGTGTATTGTACACACAAACACACACACACACCAGAAAAAGGTGACTTGTGCTGTTTCTTCACTCTTTTTTTAACTCAAGCACAGCCAGAAGCAGCAAATTCACAGTCTCAGTTCCTTGCCATTTCCACACAACCATTCTCCTTAAAAAAGATCTTGGTGCTGGTTAAAGTTATCAGACTAAAGGTATGATGATTGGTTTGTTATAAAACCAGGAAAGAAGACTGTAGGTGGTGTGCAGGGTAGCAAATGTGACCAACACTTATAATATTCCTTTAAAGAGCCTTTTTGCAGGCTTGAATCCTTAAAAGATGAACAGAAATTAGCACAGATATGCATGTCAAGTGATAAGATTTAGACAGCATAGTAGTAATAGATATGAAGTTTTTGGAAGAGCTAAAGGACCTCTAAGTTTTCTCATCGAGGCAGGAACCAGGCAGCCTCATGATTTTGCTCACTAGCTGTGCTAGTTGGAAGGCTGATTAACACTTGGGTGTGAACATCCATGCTCACCTAGCACCACTGTGGTGTGGGCAGCCAGTCCCTGGAGCAGCCTCAGCCTGAACTACAGCAAAGGCCCAACAACATCTGTGTGTGTGTATGTGTGCGTGCCTGTGCATGCCTCAGTTATGTGTGTTCCTATGTGCAGAAGTATTGCTTTCACAGGCAACTCAATCTGAATTGAAGTTCTCTATAAAACCCGACTAATCTTTTAGTAGTGACAATGGGTCATTTCTGGAGTCATGAACCACCTTCTGTGCCTAATGTGTATCTCAGTGGTAGTCAGAATCCACTGAAATAGTCCAGTAAAGAGGTATGCAGGTAATCATACTTTTCAGTGCGGAGCAAATGCATGGTTCTTCTTACACACATGCCAGCCTTGCTCTCCTTATTCCAGCCCTGATCATATGCCCAAAGATGAGCACTGTGGGTAGCCAAAGGAATCAGGCCTTGCATGTTGCACCTTAGGTGGAGCATAAAGGACAATGCTCGTATAACTATTTCACCTTCACCGATTCTCTGTGGTGTTACAGTTTCTGGGGCATTTCCCATACATTTTTATGGCAAAGTAGTTCGAGTGTGATTCTTCCCCAGGGACAGGGGTAATGGTTCTTCTGAGGACTGAGCACTAAGGACACTCAGGAGGGGCTGCTGACTCTCAGTGCTCAAGTGAGTCGGTGTGTACCCTCCCTGCAAAGTAGACAGGCTAAAAATCCCAAAATAAATTCAAATAAAGGTGGCCCGTGTGGGTGAATGAACTGGTAATACACAAGTAAAAGCATTTTTAATGTTTAGGACAAAGTAGCCCAGTAGCAGCACTAAAATAAACACTTAATAAAATTCTTGCTTCAGCATTTTTTGGAATGTAATCAATAAGTCATGATGGAGAAAATTATTGTGGCTTGATCTTACTGTGCTTCTGATATTAAAGTTTACCTGACAATAAGTATAGTTCGGATACCTAAAACAATTTCTGTATGTTAGTTGTCCATCCTCTTCCTCTGCTAGAGTTTACTACTGGAGTAAGACTGAATTAATGGTATAAAGTATTGAACTTTATAAAGTTTTATAAAGAGCAGAGTATAAAAAGCTGGAGATTTCAGTTTATGTTAACACCTGCTAATACTTGCATGTTAACTCTTACAAACCTACTCAGAGATAAATTCAACATGGAGATGCAAGTAGTCAGATGTTTTACATGAACTGTGTATTTACCACAATTGTCTCATATTACATATTTCAATCCACAGTTCCACAGTTAGGCAACATTACAAGTGCCTAACTTGCATCCTCAAGTAAAAAAGCATCCTCATTTCTTTCCCCAGAGTATACTCTTCAACACCTTGGACATTAAGGTATATCAGACACACGTGTCTACAGATGTTCAGCTCCAGTCTTTCCTTTGTTTTGATAAATTACATTTGTACATTGTGCCCATCTCTCCCTATGAAGGCATCATTTGTTTTCTTCCCCTTGCTCGTGCTGGGCCTCAGTACAGGCATCCACAATGACACATGCTGGTGGAAACAAGGTGAGAATACGAGTGCAGACCTCTTCTGCTGTATGTCAGTTATGTCATTATTGGCACTTGATCTAGTGGTATGCATTTGTTTAATGAAGCATGGTCGCTTTAACCTTCTAGACTGTCCCTCCCTGAGAAGCATCAGCACTCTCCTAGAAATTGAGTCATGACATAGTAACCTGCCAGTTATTATTGTAATAATAACTGCATCCCCCCCCAGCAAAGAGTAATTTGATAATCTTCTGTTACTCTTCACATGAATTGTTAACCCGTTGCTAGAATATACTAAACATTAGTTTATTGGAAAATGTTGACGAAATACAGTCCTAGACTTCCAAATTTTTTTTTTTTTGCATTTATCCCTTACATGACGGGATTCATTAGACAAATGAAGTCTCAAAGTCATAATGATAGTAGTAATTTTCTTAGCAAAGCCTGAACCTAAAATAATAGTAGGAATAAGCCTCTTGGCTTAATGTTACCTTGTAAATACTAGGCTTAACAAAGATATGATTTACATTAGTTAGTCCGAAAAATTACACATATAACTAGAATTTGGGACCTCAGTAGCTTGGCACTAAGTAAGTACAGAGGAATAGCCCTATACACTTAACAGATACTATAAAGCTAGCTTTATTTCTTTGTTAACATCAGAGGCTTACTGCAAACATCAAAATCAATAAGAGATTTGATTTAACTGAAGCAAAGATGTGTTTGAGGCAAAGCATTATTATATTTCAGGAGTTCTTTTCCTTCCCTTTTTTGAAATTTTACTAATCAGAAGATAGCTACTACTTTTATAGCTAAATTTTATTCCTAGTGCTTCATTCCAAACAGCTGTTTCTCCCTCTGAAAGAGGAATTCAGATAAACTTTATTTAATGTTTTGTTGGTATACTCTGGCAAGTCACATATCTTCTAGCACGACTATTAACATAAATCAAGTGACCTTGTGAACACAGTACACTACCCAGGAATTGCTAGTGCTATGGGGATATGGGCTTGAAAGTAAAGTTTAGGTATTTGCCTACCTTCCCTTGTAATCCAGATATCATGGACAGAAAGATTACAAAATGTAAAAATGTATATAAATGGTTGACGACTGCTCTGTGCACCTTTTTTGAGTTGGATGCATTTTCTAACCAGCTTTTTAAATAAAGACTTTGTGATATGTGAATACTACTGCTTGTGGTTGTGATGAAAGCTTGGTGTTACAAAAACTTCAAAGGCAATGATTCAGTGTGAATTTCTGTGATTTGAACATTGGTGATAAACTTTGTCTAAAAGACCAGACTGGAACACTTGTATTGTTAAACACTTGTTCTGCACTGACCTTTCTCAGGATTGTTTGCAGTTGGATATTTCAACACACCATACCTGCAACTGTATTGACTAGAATATTTTGCCTGTCAGGATTAAGTTAATGTTGTTATCTTTGGCTGTAATGGGTTTTGAGCCTGCTGATGCCTGCCTGCAAATGCAACTGTAAATTACTTTACAGTAAGACATGATGATTTGCTAAGACTCTTGATAGGTAATTTTGTCAGATGTAGTGTAAATTATAAGGTGAAAAAGTTTTTGTGCACTGACGTTGTGCATTGCAGATGATGTTTTCAGAACCTTACCTCCAATAGATATGAGAATTTTCACTAATTTCCCAGAAATTTCAACACTCTTCAGAGGATGAATAAAGTAGGAAGAGAATAAAGAAGAAATAAACAGCTATGTGATTTTAATGGTTCCATTTATTTTTAAAATTACTAGGAACTTATAGGTCTCATGCAAAAATATTTCTGTCCCTGTAGCTGAGACCAGTTGCATGGTTAATTGGTATATTCTCTTTAAGCACTTAAGCACTTACAGTAAAGTCATATTACTTACAAAGCACTTACTGGTGATGTCACACTTCCCCAGGTTTCTTCTTCCAAACCATACAGTGGAGACAAGAAAGCAGGCTCAACACAGAGAAGCTTACACCTCCTCTGTCTTGTGGCTGATGTACCAGCTGTGTCTCCTGCCCAACCATGAAGGCAAAATTCTTGTACAAATTCCTGTAATTTGCATCTCAGTGCAATACTCTTTTTCTGATTTTGACAAATGCGATCCTACCTTGTTTATATTTGTTCAGGACACTTCTGTAAGAATTGCTTTGTTAGGAAGATATTAACTTACAGTTCTGTTGCCTTTCAGCTGTTGCTCTTTGCCTATTACGCAAAACATCAAGATCATAGTTTCCAATCTGAGTGGCTATTGGAACCTATCTATATCTTATTGATGTTCTCATCTCTGGCTAATGTGTAACTCAAAAATGCATTCACAGATTTATTTATTTTTTAAAGAAACAATTTAAAGAAATAATTATATCATCAGATGGATT
>JAOXJM010000012.1:92107862-92119467 GCA_026413425.1 Tringa solitaria
CCAACTACTTCCATAGTCACTTGCCAACATCCTTTCACACCGTTGTTCTATTCCCGCAGTGCTGGAAATACCAGCTATGTAATAAAATTTCACTCCCCCTTGTGGGAAAAGGGGGATAGGAAGCAGCAACAGTCAGAGATGACTCTGAAAAGCAGTAACCAGAAAATAATAATGGGTGTTTGTTGTTAGCAAAATGGAAAATACCACAGATTTGCACTTTGTTTTCTAGACCCCACCATGAGGGCTAAGAACACAACATATCCAAATTGAAAGCTGACACTCCAGAACATATGTTAGTAACAAGAGTTAAATTCCATGGCCAAGGAATCACTTCGTCTTGCTGATACATCTGCCTTGTTAGTAATAAATCTTCAGGAGTCATTATCTAAATCTGCTCCCAGCCACATCCCCTGTGGTTAAAGTTCCTTTACTTCTCACAGGCTTGGCCAGAACAAGTCTGATCAGGACATGGGCAAGAAAATTTCAACAGAAATTCAGGATACTCCTTTGCAAAACAGTACTAAAGCCATGTCAGCTTGAGTGGTAGAAGAGCATATCCTGCTGCTAGAGAGGATAGTTTTTCAGGCTGCATGCTAAACTGGTTTGTTATTTTATCTCAAGCTTCATATGCTTGTAGCATGAGGAACATAAAATGTGTGTTCCCATTATGCTAGGCAAGTATAAAGCAATATCACTGATCTTACCCTGAATGGTTTGCAAACTGAGTTAAGGGCAAGTCTTAACAGATAAATATAGCAAAACATAAAAATAAGGGGAATGATAGGACAAAAAAAGCAATGGCAATTTCAAAATTATTTCAGAACTTCAGAGTTCCATCTATTTAACTACCTTTTTTTTTTTTTTTTTTTTCCTCTTCTTGGCTCCATTTGACTATGAGGAACTTACAAATGGTATTCAAACAAATTCTTCTGTGTAACATCTAAATCTTTTTGGAATTCCATCACGATGAAAAACATTACAGAAGCACAATAGTATTAAGACAAATTTTTTAGCTTACTGCATACGTTATTCCTATTACAGCATATGGAAAGAGGAGATCTGCCAGGTAGTTTAGCAAGTGTAAATTACAGTTGACAAGGATAATTGATACTCCTGGGCTGTCTTTTCTCTGTGGTCAACTGGGAGTTTTGGGGCTACACCAGTTTTTATACATCCGTCAGCTAAATTGAAAATCCAAATGTAGAATGCTGCTCTAAAAACAGTATGTGGATTTGAGGAAATTTCTGAAAGAAAGGAAGAATATCCCAGTGTCAGTGAATATATTATACTGTCCTATAGTTGTATTGTATCTGTACCTCTTTGAGGCAGAGCATTTTTCTTTTAAGGTACAATAAGCACTATGACTGAGAATTATGGACTAATATTGCAAACATAAAGCAAAGCAACATTTCATGGCCCACTTCTCAGGGAAGTGGAAAGCAAGCAGTGAAACGGCATTTAAGAGCTAGTGTACCCTAAATCTTACCTCACTGAAAGAATTTTCCTGGAGTGCTTGTGAATGCATAATGATGTCATACATAGGAACTCTAGTGTTTTATCTGTAAAAATGATCTTGCACACTTGTGCATAGGGCTATCTTTCCACATTTTAATAGATGGTCATGGTATATGTGACCTGAGGGCAGGACTCAGGCCTCTGGTCATACATGAAGAGAGAAGCTTGCAAACCCCAACAAGAGGCTCGGCCTCTGCAAAATCATAGGAGTTAAGGGAGACAAGTGTTTTAAGTGTTGGTTCTGGTTGGGTTTTAAGGATTGTTTTCTGAGGTATCTAACTGATTCACTAAGAGGGAAGCTTAGGTACCATACTCTGGGTTTTAGATATAGAAACCCATTTGTAAATCCTCAGGTCTCTTATGCTCTATTCCCTTGTATTATCCAGAACTCTAATCATTCCTTTTGGCATGTGAAAGCTAAGGAAATTTTGAATTTCTTGTTTTTATATATATATTATATACTGTATTTTCTTATTTTTTTGAAAGACAGTACTGGAAAATAATTTCCTTTATAACTCGTGTGCCAGATCATCAGTTGAAGAGTTCACAGGTCTCCTGAAAATAATTGATGACATTTGCAAGTAAGGCAACAAATGAGGATGATTGTTTGAGTCTTGGGTTTGTGCAACATTTTTAATGCTCACAGAAAATCCTCTTAGCTGACTTTCAAATATGACTTTTTAAGACTCTTTGCACCTTCTCCTAATGATTTGAGGTAGAAATATTTTAGCACGTTTTTAAGTGCTTGCTTGGTCATATATGAAGCAGTGATACAGTTTCTTTGAGAAACAAGTCCAGTCCACTGCAAATAAACTTGCAAAATTAAAAGTGCATGTTCTGTTCTTCCTTCTCTTGGGAGACATCTGCTGAGACTTTGATCTTAGCCATGTTGCCCTATTACTTGACATAACATCAGTATTTTGCATTGCATTTCGAGGGATTTATAGAAGGGCATAAATAATGATTTTTTAAGAGCCTTTGTCAGTTATTATATACATAGTACCATTTAAAAAATCTAATCCAATTAGCTGATCTAGAGATTGCTTCTCTGATATTCAGAGCGGTTTCTCTGGATATTTAAATCAACCAAATAGTATTCTGATAACTGTTTTTCAGTTAGTTAATTTTCTTCCTATCCTGATCGCAGCTACAATCTGGGAAAACCGTGATGTTATATTAAACTTATTGTTGATAAAGTTTAATATAGAAAATGGCTGTTCTGCTTCAGATGTTTTTACATTGTAAAGAAAAAAATGCATTCTTCACCTGCGTGGGCAAATTGTAATCATCAGTCTGTTTGGGAGAAGCTGTAGGTCTTAGGGAGACCTTATGCTTCCTGAACTTTTTATAAAAAATGTGTGAGGATATACTACAAACACCTTGCACAGGTCCTGAGTTGTCTAGAGGAGGATTTCCAGAAGAGTTAGTTATTGGCCTAATCTTCCTCTCAGTGACTTCAGAGCATGGTTTAACTGGAGCAAGTGAGTTGGAAAATCCCACTTTTTTTTTTCAAAGCGACCAACAATTGGATGGTGTTTGGAAATCCAGAGGCATTCATGCACTTCAGGGATGTGATGATGTGATTTCAGTTAATACAAATTTCTTACCAAGGAGATTGCTGTGAACTGAAGCCACCTTTAGTTTCCAAAGGGTGCTATTGCATAATTTGGCATAGCATGGAAGCACAGCAGTCTGGTCTCACTGTGGCAGACACAAAGTGTAGCAGCAAGGTCTCTATCTGAAAAAAACCAACACCTAAGTGTTAGGTTCAGGTAGATGTACAGGAAACATCAACATGCCAGGTCATTATCTTCCTGGACAGCATTTCATGATCTTCTGTAACATGTGTTTGACGTACCTGAGATGTGAAAGTCAATATTAATTGACTTCTTTATGCCTCTGTTACACAAGACACTGTCCCCATGACCTTTACTGAATATGGCAAATTACAAGTCAGAGCTATTCTGGACCTCTTCTGAGCCAGACTCTGGAATATCAGTAACCTTGAAAATTATTGACTAAAAATTTTTTGCTTCATTTAAATTGCTGACTAAACAAAATTTCTGCTTTTTAAGCAGAGCACACAGAGACCTGCTTTGATTAATTACAAATTCTATGTTTTTGATAAATATCCTGAAACTCTTGGAGTATTTTATTTCAAACTTTGAAGACCAGTAGTCTGCTTTCCTGGAGGAAATTGGGAAAATGGTGCCCTTCAGTTATTGCCAAGTCCCAGCTTTTTCTTCTGTGACAGCTTGAAAGAGGCAAAATAGTTCACAGAAAGATTTGCTGGAAGATTCTGGTGGCAGTATATGTGTATAAGATGACCACTTGTATCAGGTTTATTAATACTTGATAATGATCCCTTATGTCAGCCCATCACTACATGCAAAGCTAGAGAGGAAGCATGTCAGGAATCTGTTGCAGAAACATTTCCATTATTAATTTCTTAAAAGACCTCCCTCTCTTGCGAGTTATAACTGAAAAAATGCAAAGTATGGCAATGCCATCACTACGATGCCTGAAGCAAAGATCTACCTCAAATCTCATCATGTTGTAGTGGCACAGAAAATTGACACGAACAGAAAGGGGCAAATTTTTGGCCTGAATGGTGAAGAGAGAGGGTGATTTGGTTTTTTTTTGTTTGTTTTCTTCTTCATTTTTTTTTGTTCTCAGATCTTTTGAAGACTTGCTAGAGTTATCTCAGTCCAGCAAGTTGCTCAGGAAACCTTGTGAAAACTGCACACCAAACATATACTTCTCCTCTTCAACTGTAACTCTGCTCCTGAGCAGTCAGAAATGCTAGTACAATTTAGTGTTAGCATAAATTAATTTGGTCCTGGGCTGTGATGCTTGGTGTGGTTTTATGTCTCAACTCTTTCCTGTAACAAATAATGCCTGTTTTTAGAAAAAGGAGAATCTGTGTGTGACATGAGCAGTGACTTCAAGCTTTTGTAGAAAGCATCTACAGAAGCAGACTAAAGGGTTGTGAACAATATATGCACTTGTTAAACCTAATTTGAGAATATTTGTCCTATCAGATGCTGAAATCTCTTCCTACATCATGCTTTTCATACAGATCTAAATTAAATTTTTTCAATGAAGAGTAAAAGGAACATAATGCATTTAAATACCAATTGTCTGCTGCTTTTCACCAACATAACATTGTTGTCTTTTAATCACTCTATTTGATATTTGATATGTAGCAGTAAAATGTTTATATTGCGAATTGTACAGTAAGCCTTCAGTTTAGGAGCAAATTAATAGTCTGGAACCGTGAGAATCTGACTATATCTGAATATTGATGATCTCACTTTCCGAGTCTCTCTGGGACTGGGAGTGTGAGGTGTTGATCATTGCTTCTCACTGATAAGCAAAATATTTCCAGAGCGTGAAGAATTCTGTGGTGTGTGAGAAGGATAAACCATAATCTGCATCAACACACTAACTTCTCCTCTGCCATTTGCATTGAAAATCAGGTAGAAGTTATGCTAAGCTCTCTATTATAGCCTCATGTATGTGAAAGGTCTTCCCCTTCATTTGAATAAGGCCTCTTATGCATGTGAAAAAAGCACATTTAAAAGGAATGTTCCTTTAATTAGGGTGGCATTTAGAAGCAGAATCCTTAAATGTTCACTTTTTGTGATGCTAAATTGTGGAGTATTTTCAAATATGTTGTAGCAGTGATTTTCATTAGCCATTTTTATTTTTATTTATTTTTAAAAGGAAATGACATGCTCTACAATGTGAAGTGAAGGAGTAGATTAATATGACTAGCTAGATTAAGGAAAATTTAAATCAGAGTGTTTGATGAAATGTAGGAAAATGTTTAAATATAGGATTAGACTTACAATATAGAAAGCAGTCAAGGAGATCAAAAGAACTCTGTTCAGAAAGTCCTATTAAAAAGAGAGGAAAAAATCTATTGAGTGAATTCTTATAGCTAAATGATTAAAGTGTTTTTAATATATTACATTCAATCTGACTTTAAAATAAAAATAAACAGTATAGAGTGTGCACAAAGTAGATATTCTATTCATTTTTTTATAAAGACGAAGTGACTGGGCCTATATCAAAATGTCATAAAACATATATAGGAGACTATGGAATTTAACTTAAAAGGAGTTCCCTGGAGAATAATTTTAAATCTGGCATGCAGCTTTATGGAGGCAGAAGTTAACTGATTGGCATCTGTATGAATATGGATTTCTTTAAATCCATATTTGATTTTCTACCCCTTAAAAAAATCAAACATAACCTAATAACTACATCTTAAGGAAACCTTTGGAAGAACATGCTTAATCCTCTAGGGAGTCAATAGAAATGCCTCTAACTTTGGTATCGTACAACTAACTGAGATCATAGGAGTGACTTCCATGGCTGTCAGTGTCTTCTGTATCTCAGCAATCTAGGTTTGCTTTGTTTTTTAGTTGTTGTTAGACTGGGCTCTTCAATCATGGTTAGCACTAATGTTGACAGGACCCTGCATACCTCTTTTATCCCCCATTGGAAAACTTTACAAGAAATGTACAGTGAATAATTTGGATGATAATGTGCTGTTCACATTTAACTGAATTTACTTCCTATTTTTTAGCAATCTGTGACTTTAGTAGTTTTTCATTATATAGAATAAACAAATAGTAGGCACATTAATATTGTACAGCTATTTGTGCAGTGTAAATCACCTGTAAAATAAAGTTCCCATTCTACTGATGTACTTTTGTTTCAGTGCCTTAAAAAGCAAAAATAGAAAAGAAGCTTTAATTTAGTGTACAGCCCCTTAATGCTCAACTGAACCACAGAATTCTTTCTGTATTGATTCCCTAGTCCTTCATTTATTCAAATAAATATCATTACAGCAGAGATGAATTTCAATCAAAATGCATACAAATTTGTATTTCAAAGTCCTATTTTAATTTGGCATGATTATTCAATATTAGATGCAGACTTCTTACTTTTCCTAGTTTCCTCTACCTCCAGGTGTGTTTGCTACAATTAAAAAAGAAAAAGGGGTCATTTCATTATGTTCCCCTTTCCCATCAGTCCTTCCCTATGTCATTTACAGCCATGTTTTCCAGATACCATCTACAGCAAAACACAGTAAAACTTGATAATTTGACTACTGGTGAGTGAAATGGACAGCTTTTCCAGTTTCATATTAGAAGTAACTCTGCTCACATTCCAAACAGATGATAATTTGTTCTAATTAATCAACAGTAAACGAGATACATTCATCCCTTAGTTCAATAACCACAAAATTTGCGATAGATATTTTGAAATTATTCTTTATGTAAATGGGTGGTTCCAGGTTTCCATTTTTATCTAATGAATTTCAAGCAGGATTAATTTTTCATTTCTTCTTGCTATAGAAGCACAAAGGCACGGTCAGTTGATTAGTTTATTAGTGCATACTGATAGTACTCAAGGGCTGCATTCAGAATCTGGGATGTCCTGTAATCAGAGCTGGAGAGCCTTGTGTCAGTAAAATTTCCAGTTGTTCCTACAGCTTTAGTTCCACAGGTGGGAGTGAACAGTGAGAATACCTGTATATAGAGCTAGCGGTACTTTAATGTCTGAGTCCTTTGGTACTGCAGTGAGCACAGCTTGGCAATGCAGCTACAAGCTCACAGTTGGAAGCTGCTGCTATGCAGCAGAATGGGAGACCCGCTGCCTGCAAGGGAAACAGAAGCAGTAGCGTAAGAAAGTGGGAAGGAGGGAAAAAGTCCTGGAGGCCCAGTGGTTGAAAGGAGCATAGTCAGGAGCTCAAGAGTGGAAGAAATAAAGGTGGAAAAACTCTAGCATCGGCTTCTCAAAAACATAGTTTGAAATAATGGAAGAAACCATAGATTAAAATAGTGAGTGGGGATAAAATGTCAGTAGAGAAGACCACATACCTAGCAAGCCTGAAAGAATTGGTGGACACAAATTTCTGAAGAAGCCACCAGGCTCTTGGTTTGCAGTAAGTAAACATTATTCATCTCTTTCTTACCAGCTGTCTCTTTCTGGCTGAAGCCCAAAGGTTGGCTTTCTCTTTACATTTACTTCTCATGCTTCACTACTCACTTTATCACTTTCTTTTGCACATCTATAGAACTTTTGCTTTACTCTTTCTGTCTTGGCAGTTGGGAAGAGACTCATGATTCTGGGTTTTATTCATTCCCTCCTGCAATGACACAAAGTGTAAAAATTAGCATTGGTATTGAATAAATTTGGCATCTAGCTACAATCAGACATCTGAATGTGACATAATAGCACTCTATTAACTTCAAGCAATCTTGTCAGTAACTTCCTAGCTTTCCATATTGACAAGTATTCTTAAAAGACATGTTTAATTATTCTCTTTTTTTTCTTTTCTTTACTCTGAAATAGCACTGGGGAGAGGTGTTGATGTCATGATATGGAGTAAATATTTTAGTAAAAATAAAGAAGATAGTAAATAGTAGAACTGTAAATTCCAAAGATGCTTCTAAATACCCAGGGATCAGGCCTGGGACGGAATGTTTTCATACTGGCATTAATGACTTAGAACAAAAGAGAGGGTACTGATGAAATTAAAAGATAATACAAAGCAATATTGAAATATCATTGAAGAAGAATCAGATGACTTCAAAGACAGACAAAGCAGAAATAGGATGACAACTGAAATTTGAACTATAGATTTTTTTTCTGTGCACATGCAATCATTTGATATATCAGACAAGTTATTTCTGGACACAATTTATGATTCCAATTATCCATTCTGAAGATGAATTAAACCAATAAAATGCAGAGGACTTCTGCAGTAATCAGGAGAATGGAAAGGATGACTAATGAAGAGTTAAAGGAATGGGGTTGCTTGTCTTAGCAAAATAAGGGGCACAAGGATATAAAAACGGACTGCTGCTGTCTGTAGGTGAACCAGGAGAAGGATGGAAGAGCAGAAGATAGACTGTAAGATAGATCATACAATCATAGAATGATGAATAAGCTTAAATACATTTTTGGTCAAAGAACTGCAGGGCCACGAACAAGATTAGGACATTAACAAGACTAGGAAATAAGAGGAATAATTTTAATTACCAGAGGGTAACCAGTGCAAGAGAACTGGGCCTGATGACCTAAAAGTCCTTTCATGCCCCCTTCCTTTGCTAAGAGGCATTATTAACCAGTGAAAAGCAGCATCTGCTGCAGCTACTATCCTAGATTAATTTACACATTGTTAATTAATTCACTTAAACATTCTGGCCCTTATTGCACTACAGGGGGATTTTGTGAGTTTATGTACATAAACTTAATGGCAGAAGCCATAAGCAAGTACCTGTTGCCAGTGTATGAGATCTGTGTACTGTAAGAGCTCATTTGTACACAGTGAAAAACCATGTGCAGCTGAATCACACAATAGATGACTTCCATGTGAATCTTCATAGTCTGCAAGGTAACTTTGTCTACTTTCATCTCACAACGTGTTAACATTGCTGACATGGCAAAGAACTCCTGACTAGAAAGGATGCATTAAAATCACACCTGTTATAGATTACAAAAAAGTTTTCCATGTAAACATGTCCTGAACTTATGAGGAATCTGACTGTAGGCAGTGGAAGTGAAGGGAGCTACCACCCAGGAAAGACCTCCTACCACAACAGAAGGAGTCCATTGAGGAAATTATGCTGGTATACCCGGCATGTTAAGACCTGACTTCCTAAACATTGCCTTCCCTTTACAGAGAAGTCCTAGGTATGAAACCTCAATTCTGGTGTTCAACAAGTAAAGCTTAAAAATTTATAGCCTGATTCACTTTTCTATTAGATCGGTATGAAACAGGGGTCACAACATGGTATAGCCCTTCTAATTCAAATAGTAGATATGGTATGCAGTTAATGAGCTTTCAGAAAAATTGGATAAAAACTTACACTGAATCTTAAAACTATGAAGATGATTCATAAAATTTGATCAAAACGTTTTACATTGTCCCATTGTAAAAGTCACAGGGTCATTCTACAAAGAATTGTAGAATTATTGGTTAACAGAGGTAGAATGAATGAAAGATTGAATTTAGTACATCTTAGTAATTTCAGGAGCCTCATTTTGAATGACGCTTCTGAGTTGTAATAATAACACATGGAAAACTTTCTTCCCTATCCACCACACTTAACCCAGCAGGGTGGAGCATGCAGGTAAGAAAGAAATTCTTCAAAGGAGACATTGGGTCTCAGGAGATGTATATGTTAGCTGAGTTCATGTACAAATCCTGAACTCTACCTGCCTATAAAGTAAACAAAAACATGTTAATTTTAAACAAAACTACATTTATCCATATCCCCTCAAGTGTAAATGTGTGTTAAAACATCTCTAAAAATAGAGTTCAAAGACAAATGCCTTTCCTATGGGGATCAATGAGAGAGAATTTCTTTTCATCTCAGTAAAACCTCAATTCAAAAGGAAGACTGCAGCCTTTGGGGAAATACCTAAAAACAACGTTAAGATGTTTCAAAAACTGTTTTCCACAGTTTTGAAACAAGCTCACCTGAGTCTAAATTTCTGAGGTACAACAGATCTTGTTAAGTAATTTTAAAAACAAAACCAGAAGTAACAATACAAAACCAGTAAAACTCTCAGATGTCTGCTTCCTTTCTCTGCCAAGCAAATATATGCCTTCAGCCTTGTTTTGCTCCAAAAAATAAAGTTCTACTAGGGAACAAACCCCGCTGTCCAAGACACTGCCTGAAGCTGGTATGAAAAGATTCAGCCTATTGCCTGCATTCTTGGAAAAGTTCCTCCGTGAAGTCAAATCTCCTCCCCTGCCTCTAGACAAAGAACTACAAGTCATGCAATGAGTACAGTCATTGTACCCCAAAATCACAGACATCCTTGCTGCTAAGAGCAGTTTAAATTGCATGCTGAGTTGACATTAGAGTTAAACCTTGATGAGGCAAACCCATGCTCAGAGCTAGAACTAGACCTACGTGCGTGTCCTGTGTATGGACGAGCTATTGAAGATTCTAGAAAACCATTATGTTAACTGAGGAAGAATTGTCATTGATAAGTATGAGTCACAGCAAATGTTGCCTATGTATCCTTTGTTTGTTAGCTCTTGAGAACATAACTTCATTAGAGAAATCTTTGTCATAACTAAATAAGTTCAATTCTATATATGAATACTTTCTAGATAGTCCCAAACAATTTTGCATTTTACACACCTGTCAAGGTCACCATTACAAGGTCCTTAGTACTTAGCTGAAACATAAGGTCAGTTTCTTCAACTGGTTATATCACTGATTTTTAATGCAAATGGGATGCTTCCTATTTTTACAGTAAACCTGTCATTGAAGACTGGCTTTGTGTTATACCAGGCACAGAGTAAACATGGAACAAATGCATGATCCCTGTTTTGAATAGCTTCCAAGCGAAGTAACTCTAACAGGTATACTTCAGTTTGAACATACAACCTCCCAGAAAAAAAATAAAAAAGGAACCAATGCTCTTTATTTGGACTTACGCAAGGTCTGTGTCATCACTTTCCAGCTCATTTTTGTTTATTTGTTTACCTTTAACAATAGCTCTTTGTCATCCTCTTTCATATACTAGCTTTATGACAGACAGATTAATAAAGACTTGGTTTAATATGTTAGAAGAGTTTATGTCTGCCTTATGTGAGACATATCTGACTCATGAGAAATATTGTAATTGCAATTTAGATCCTAAATATGCCTGCCTCTGGCTTGATATTCTCCAAGAAAAGAAGATGAAAGACTTGTCTGTATGTGTGTGGGTTTATGGAAGACAGTCTAGTTTCCAGGTAGCTGCTTCTCTTCTCTAAGTGTAATCCGTACAGAAAAAGCCTGCGTGCTTTGTCTCCTACACAAATTTAATGTTTCCAGCTCTTGCTGATTAGATGGTGTGCGTGCCCTCATTCTCTCTTCTAAAACCCATGAGCGAATGTCTGTCGTGGACGGAGTGATTGGCTTCACTAGTTGGAGTGAAGTAGTGAAATATTTATTAGTGAAACAACGATTTAACAAAATCAGTAGTAAGTGCGATAAAACCAGTAATAAGTGCGATAGTGTTTTACAAGATTCAATGTCAGGGTACACTCTATTATTTACTGTATAGA
>JAOXJM010000012.1:92119567-92135804 GCA_026413425.1 Tringa solitaria
CCTGGCGTGCAGCCCACTGCCATACAGGAGAGCTCAAAGGGCTCTTGGGCTGTCCGCTATTTATAGGGTAATATAATTGACCTATAGTCATATTCTCATGGGAGCAAAATATCTAGGTCCCCACTCTAGACAGTGTTTTGGCTGTGTTGCCAGCCATCCCCCAAAGTCCGGGTGCAAGTTATCACAACTGATGTTGTGATGGCCATGGTGGCCATGGCCTGAGCAGGAGCCGGGGTTTGAGGAGGGGAGGGGAGCAAAACAGGGAGAGCACACTGCCACAATGTCATAATATTCATATAAGCTTTTACTAAATTACTGTTTAAAATGAAGTGTATGGGGGGAAAAAAAGCAAGATTTCACACCAAAATTATTGAAGGTGAAAAAGAAGGAAATACATATTCTCCTTAAATGTCTTTGATTAAAATGTAGACTTATTTTCTTTTGAAGAAGAGAGGAATTTGATTTTGATTTTAAGCCTCCTGAAGTGTCCATATGTGTATCTCAACTGTAAGATATGAAAATGAAATACAGGACAGAAGATCTAAAACAGAAAAGAATTTTTAGAGCAAGATGATAATATTTCAAGAAGATATATATTCCAGCAATTTTAAAGAGAGTATTTCATTTTCTATGAAAAAAATTCATTGTACTTTTTCAGAACTTCAACCTTTAAAATGGCTGAAGTTTATTTAATGATTTAAACTATTCAGTGTTTGATATAGGTAGAGACAATTTTTTCCTTTACAGAAATATGCTGAAAGTGTAAAGGAGAAAATTGCCAGGACCTATAAAGCACATGGTTGATTTTAAGTATATGGAAGGAATTAAATATGTGTGTATATGGAAAGGAAGTGAAAAAGAAAAGAAATGGTCCTGTAAAGAGGATAACAGATGGTTCCATTTGATCAGGAAGCTGGCCAGGATTTCTTTGCAATCACTTTTTGATAATTTCCAAGAATTATTTCCTTAGTTTATTTAGCTTGTGGTTACTAATTTTCTGATTTTATACATCACTTACTGAATGTTTGACTTAATTAAATAGTAAGACAAGACATCTGTTGACTATCTTTGATATTTATAAATACCTAGACATAATATAGAATGAAGATACTAAATTAGAAGAAAAGAAAAATGTGATAAGGCAGCAATGCCACTTGTTAAATTTACTCTTTTCCGCTTCCCTGGGTGATATATCATGGAAAGGTTGTCTGAGCTGTCATTGTGGCATCACTAAGAGGATGTACACAACATCTTCCATTCAAATTACCTTTCAAATCAATCACCCTCATCAGGCTGCTATCTTCATCTGATGGCTGTAGGACAAATGTTTTGGTTTATAGTTAGGAAATGTTAGCATTTGACAGAGCTCTGAGAAAGAAGGTTCAATGGTTAACTTTGATAAACTGTGTTAAGAAAGGACAGTAAATAATATGCTTGTTGAAATACTTCATGCAACTATCTTGCAATTTCTGAAATAAAAAGGCTGCTCTATACTTCCCCCTAGCCCGCGACCCACCCCCAAACTGAGTACAAAATGTGTCCCTGAAAAACATTGAACAAATACCAGTTTCTCCCAGAGATGTGTTATTAAAAAATGCACTAACATGGCGCACTCATGTACTGGTTGTAGAACTGTCTTCTGAATCTTAAATTACTGGGATTATCTGAAAGATTGTGAATTTTCCCACTAGTGTGTGCGTGTTTGTGTGTGTAGAAAAGCATGAAGCAAAGAGCTCAGATGGCATGAAGGTTTGTGTTATGTTCCAGTCAGATTGAACTATAAATCAGAAGCCTGAATATTTTAATAACACATTAAATAGTCCCTATGTCCTTATTACTGCATAATTGTGAGTTAAATAACAGCTTCAAATATTTTCTGTGGTATTCTCATTTTTTATACGGTAGCTTTTTAAATATGATGAATGATACTCAGCTTCAAATGCATTATAAATACTGCATGGATATTACCAATACACATTTTAGAATTTTCTAATCTTGCTTTAACACATATGGTATTATCAATTACTTACACTATTTTAACATAATATAACATTTCTTTAAAATGACATACAATTTATACTGGATGTCACTAGCTCCTAGACTACCTTGGCACATATTTATATATTTCAGCTACAATTTATCACTTTGTGAAATACACTTTGTGTAATTGAAAATAATGACACAAAAATCATCTACTTTTATATACTGGTAGTATGATATACTATCCTGATAGCTTAGTGTACTATATGAAGTCAGTCTGCAGAGCCATGCCTTTGAAATATGATTTAAAACAGAATTTATAATGTCGCAGAATTACATAAAACTGTGTGAAATTGTGCAGATAATCATTTAAATCTCCCTACATGAAAAGATAATTGCTCCAGAAATTAACTGTACCTGGGGTTCATTCATTTGGTCATGGCTAGTTTCTTATATAGTGATGATTTGATATTAGAGCTAATTAAGATCAGGTCAGAGTTGCTGAAGGTCAGACATTAATGCACAGGATCATTGAAATGATAATTATAAACAGATTAGGAAGCTACGGTCTTTTATAAGGGGTTATTAGATAATTACTGTGAGAGTGTACGGCTTACTGTAATAATGGATTATCGACTACTTACAGCGTTTTAAGGGTGAGAGTATATTACTTCCTCAAGGACTAAGAGGAATAATGTTGTTGGAACTCGGCACTCTGTAAATAAAATAGAACCAATTGCTTTTCAATTTTCTTCTAGAGAATACGTTCTCCTGTTGGAATAAACTGCATCATTTTAGACTTTAAATATTTGTGTAGCTGGGAAGGTCCTTGCCTTTTTTTTTCCCTTTTGGTGAAGAAAGAAGAAAATTAATTTTAATACTAAAGATTTTATTCTGTTTTAAATACATAGCTAAGGTTGCCAGAAGCCTTACCAACAGCATTAGAATGGGAACAATAAATATTTTACAATTATTTGCGGAATAGGAAAAGATTAACCCGAAACTTACTGAGGTAACAGTTGCACTCTTCCTTCTCTTACTGCTATAACTTTTATTCTAACATACTCTTTCACAAATAAATAAAAAAAAAGTAATAAAATAATTATTGTATAGCTGTAGCATGCCTTGATCTACTACTGGTTGAACTCCATTTCATTTGGAGCTTTGTGCATCAGAGCATGACCTATAAAGCTGTAAGGGGGAATAAGGCTTGAAAAGAGCTTCTGGAAAGATAGCATCATTTAAATACTGAAGAAGACACTCAAAGACAGGTTCCAAAAGTGGCTAGTGTAAAGGAAAAGGAAAGTCATTCATGCCACCTACAGTGACAATGACTGTATGACCAAAAAGGTAAAACAAGAGACACCTGTGTGGTCTCCTTTGAAAATAAGAGTGTTTTTATTGTTTAATCCTTCTGTGCAGAACAAAAGAGATAACCTTTGGAGAGAAAGTACGTTATTCGCTTGGACAAAAATTGTATATTGTAGAAATGTTCAGTCGTAGATGGAAAAGGATGTATTTAGCCCAATCTTTTCTACAGAGAGAGGAACAAGACATATGAATATGTGGCTTCCCAGTTGGGTCCCACACCTGGTTGTAGAGAAAACTAGAAAGGCTACAAGGAGGCTGAGTGGCACCAGCAATAGGGGAAGCAGCCACTTACACCTGCAGACCCCTGAAAATATTTTGGCACCTACAGTGAAATAAAACCAGCACAAAACAAAAACAGAAAGGGGTCTTTCCTTGCCCATAAGTATGAGAAGTACAACATCTGATTCTTGTCAATTATTTTTCCATCAATGGTAACAGGAGGACTGTTGTTTCCTACTATGCCTTAGGATACGCTGCAATACTAGGCCAGTATTTCAGCACAGGAGAGAGGAAAGTCCCCTCTCTGAATCTTGGAAATAAGCAAGCTGGGAGGAGCTTTGAGTCATTATTTTGTCACCTCTCCTAAGAGACAAAGGCATGCTAGACCAGTCTCGTGGAAGCCAGAATCAATCACTTATGGGTGTTCCCTGACCTATGCTTCTCTTATATCCCCAAGTTCAGGCATTAACTGACACCACCACCCATTATCTGCCCAGTTTTAGTTCTGAGAAAATATAAATATCATTTATTTAAGTCAAGTATTAATAATAATTTAACATTTAGCCTAACTTTGGCTAAAATACAGGCCAAATCTACCTTACTAACACAATGTCAACAATGCTCAAAATAATCCCATTGTTGTTTGCATGTGTCTGATATCTAATTTTTCCATCTATGGGTGTAAATCTTGCAGCATTGTCATATAAACACAAGAGTCAACCAAAACTATTTGGCTATATCCTCATCTTTTTTGAGCATCTTGGGGCCGCTTGGAGCAATGGGTGAAGGAAAAGTCTCAGGAATATAATACAGGTATAACAGCACCTCTCTTGGATGAAGGGGAGCATATCTCTTTGTTCCCCTCATCTCTTCACATGAGGGAATATCTGGCACACCAGTCTCATTTTAACAGTACAACTCTTAAAACTGAAGAAGTTCTGCAGTCTGTGTGCTTAAGATTTGCATGTCTATATGAAAATGAATGTGGCATATTAAGGCCTCAAGGATAACATCCCATGCTATCTTTTTACACAGAAAGCTAATGTTTCTGTTACAGAATAACTGTATTTATTCTATTTAACACTGAACAATGAATATTGATACACCATGCCTTTGGATGTTGCTTCACAATGAATATTTTACATGATTTCTTACTACACATTATGTCTACTTCTCATTTGAAAGTTATTTTAAGCTTCCACTAAATTTGTTCAGTTGTTGAAAATGGCAACATATCGATTTTTTCTGCCTAGCTATCAGTGTTCAAATACTTTATAATTTACAGTCATTTGCCTACTGCATATCTGTTCATTATATGTGCTGAACTGTGATAGCCATGTGATAGCAGCAAAACTCCGCGCTATTTTAAATTTTTATTTTGTGTGTTATTCTATAGTTGGATTTAAAAAACTCCAATGAAAAATTATAACTTTTCTTTAAAAGAATGATTCAGAACAAAACAGATATCTGATCTTTATCATGTAGGTTTTTTTCAGGGATTATTCAAAACGTGTTTTAAAACAAAAGCACTTTATCTTAAAGGAGGAATCTAATTATAGCAGATATGTTAGATGAAGCATTCTGCATGTTTGTGAGTCACAGAGGCTTAATTGAAGAGAGACTTTTGTTTGTTACTACTCAATCACTGAGACTACACTTTGTACAATGGAGGTGTTGAAAGAAGATTTACACAATCATAACGTTATACCATCTCTTTGTTCAACTTTTGTGGAAGAAAATTACATACATCTCAACAGTTCTCGGAAGATTAAATCTACAGTTTAAATTTGCTATTTGAACCTTGCATTCAAAACAACATTCCACAATTGAGCCACGGTGTGTGGCCTGGGGTTAAGTTAAGCAGGAGACAGGGTGAGAGGTGCCCAAGACCAGTGTTTTTGGATCGAGTATGTAAATAACAGTGCTTTGATACTGCAGTTCTCAGCCTACACAGGGCTCATTCATATGTGTCCGGTTTTGACAGTTGTGCAGGTCAGAAAAGATTCTTTTCCATGGGTGAAAAGTGGCAGCACTTAGGAACAGCATTACTGCCTGTCAAAGAAGAGAAGAAAATCCTGGATGTTCGGATCTTCCCTGTCTTTCTTGCCTTGCATGAATGATAGCAAGATGGCCATGGAGAGATAGAAAAACAACTCTCTTTGAAGCTGGAAAAAAAAAGAAAAGCTGAATATTCACCACAACTTGCAGGCCCTAAAATACTATTGACCATATGTCAGTTTTAGCTGTTTATAGCCAGTGAAGACTAGAGTACACTTTTCGTCAGACGTGAGGGAAGTGGGGGCGGAGGAAGAGGAAAGGAGAAGAGGGAGCAGAAAGGCACATGCAGTTAAAAGGCATTCAGGAACTGCACATTACACTGACTGCTTCTGGAGGATTGCACGAGACCTGATAAAAATCTCTGAAAAACAATACATTTCATGTCTTTAGGGTGGGTGCACAGACAATAGTTTATTTTTACCTCTGATATTTATTTCTATTAATAACCTGGCAGTATACTATATCTTTAATAGACATTGCATACAGGATTTACTTACTTATTTATAATTAGCTACTGCTGGGTTATGCAACTGAAAGGGTCTTTTGTTATGATGTTGAGGTATTTATCCTATTTCAGCAATATATATGTACCCCTGTGCATGGTTGAGCTTGTGAGTGTGTTTATGTTTGTGCATATATAAAAAAAAATATATATAATGTCTGTTTATATAAAGATTGTGAGTGTGTATGTTTGTGTGTGTGTATATATATGTATGTGTATAAATATATATAAAAAATGTTTTCCTGAGTATTAAAAGGACAGACAGAGTTTAGGGTTGCCAGAGTAAGTGATAACAGGCAATTTCTCTATGCCCACAGCATCACCAGGAAGCAATTCCAAAGCAATCACTTTGCCCACTCCTTTTTTTGCTGCAGGACATTTTAAGTCATAGACAGGTTTGAAGCACTGGTTGAAAAGGTTTGCCTTTTCTCCTTTGGACCCAACAGGATACTTACACCCACTATCTACAGTACTACAGCAAATAATATTGACACTTCAAAGCATTAAAAACAAGTGAGTAAAACCCTCAATAAATAAAATTTCAAATTAATCTCCTTTTGGAATTTTGGTTTGATTTTTTTTTTAAGCTACATGCTTCGTAGTTTCGCCAAATATTTCCACTGCTATGATGCTGGGAATTTTTTTTTATGTTCTTAAAAATGAAATTCATAATGTACTGTGTTGAAAATTAGAGTATATATGAATGAATGGAGAATGAGGGCTAGGACAGGAAGAGGAGGACAGAAGTAAAAGTGGACAAGAAACAAGACATAAGGAGAGGAAGAAAAGCTGAAATAGGTTGGGAGTGTAAGATAAAAAAAAAAAATTGGAAGTGCAGAACAACCTACTGAAGTTAAGCAAGCAAGCAACATATACCTGAACTTGTAAATATTATTCATAGATCTACATCTTTATACAGTTGCTGAGCAGCAGTGTAAACTATAAAGCCAAATGTACCTGTCTACATACCACTACCTATTTGTCTACACTTTCTCTGACAACAGAAGCAACAGCATGCTAGCATGCTAGCATACTGTACCTTTGCTCAAGAGATCATTTGGATTTCTTTTAATGATTTTTTAATTTTTCCCTCCAATGGAAAAATGTTACCTTGTCGAACTGTCAACATTTATTTGCAAGCATGAATTTAAATAGAATGAATTTCAGAATGTATCAAAAATGTTCATGTTCAAAAAGAAAATGAAAAAATCAAGTTGGGTTTTTTTTGCAAAATTACTAATGTAATTCCTGATAAAGTCCTGATTGTACCAGTGCATTGTGAGATGAAGATCCTATCAGGACCTCAGTCAAAAACATAAAGGACGTAGTGTGTGAAAGGTGTGATTCATGAAGATATATATTCTACTTCCAGGTAAAACCCACCAATATTCCCCTTGTCTTATCCAACCTCCCCTTTCTATGAGAAGAAGGAAGTGAAGTTCTCATTAGATCTCCTACTTCTGTGTTTTTAGTAAATGGCAAATAGAAGAACCAAGCAATGACCTTCAGGTTTTTTAGTTTACAATTTTTTCCTCCATAATCTTCTGGCCTATTCTTCAGCAGTAGTGGGAAATGAAAAAACAATGCTAAAATATTGTATTATTAGCTCTATGGCTAACAAACAGACTTACCTGCATTCTCCAAAAGCTCTTATAAGGATTTTCACAGTCCAGTCCATGCTTTGGTATCTCTCTGCTATAAAGCTGAAGCACTGTTGCATCCAAAGGGCAAAATAGTTTTGGCAGAAAATAAACCCCACTTGCGTTCTAACACTCCTCACCGAGGTGGGATGCTAGGTGCAGCTAGGTTTAAATTCTGAGTGATGCCCAATTTACTGCTATCAGTTTGGTCGCATTTAATATATTAAACTATCCCGATTCCGGATACACTAACGGTGGGCTGCACCTTCAGTCTAGTTATGCTCATGAACTAGCATGGCCACTCCCTAATGTTTGGTTGCATTCAATGAGAAACCGAAATGGCTAGCTACTTAAGCAGTGCAGTTTATTTTAGCAACAGATATGAAGGTTCTTATGGTTTGCTGGTGATATAAACACTGTCTGCAAAGCACGTGCGAGTAAAAATATTGTCAACAGTACAAAGAGCGCGATAAAGTTACAAACAATACAGCCTGGCTATAAATGTAACAGGTAACTCTCTAGAGAGATTTCTAAGTTTTCCGAAGAAGCACTTGGTATAGTCTAAGTCTTACCCACAGGGTCCCTATGGGGGGGAAGAAAGGCTCAGCCTGTCCACTGGTCGCAGGAGTCAGAGGCAGTCCGTAATGGGATCCTCCCTGACTTGTTCACGATGGTATCTTCCCTAGCATCCCCCCTTTCTTGGGCTATTTTTATACTATTTTTTACCTTCAAGGTGGAGTTTGAGTGACTTTAGCCATAAATACCTTTATTGTGATTGGTGTAAAATTCTCTCGCCTCGCATTTAAAGGTATAGTTTACGAAAAATTCAGGGCGCAGACTCAAGGAGGAGTGGTCGCACCTTGGAGGTGAGTAGCCTTTGGGCTGGAGGTGTGTTTTGGTATTATAATGACATTATAATGAGCAAAGTTCACACAAAGGACAGCATTTCAGCAAAATTTGACAGACTGTTGGCTTAGGGTAGCAAGCATGCCACTTATCAGTTCCGTAGGATCACCTTGTTCCCAGATCTGCTGTGTAATCACAGAGTTTGTCTGTGGAATCTTCACTCCACTCCACCCTCCATGTTGCTTTTGCAAGCAATATTGTTCAGGGAGTCAGGGATATAGTGGATTCCTCACATACCAACTGCTGCTGTGTTCTACCCTGGAAATGTTTTGATTTTATACTTTGCCTTAGTGTGTGGACAATGCTATATTTTTTTAATAAAAATTATATTTTAGGAATTATTCCACAAGGACATGTAAGAGATTTAGAAATGTTCAAGGTTTACATCTAAGGAGGAGGTATGCTTCCCTTAATGCCATTATATTAAAAAGTCAGAGGAAGGTACAAATGAATGAGCCTCCCCTCAGAAAGAAGTTCCACTCACTCAAATTTTACAGAGTTTTAGGAAGATGGAAAGGTGCATCCTCACTATGTGGTGCTAGATAACTGGGAGAGATCCCTTGTACAGTGAGACCAGGGAGAGATTCCCTGATGTAAGGACAATCCAGAAGAGAGTGGTGTTCAGAGGTATTTAAGTATTTCTGGATCACTAGATTCCTCAAGTGCAAATTTTGTATCCAAAAGTGATGCTCACTTCTGTCTAGCCATTTGCCTATTATTCTTTTCAGCACATATATACCTATACCAACTGGTAGTTGCAGTCTTCAGGACAAACATTTTTAGCTCCATACACACTTTGTCTACAGTTTAAAATCTGGACATAAAGGAATACAAATTCTAAATACACAGGTTTTCAACAAACAATATGTTTGTATTCCTTATACTATCATTTACTTCTATCTCAGGAAACTGAGACATTGTAGAATTACCTTTTTACAATGAATTAATTTTATCTTTTTTTTCCTATGCTCTATCTATTTTTTGCAGTTACTGGTTATCATCCATTTAGGTCCAGATACCTCTGATAATTTCTGCTTTGTTTTTCACAACATAATGCATCCAACTGGACAGTAAGAGAAAACCATTCACAATAAATACATGCCGAGCAGGTATCTGTGACTGTCAAAAAAGTGCGGTGCTGCCAGGTGGACGATTCCTTCCATCAGATCATCAGCAAACAGGGGTAGAATTTATTTTCAATGGGTTGGAGACAAAAAATATTAGACAGAGGATGATGAGAAGGGATAGATTCTCTTTTCTCTGTCACCTGAAATGTAATCCAGCTCAGCATCCTCTGTAGTGCAGTAGGATAACTCAGATGCATGCACAAGTTGAGTAAAGAATCACCTCATGATAGGCAGGAAAAGACACTGTGGACGTTTGGCTACTGAAACATCTGAGTTGCTTGACTTGTGAGTATTTATATGTGTGTATGGAGGGCTCTCTTAATATGGGATTGATGGCTTCGTATCCCATTGTGACAGTAGGCTAGTGCATCTTTTTTTTAAAAATTAAGTAAGACAATCTTGTCTTCTGAAAACAATCATCAGCTGCGAAACTTAAATTCAGACAAAACAGGTACAAAAAGTTAGCTATTCATATGGCAAAAAGGGATAAACCCCATTTATTTACTGACAATGACATGCTCATCAAGTAGATGGGAGATGTGATTTGACTTCTGCCCTGAGCTGAGAGATACCATCCTAGGATCCTAACTGAAGTGTTTAACCACTACAGATTTTTACTTGCAGAACTATTAATAACTGCTTGTGACTTCATTATAACTCCTGGAGAAGAAACGCTTGATAAAACAGATATATAAGGAATTTTGGTGCTGTTTTTTAATTTTATGAGGACACTACAAAATATTTATTCTTTCTCATATCCATAGTAAGGAATTTTAAGAGTTCTAAAGATGATCAAATATTCTTTCGCATTTTTCCCAACATCACTGACTTTCATGCAGAAAATAAACTTTATACATTGAATGGACTGATTGAAGTATATATACGGTGAATGAAAAAATTAAGAAGTCCAGTTTGTGGTTTGATTTTTTTTCCCAATTATTAGACCTAGAATGATTTACAGAAAGTGCTTTATCTTACTTGTTCAGATAAATGACTTTTTCTTTTTTCTTTTTCTTTTTTTTTTTTTTTTCCAATAAGAATTTTCAAAAAAACTGAAAAGACTAATCCTGCCCTCATGTGAAGTAGGTGTTTTCTGGTGGTTTGTTTCTGATGAAGCTGACAGCTCAGTAGAAAACTTTGAACCATATAAAGCTAGTAAAGTATAGTGATGAGTTTCACTTTTTCCACTTTCAAAGGCCATAAAACTATGTTTAGGGGCAATCACCACACACATTCCATGCAACTGAATTCATTCCTGGCAAACCATTCACTAGTGCAGAAACATTTTTATGTTCCAAATATAAGTAAATTCTATTCCTATCTAGAAATGTCTTGATATTTTGATGAAAATAAGAGACTGATTCTTCTTCCTTGTTTTGACTAAGTCAGTGCTCACTGCTCAGTATAACAAATCTTAAGGTTAACCTCAACAGAAGTCAATCAATACATTTTTATTATTCTGTGTATGTGTGTAAAACATCAAAGGCTAACTGACAAGAGACAGCTAACATTTCATTTCTAGGACAAGAACCCATGAAACCTTACTGTATGGTTAATGGCTGAATCTTAAATAATTTTAATCTCTTATATTTCACTGTCTGAAGAGCTCAAAAAGTTGAAGTACATATATAAAGTGAAACACAAAAAGTGAGTGCATGAAAAAGGAAACACCTAAAAATTCTGGGTAAATGTATAGAACTGTTATAAACATCTTTCAGCATGAGGCTCTTCATTATATTTGTGTCCTTTTGTGAGGATGTGCTTCTAGGCCATATTTACCTTATCAGGCTGGTTGGGTTTCTTCTTTGATGAAATGTGCATTTCAGAAACATCTCTAGTTGATTCAGAGGAAGAAGTCAATCTTAAATGGCTGCTTTCAGTTGCTGTAGTATATTATCGTACATACACAGTTGAAAGAACAGCTTTCCAAATGCATGAAATGATGTTGACAAATTTTGGCACTTCAAATGGGAAATAAATTAAAAATATTTTCTAGTAAAATATACATTGTCTAAGTTAATTTGGTATGTCATTAGCATGATTTCATAACACAGTTACTCTATAAATAAGTTGATTTAATAGGAACATTAAAATTTAAGGTTTTTTGAAGAGCATTGCCATCTTGTATTTTCCCTAATTCCCTTTTCAAACTGTACTTAACCATTCAATATAACACTGTTCAACTGTTTTTTATTACAAGAAACTAAAGTTAATGTGAAAATGATTGATACAAGAAAAAACATGTACTTAAAGACTGAGAATGTTGTAGTACCAACATCAGCTCTTTTGGTGTTACCCATTCCTGCAAAGATTCCTGCAGGAAAAAAATCCCTTTAAAATTTATACTATGTAACATCTATAGTTGAATCACTTTGAGACTTTACCATGATAAAGCAACTGACCTAGTACTATATGGAATAGAATTATGCAAGTGAAGATATAGAAGTAAAGACCTCCATCCATTGCATTTGAAATCAGTGGGGACCTTTTCCATTTCAGAGTGACAAAAATTGCAAGGGAATGCATACTTGTACTTCAGAGAGCTGGAGCTGCTTTTCATTTATAGAATCATAAAAGTGGCAATAAGTATGTAATTTAAATGAAAATAGTTACTAATGTTTACTGTGTGACCCAAGTCAATAAGTCTCAAGATACTTAGCTATAAGATTTCTGAAACTCTTCAGTTTAAAAACTGGTTATTAAAAAATACTTTACACTGAAAAAAACCTTTTCAGAACTTGTGTTTGTCTGTTATTACTTGAAAATCAAAATTGGTTATTAGAAAGTACTTCTTTCACAGAATTCTACTATTTTAGTGTTATTCTTTTCTCTAAGCATTAAAAAGATGCACTCTTCAGAAATCCAGTTGAGATTATTTGAATGTGTTATCAGTGTCTCTTTTCTTCTCAGCCACCTTTGAAAAGCTTCTGGTATTCCTCCTGAAGGAGCTTTCTGCTGTTGCTCAGCTCCTTAAGACCAATCTTCAGCTTTCCAGGCAGTTTAGCCCTTTGCCTGAATGCCTCTCTTGTTATATTACTTAATTAACTAGCTACTTCTGAGTAGGTTCTCTATTCTTTCTCCACAATTCCTTAATGGCTGTCACATAACCAGGTATAAAACCCCAATTTCTCTGAACAAGTGATGCTGCTCTATTGCTACTCTTCTTTTGCTATTGTGGTACCTCTCACAGCTGCTAACTAGGTGGAAGGGGCTGTCTAACTCACAATAGCTTTGAGATCTGATAGCTAACATCTCAAACGAGCAAATCATAGCTCAGCGGGTTTGAAACAGCTTCTTCTGCTGTACTGTGCCCATCCACTAAATGCATTGTTAGGAAAGGTCAGAAATCTGTAACACTACCTGGCCACAGAAAATGCCCCCTTTTTTCTGTGGAGCTTTCTAATATCAAGTAGTCCACTGAAGGACTGAGACTGTAAAAAATACACCCAACAGTGAACAAACACAAGATACCAGTAATGTCCAGTCAAGTCTAGGTTTCCATTTTGGTTTGCTTTGGACAGTTTCACTAGATCAGTACCTTCTAAGGAAGGTATAATCTCTGTTACTCATAAGGTATCCAAACCTTCATCAAGGCAAAAAGCAAGCTGTTTTTGAAGGAACTTAAAGTTAAATTATGTTTCTTCACTGTATGCAGTACTGCTGCCATCTTTTTGCATTCTAGCTGTCAACTATCTTAATTCTTGTGTTCTATTCCATTTACATGAACACAACTAGCAGAATACCAATGCTACACTTCCAAACACAATCCCCTTCAGTTAGGTCTCCTTGCTGTGCTCTGTTCTTGTAGCAGATGGGCTGTGGTGGAAATCTGTTATTTATAGTCACCTAAAATCTTCAGCCTCTCTTTAAATATGTAGCACAGAATAGTAGAGATAATTTTCTTCAGCTGCTTCCTACTAGGTTATGTGTATGTATATGTGTGTGTATATATATGTGCCCCAATCCAGTGGTTGCACACCTCTCAAATTAGGTACCATGAAAATATGTTGTGCTTATTTCTCAAACGATGAAGATATGCATGTTAATATATTCCAAAAAGTCTCAGACCCGTGACAAGCATCCATTTGAGACAAGGGAGGCTCACTAGCTACACCGAACGAAGCATGACCCAAATTGTCCATGATCATCATCTCTGTCACTGATGCATGTGGGGTGAGGTGGGCGGGAAGGGAAAAAATAACCAAAGATGAGAAAAGTAGGATTGCTTAAGTAAGTTTGCAGTCTGTATATCTGCCCATTAATTAAGGAGGCATCTTACTAATGAGTTTTCTGTCTGAGCCAAGAAAAAACATAATTTTAAGAGAAATTGTGGTGGGTTAACTTTGGCTAACAGCCAAACTCCCACCTAGCTACTCTCTCACTCCACTACCCCCCCCCAGTGGGATGGGACAAGGAGAAAATAAGAAGAGCGGGAATGACAAAGCTCATGGATCAAGGTAAAGACAGGGATATTGTTTATCAGTTACTGTAATGGGAAAAACAAATTTGACTCAGGGAAAGTGAATGTATTGACAATTAAAATATTTTCTCCGAGCTGTAAACAGAAATACAAATATTAAAACAACACCTTTCCTGCCCCCTTTCTCAGACTCAACTTCACATCTTCAGTCCAGACTCCTCTACCCTCCCCACCCCTGTCCCAGGTTGCACAAGGGCGATAGAGGGTGGGTGTTGTAGTCAGTATATAACCATTTCTTTCTTCTGCTCACACTTCCTCATACTTTTCCTCAGCTCCAGCATGTGATGTCCACAGGCCACAGCTCCTGTCAAGAATATCTACCTGATCCAGTGCAGATCCTCCACGGTCTACAATGAGTAGTGAAATATCTCAGTTCCTATGAGCCATAGAATTCTTCCTTCTTTGACCTTGGTTTTCTCTCTGCTGCTTCTCACTCTATTTGTTCCCCACAACTCTGCCTGCCCATCATTTTTTGTCCTTTCTTAAATACACTTTCCCAGAGATGCCCCCTCTTTTCTCAAGGCTGAACAAACCCAGTTCTCTAAGCCTTTCCTCATATGGCAGGCTTCCCAGTCCTTTGATCATCTTTGTGGCCCTTCTCTGGACCCTCTCCAGCCTGTTCACACCTTTTTTATATAGCAGGGACCAAAACTGAACACGGTATTCCAGGTGTGACCTGAAAAGTGCAGAGTACAGTGGGATAATGACTGTCTCTGCTGGTGATGCCCTTTTTGATGTAACCCAGCATCCTGTTGTATTTCTTTACCTCTGCAGCACACTGTTCATTCATACTGAGCTTGTTGTCCACCAGGACCCCCAGGCTCCCTTCCACAGAGCTTCTCCCCAGCCAGATAGATCCCAGCCTGTGCTGTACTCCTGGATTATGTTTTCCTGGGTGCCAGACTTTACTCTTGTCCTTGTTGAATTTAATAAGGTTCTTCCAGCCTATACAGGTCTTCCTGCAGGGTGTCTCTCCCTTCCAAAGTGTGCCCTTCTCCACTCAGTTTGGTATCATCAGCAAACTTCATCAGGGTACACTTGATCCCATCACTCGATCCCAGATCACTTACGAAGATATTAAACAGTGTCAGGCCTGGGGCTCAACAGTGCTGGTAAAGAAAGAGATGAAGAAAGTGTTGAGAAGCTCTGCCTTTTCAGCATTGCTGGTGACTAATTCACCTCTCCTATTTAACAGTGGGCCAATATTTTCTTTCTGTTTCTGCTTGTTGATTATGTACCCAAAGAACCCTTTTGACATCTCTGGCCAGTTTAAATTTAAGCTGAGCTTTTACTTTTCTAACTGCATCTCTGCATGCCCTGGCAATGCCTTCATAGTTCTCAATGGGTATTCTTCTGCTCATCCATCTCTGGTATGCTTGAAATGATAGAAGAAATACTGATAAATAACCAGTAAATTATGTGAAGAAACATAAGCCTACACAAAGAGTGAGGGACCTGAAATTATTACCACTGAAGAAAGAAGTCACAGAGTTGTTGTGGATAGTATTTTAAAAACGTCAGTTTAATGTTCAGTTCATCTGACAAATAGACGCCTAAGATGTGAAGGATTATTAGAAACAGAAGAGAAAACACAGGAAACCACAGTGTAAATCTAATGATCTCACTTTTTAAAATATTGCATCCAGATCTATTTCTAGTTCTACACACCATATCACACAGCAAAAGGAAACCATCAATGCTTTATGGCAGGAAGGATGATTCTATGAATGCTGGTTGCCCCAGTTTTTTGAAGGTAGGATGTTCTGGTGAAATATTAAGTCAGATATGTCAAGCCTTCTACAAAAGAGCCTTGTACAGTACAAGCTAGGATTTTTTTCTCTGTGTTAATTTACTTTTTGTTTACAACTTTGCATCTAAAACTCTAAGTCTTGCTTAGTGCATTTTTTTCTCTTTTTTAGCATTAAGCCAATTTATTACTGTTGAAAAAAGATTA
>JAOXJM010000012.1:92136062-92151770 GCA_026413425.1 Tringa solitaria
TCACAACTGATGTTGTGATGGCCATGGTGGCCATGGCCCGAGCAGGAGCTGGGGGCAGGGGGGAAGAAGAGGAGGGGGAAAAACGGGGAGAGCACACCACCACAGAAGCTTCGATGGAGCTCAACAATGTAGAGAAATGTGTGACTAATTAGTGCTAATTATTTACCAAAGCCAGCACCTAATCTTGATGCTATGCAAAGCTGTCCACTGAAACGAGTAAAAAAGTATTAAGAATTACCTAATTGAAGATTAAGGGGCCTTATTTGTGAGATACTGTGGTAATAAACATAAGACTAAGATGCCCATGAATATCTTTAGTGAAGATGTTGACAAAAGTATTGTAAAGTTAAGGAATGAAAACTACAGATCCTAAGTTCCCATGTCAAATATATAGCAAACACTGCAGAGCCATTCATAAAAGGAGATGGCATAAATACTGGTCTGGTGCAAAAAAAGGTTATAAGCTTACAGAAAAGACATGTGTCTTAGTTGACATCAACCATATACATATTAATGTCATTGTCACATGGGCTTTGAACAGCCAAGTCTAGTGAGAGGTGTCCCTGCCCATGGCAGGGAGATTGGAAATAGATGATCTTTAAGATCCCTTCCAACTCCAACCATTCTATGGGACCTGCCAACACATCTTGAAAGCACAAACCCTGGATCTGCACAGTGAACACAAACCTGGGGAAGCTGAGATGCTTGTATATGTGTTCTCTTAGGCTCTTGGTAAGTGAACTTTGGTATGGAGCTAAATCCAGGACTGCTTTGTGTATGTCACTCTAATCAATACAAAATAAAAATAATTAAGGTTGGATTATGATTGTCAGAACTGCTGAGGATAGAAAGTCAGGGAAAATAATTACTATTACAAGGTGGCTGAGAGCCTAGTTGCTTCTACTATTAGCAAGAGGAAGCTTTTTACATTAATCTGTAGCGCAAAGCGATGAGAACAGTGATTCCTGGCTTTGGGGTGATGTTATAGGCCATTAAAAATTGTCACCGTGTTAAAAAAAAGCATGGAAATTACTTAAAAGTTGGAAAACCTTAGACAAAGGCCAAATACATGTACTTCACATTAGACTCAAATGAGGCTGTGACATCAAAAATGCTATAGGTTTTGCCATGGTATGATAATATGGGTCAAACCTGGCAAAAAGAAGACATTTCTGATCCACGGGAAGATCTGACTTCCTGGAAAAAAAGTAGGAAAACTAGGGGGCAGAGGAAAAGAAGGTCTACGCCCGTGCTACTAGATCATCATTTTCACTTCCGTAGACTAATCCCCCGTGAGGTGCGTGCTGTAGTATTGGCGCTGGACAGTAGAGGGCACTGCTTATTTGTGCTGAAGGGACGGGAAAAACGGGCACTCCTGCTACACGCCTGTAGCTTCGTGGTGTACCCTGTCCCTGGGGCCATGCTGGCCTGTTGCAATCTTTTTCCTGTGCAGTCCTTTAAATTACCAGAAGTTGATGCACACTTCCATTGGGCAGGACGAATTGGTGCTAAAAAAGAAATCCCTCTGTTTCCCGCATCAGTACGTAATGTTTCTGCAGCTCCAAGGCATGCCTACCATCCCTTATAGTACTTGGATCAGTGTTGGAAAACAACTAACTTGTAATTTGCAACACAGCTTTTTGAGGAATGAGTGTTGCTGCTTTTACACTGTCTTGGAGCAGAAACCAGCATGTACTCTCGACACGCTCTTTGCAGGTGTTAAATATTGTTTCATTCATGATCATTTTTTCCTTCCCTTGTCTAAAGGACTGGCCTTAGCTGAATGCTTTAAGTTTTGCCAACACAGACCTGGTCTGAGAAACTGAGCTGATCCTCCCATGTAACTTTGGAAGCTAAAATGGCCATAGACCATGGCATATGACATGATTACAATAATACCATGCATTAGGGAGTGTTTATTGCCTGAATCAGACCTACTGTAACTGCTGAAACATGGCTAGAATTAGAAGAGTTTAGGGTTTAGAGAAAAGGCTGAGGAAACTGGCAATGATGCTACATATGTAAAGCTATAAGATTGGGAAACTCAACATACAAGGAAGACTGTGTGCTGTTGATGAGAATCTAAACAAAACCTGAAAATTATTATGATCCTACCAGAGAAATCCAAACTTTGGCGGAAGGACAGACATCATCTTCTGGCATGATCATAGATTCTTATCTAAAATATGTGACAGCTCCAGGAGAGTGGGTTCTGTTTTAAAGATGAATAGGTGCTCTGTAGATGTGCAGCGTTACTGCCTTTTTGCTACACTGGTGAAAAAACCCCAAAGCAATCTCCCAAACTCCACATTTGCACACCAAATCAGGCTACTTAAGTAATATGTGACAGTGTCTCTTTATTTGCTATACCTATCCTGTAGGGCAGTATCAAATGCATGCCTGGATTTAATTCTGTCTAGAGACCATAGATTTCTGTATGGTTTTGCGTGAGAACAAAAACCTTATAGAAAAAGAAGTCCAATAAGTATAAAAAAAATGCTGTGTATATATGTATTTTGCAACAGGTACTTTTGAAGACTGATACCCATGATCCTCTGCAGGCAGTCTGGACTCCAGAATTGCCTGAATGGCATTACTACGCTTGGAAAGATTGCTGGAGGACATGAGAACACATGCAAGAGTTCAACTAGACTGAAACAAAATGTTGTCCAAAAGCATCTACAGAGAATCAAGCATGCCTTTCTTGAAGGGGAGGGAGGAGCAGAGAACCAAACAAACAAAAGTAGAACCTGGCCCAAATGATTTCTCTGCAATTACATTCCTTTCATGAACACCTGTGAAAATACAGTATCAATTTCGTTGTATTTAATGTCCTGAATTGAAACTATATCCCAATTACACTGATTTGGAGCTGCCATAAATCTCATCATGGACTCACATGTCCACCCTGGACTGATGTCAGCTAGTTCCTAAGGAGGAAATAAAAAGAATCTTTAAAGGTAGTTACCCAAGATCTTACAAAATTTGGTTCTGTGTTAACTATACCTGTGGTGACTCGAAGCTCAGATTAACTAGGAATTTATTTTTTTTTACCATTAATCATAGCCATTCTAAGAGGATCATTATGTTTGTTTTCCTGAGAAAGTATTTTTGAAAAAAAGTATTGAGAGAAGAATAAGCGCAAGAAGGTGCTTATTTGCATATTGGTTCCACAAAAATAGAGATCCTGCTGAGAAAGACACAGATTCAAAACAGCCATAGATAACTTGGTGACAGTGTGAGAAAACAAGGATTTGGAAGGATGGGAATCTGAATTATCACAGAGCTGCTGAGATTCTTTCTGCTCTCATATGACGAGTTATATTCCACGAACAAAATATCAGTTTGAGTGCTTATTCTTCATTAGGCACCTCACCAGAAGATTTCAATGCAAGGGCAATTATTACATTGTCAGAATTTTAAATTTAAAGCAACTTGCCTAACATGTCTAAATTATCAGGAAATAGGTGAAGACCTGATAGATACAAATGCTAAACAACTTGGTATAAAGTTCACTCTTCTATGTATCATTTGAAAGAACAGCTATGAACTAGATATGCGGTGTGACGTACTCATTTGCTCTGCTGAAGAGAATAGAAGAAAAAATATCATGCAACCTAACGAAATGTTAGATCAAAATTCTGACTCAAAGGTAGGTATTGATTGCCACAACAGGATATGCAGATTTAAGGAACTCTAATCTCCTGTGTTACTTCTTCGTGGCCATTTGACATATGCAATGCCATGAGATGATATAAAAATCTGCTCTGTCTCAGATTCATCAAACCTCTCAACTACTACAGCACTTGAGTGTCCTGAAGTAACCATTATGATAAATTATTTCAGAAAAACCCAGAAGTAGCTTTTATATCTATGTGCTAATTTACAGTTTTCAGAGAGAGAGCACACACCATATTATCTGTATACTATCTTCAAGCTAACTGAAAAGTGGAAAATGTCAGTATAACTTTGAAATAAAAGTTTACAGATAACTAATCTGAAAGGAAGACCTTTACTACAGGCTTTCCTTCATTTGGCATCTTCTGAGTTGTTGTTTTGAGCAAAGGTCTAGTAAAGCCGTACTAGAGCTTTGCTCAAAACAGCAGTGGAAAGAGATGTGCTAAATATTGTTAGGTTATGGATGCCTAAGGCTAAAACATGAGTCCAGATGGCTGAAGTTCAACAAATGCCACAGAACTACAGAACTTGCATAAATATGTGATGTCAAGTATGGGAAATCAGTGACGTTTGTCTGTGAAGGTCCCAGTCTTTTACAGTTGTGTCAAAAAAAAAAAAAAAAGTCACCTGTGTACTATGTCTCTGTCCCATCAGATAGCTATGGAATGTTTCTTGCAGGTACATGCAAGATATTTCATAATTTCTATTGTAAAATATTAAAGATAGTCTTTGTTATCTCTGATCTAATGGCTTTCTGAAGATATCGATGTCAGAAAAAGAAATGTACCAAAAAGGCTACATAGTCATATTCATCTCTCAAAATACACTACAGCACTGCTGAAACATAGGGTTTCACAGTGATATTTTCTTCAATAGAGAATGAGTGACAGCAAGCATGCTTGTACCATGAGAAAAGCCATGCTTTGGGTCCCATAACTTGTGACTTCCAGGTATATCAGGTGGCAGAGTATGAAATTAGAAGATAAATTTCATGTATGTTTGGTGCCACCACCTCCCAGAAATAGATGCTGTATATTTGTAATGAGAAACAATGGTCACATGCAGTGGTGGTATCCCGAGAGGTTGGTCCTGTGGTCATATCTAGTCCTCAATGCACACAGACACATTTGGCAGGGAAGCAGCCAGCACTTCATCCAAATTCCTTGAGGGAAAAATTACAAGAGGCTCTGAGAGCCTCAGGCAGAGAGCCAGAGCAGGTTAAAACAGCTGAGCCTTAGGATGCATCACAAGCAGAGCTAACCAACTCCTGACAACAGCAGTGCTGATGTATGAAGAAGCCCCAGAGTAATTGAGCATCATTGTATGGGCAATAGTTTGCTACTTTTTAGGCAAACAAGACACAATTTTAGTTTCTTTTAACCAAACAACCACCTCTACTAACATAATAGTAAAATGATTTGGAGTGTTTCAGAGGCTCTGGTGGGATGCCTAGCAGTGAAAAGTCAGATGCTGATTAACTTCAGCATATAGCCCTGCTGGAAAATTCCTGGGCTCCATTTATCGCATCACACACCTCGCTCACCACAGAGCTCTATTTTAGGACTTTCACAAGAATATTTTTCAGTGTACTAGGTTCTATACCTTGATTAACATGAGATCACTGCCTCCTTTTGTCTTTGTGATATGTTCTTACATTTTGTTCCCTGTGAAGTTTGTGGTTTTGCGTTTCAAAATCCATCCATTTCCACTGCTGACAGTCTTCTACAGGAAAGTCTCCAGCTTCTCTAGAACTTCCTCTGTCCATTTGAGACCGTGCTTTTTGCTTCTTTTGATGGTCAGTCACCAAGAGGAAGAAATCAGTGGCCTTTAATGTCTATTGATAATGCCAAACTAAATATTCTAAATATTAGATGGATGATAGATGATGAAAAAATCTTACTATCAAAGGCAATCTGATAAAAAATAGCTTGCTATACAGGCAGGATATATGAAGTACAGTTTTCAATGTCTTTATAAAACAGAGTGAAAATGCAATTCTATTAATGTAAATAACATTTAATCTTCTCTCTAGGAAATGGGTTTCATCAGTGATGTTGGGTTTGTACTTTAGGCAGTAGCCACTACATTTGGAATCAATGACTACATATCTTGACTTTTACCATTAGTTATAATAAAACAAATATGTATGGATTTTTTTTTTACAGTGAACATTTTACAGGACATGAGTTCAACATATGTGCGGCTCCAGACTGCATGAGCATAATCCAAGCGTAAAACAGCACATTATCTCTGAAGTCTCACGTGTCTTTGCTTTAAACTTTCCAGTTGGCTCTTGAAAAGCCTTGCTAAGAAAGAACTTTAGTATACAAAGGATTGGAAGAAAAATTAGGATTCTTTGTTCTTACCTTGCCATAGATGAAAAATATTTTTAAAAACACAGGAAATTATGAGGGCAGAACAAAACACTGTGGATCCTCTGTTTTGACAAAAATGAGGACCCTTTGATGTTAATAAAAAAAGAATCACAGTTGTGGAGAAGTAGGCCCTCTAGCTGACAAAAAATAATATCTGACTATAACTTTTTAGAATTCAGTTATTTTAATGAAAAAATATTTCAGGCTGTCATTTGAAAGTTAGAAGATATGATTCCTTCTTCCATCTCCATCTTTTCCTTCTTTGCCCCCCCCTCACTCCAGAAGAAAGCTGCTTTCAGTGTTTGCTTTCTCATTTTTAGAACTGTAGCTGGGTGTAGGAAAGTTATACATTCATAAGTCACGAATGTTTATGTTGTACACATTTATTACACGGCTAATTTTTCTGCTTAGGTTATGCAATGAATTTTTCAAGGCTGAATCCTCCTCCTTCCTTTTTTGCTGTGTTTTAATATTAACTGAAAAAAAATATGAGAATATTATCTGAATATGTATGGCAAGTCAAATAGCTACTAAGAATGGGACAGCCAAGAAAGCCGTATAGAAAAGAGCAAGCATTTTATATTTCTTGGTAGAACCTTTTTATGATTCTATGATGCTTTCACTACATCTGAATATCTGAGGAATTTACGATTTTGTCAGATGTCAAGTCTGCCCACTTCATAGCACAGAAAACAGACAACTGCTTGAAAAAATATGCCATGAATGGCAAATGATCTGGTAGAAGATGAAAATGTAATAATTTCTCCATAAATTTAATATTTTAAATAACTTTCATAGAACACTTTTGTGTGACTGTTTATATCATTAAGCAAACACACACATGTGTGTACTTAAAATTGAGCTAAAGTGGCAGTTATTAAAAAGACAGAACCAGACTCTTCTCAGGCATACAGAGAAAAAGAGGCAACAGTCACAAATTTAAGCAAGGGAAATACTGACTTCATAAGAGGAAAAGAAAATTCACAGTGAAAGTAGTTAAGGAGTGGAAATGGAGATTTTCTAAACCTGACTTGAAAAGGCAGCATGATATAACTCTGAAGTTAACCTTCCTAGATGATCTCCTGAGGTCTGCTCCAACCTTTTCTATGACATATATATATATAGGCATACATACATAAGTGTAGAGATATCTCTATATATGTATGAATTCTATAAATTATCTATTGCAATATGTTTTCTGTGGAAAATCCCAATAAGAAAAAGAGAAAGTAGCATCATCTGCCCAGTCTTTCAAAATGCTAACTGAAGAACACTCTAAGGAAAAGAGATATCCAACCAAGAGATCAAAGGCATGAAGAAGCTATTGAGACTTTTGAGATGCATATCTACATCAGGGAAGGAAAAAATCCTTTTTATTGTTTTCTCTCAAGAAATACTATTTTAATAAGGTATCACATGAAAAATTTAAAATATAGCAATTTTTGTATTAAGAGAAAAAAAAGCACAAACAGATTTGGACGAAGTATGGCCTAGAAAGACAGTCTGTTCTAGCTCATAGCCAAAACTGAAATTAAGTGAGCTATCTTCTTATTTTGATCGCAGACGATAAAGCATATTTGGCTGAATTATTCTAGAGTGTAAATGCATTTTGTCAGTTCAGACTCAAAAATGAATTCCTTTTCCTATTTAATCCATCCTTCACAAATAAAAAAAAAATCTTAGAAATGTTTTTGGATTTCAACAAGTGGAATCTTGAACTTTTGGCTTAAAACCATCCTTTACAGTTCAGAACCTCAAAGTTCTGCAATTCATGCTGTGAACCTTTTCTTCACTTATTTTTAATTGATGAGAAATTTTACAACAGTTTGTTGATAAATGCTCTTGCTGAATCTCATGTTTCTGCTACTAGGAGTGCAACATTACTGCAAGAAAGTTTAGAGGAGAGTTTTTTGACTGGATGAAGCAATCGTTATCTGTTCCAAAGTTGCCTTATTGAAACTTGCTACTCATGCAATCATACTCCTCCAAGGAATAAACGTGCCATAGTTCAAAAATATAAAAAAGATTAATGTACAAGCATGTAAAACTGACTCTTAAATAAGTTCTTGTATAGTCTTACATACATGCTGATGGTATATAATTCTGCACCTCTTACAAGAGTAATGCCTCATTACCTGAGTCATACCCTGCGTGAAGACCACCTGAATGATGCTAGATTCAGGCAAAACAGAGGTAGAAAGAGGGAAATATTTAGTAATATAAATCACAACTAAGGCCATCTGTCCTGCAATTGTCAAGGCAGGAGACTGCCTCAGGCTCCTCCTGGGCTCTTCATCACTACCAGCTACCTGAATAGTAACAGCTGCTGCACTTTCTTTCATCTGTGAATAGTGAGGAGGCAGTATTCCAGCTTGTCAGATGCTAGTGTGCCCACGGTGAGCCATATATTTTTTATCTTTTGAGCCAGGGTATTACAGTAATACACTTCACACGGGAATACATTCCTATATATAGAAAAATTTCCAATGTTTTAACATTTAAATACAGTAGATGCACTTCAACAAGCCACTTTCTTTCTTTGATTAAATGCTGACTGTTCCTCAGCTATCAAATTAAATTTCAGGTCTTAGTTCTTGGTCTTCAAAGCTCTCAAGAGAATGGATAAATTTAGCAATATAAACAATATAATCATAATAGGGCTGGAAGGTTACATGAAGAGATCATCTAATCCATCCTTCCTGCCAGAAGGCATAATCAACAAGGCCGGTATCACCTCAGGTATATATTGGTCCAGGTTATTTTTAAATATCTCCAAAGGAGGAGTTTCTCAGACTTCCCAGACAATCTGTTCCAATGTTTCACTAACTTTGATCACTATAAAAAAATCGTATTAGTAACCTAAATCTTCCCTGTTGCAATTGAAACCCATTATTTCCTGTCCTATCCAACTTGAACGTGGAAACCAGATTTTTCCTTTCCTCCCTGCAGCAGTCTTTTGCATAGTTGAAGACTTTCACAACTTTCTATCTGAATTCACTTCTTTAGGTTAAATAACCCTGACTCATCAAGTCTTCCTATACAAGACTTCTCATCAATCTCAGTGCTGTTGTTCGGACTCTTCAGTTGGTTCAAAACTGAACAAAATGATGCAACTCAAGTGTCCCAGTTTGAAGTAAAACAGAACCAAATTTCTGTTTAGTAATTTTACATTTTAGCTAGGCCTCTTCTAACATCTAAGTCTATGGATTTTTAACTTCTGAATAGAGCAATTAAAAAAGCTGAGATAATAAAAAATACAGACAAAGAATATTATCTTTGTAGCTTAATTCTGATTGGATATTAGTAAGGTGTCATATTTTTTAAAAGACAGATGAAAAGATGTTATGAAAGTTGAGATACAAGGTAATAAGAACATGAACAAACATTAGACAAAACATACCAAAAGACACTACAAAACAAATGCCATCTGGATCTGAAGTGTTTAAAGAGATGGCACAATCAAGAGATGGCACAAATAGCTATATGATGCTAAGAAAGGCCATAGCCACAGTGATTCTCATCTACAATGAAAGGGGAATAGTAAAGGACATGAAGTAACAAGAAATTATGATTAGGAGTCTGCTTTAGCCATGATGAGTTTTAGGTGATGTGTAGGTATCCATAGAAAATATTAGAGAGAGAATTGTAACAGGAACTGAGAACTGAGCCAAGAGATCTGAGTCTCGATTCTGAAACTTACAAACATTACCATCAATTCCATTCACAAGATACTTTTGCACATCCTGTTAATGGAGCCAGAAGAAAGAAGAATTTAGCTATATTTCTCAAAGCATCATGGCATAATTCCTATGGAGATCCATAAAAAGTACATGGCTGTCTTCAGAGCACTCTGTGAATTCAACCTTCCCTCCCTTCCTTAAAAGTCATCCTGAGAAGTTAATGTTTACTGTGAGCTTCTTCAAGTTTCAGTTTTACTGAGGACTAAAAGTGATGGTGATCATTTAGAATATGGTAGTCTATCTTTCTGAAAGATTTGACAGGCGAGAGATAATTACTATTTCTATGAAGGAAGACTTGCTTTCTATAAGCAAGTAAATAAACCCAAATATACACTCTTAATTCTGAAGATTGTGTAGAAGTCTTCCAGATGTGAATAGAGCCATAGCTGAAACAGCAGTGTCCATTGGAATTCTGAGCCTACTTCTAACAGTGACTTAGGGGTATGAATTCTCTTATCCCCTTTTAATAATGACACTTAATTGCCACCATTATCTATTTAATCGATTCACCTGAAAGCAAAGGCAATAGAGAAAAGGTGGAGAGGTGAGAGAGAAGACATGGAAAAACAGGAATTAGGACCTGTTTCAGAAAAGGGGAAGGGAGGAAACAGAGAAAGAGGAAGGTAGAAGAGGAAGCAAGTGGTAGAAATAGCAGCTTTTTTAATGGGTCTTTTTAAATTGAGTTACGCTGAGTGTACCAAACACCTGTTTGTATAGACTCAAAAAATTAGTGAACTAAGCCCAAAGGAAATCTTTTTATATTACAATAATTTAAAAACTAGTTACATGCATTGTGAAGAAATCTTTTTCAAAAATTAAGTATGTTACATTGCACTGAGAGAGCATTTCACATGTTTAGTGTTAATGAAAAAGAACTCTTTTCTAGAAAGAGAAGTCATATGGGGGCAAATCTAGTTCATTTATCAGCTCTTAGAGTTTTGGCAGTGTTATTGAAAAGGCTTGGGAATGATAATCTTTGTCTTTTAACAAATTCCCCACTCCTATGTCTTCTCAGAGATTTCCACCTGAGAAGGTAAGACTATGCCAAACAGTGTGTATTTCTGCCTAGTTGACAAACAGAGTGTATTTCTATGTAGTCATGAATCTTTCAGGATATCCTCCATTTAGGAACCTTTTGACATGGAGATGAATATATTTAAGGGCAACAGATCTTGAGTAATTTTTCTTCCATTAATTTGCATAAATCATCTCCCTTATCCCACACTCCACCCTTTCTTTTTGGAATTTGTGGTAGCATAAAGGATTTCCACAGGTTAATTGAACAATATATGAAAAAAAATGCATGTTTTGTTTGACTTGTGCCTGCAATTAGTCACCTCATTTGAAGCCTCCTTGAGAGTCTCAGCAGCAATGAGTCCTCCCTTACCCATCCTCCTTGTTTCACTCATTATTTTATAGGCCATGATGCTGTACTTTATCAGCTACCTCTCTGTAGATTCCTTACTTGTAACCTCTTAATTTGGATTAAAGAATCCATATCTTTTTAGTCACCTCTCACAGAGAATTTTCTGTACACCTTTACTATCCTCCCCCGTAGATTTACAATTTTATTGTATACTTCTGACATGAGTGGGCTAGAAATATAAACTGTGTTTCAGTTCTTAAGTAGTCTACGTAACTCAGTCAAAATGTTTTCTGTTTTGTCCTCCATTCCTTTCATTATAACTCTTAAATTTGTTTGCTTTTCTAACCATCTCAGTGTATTGGCCTGAATTTTTCAGAAAACTAATTGCAGGAAATCCAGGATTGTCTGAGTAGTATCATACACTTTAGATCCCATGGTGTACATGAACAGTTAGGATTATTTTCCCATGTACATAACTTTGCATTTACCAACATTATCTGCCATTTTATCTCCTAGTGACTCAGTATCATGATATTGTCCTGGAGTCTTGTCAGCTAATATTTACAAGAAGCAAATTATGTCTTGCACTTTAAATTCACAGCTATCCATAGACTTATTAGACTTATTAGTCTATGGATATTAGTCTACTTTTTATCGTATTGTCTATTTTTTAGTATAGTTTTTACCATTTTATCCAGTACGGAAATTTGGCTTTCTGGTCTGAAGTTCCACAGTTCAGTCAGAGAACCTTTCTATGAACTGTAACTTTTTTTGCCACTACTCATGCTACCAAGGACATTTTATGTTTTAACTGAATCACTTACTGCAGTGCATCTTTTTCATATTTTAGTCCCTTTGAAACTCCTAGGTGAGAACCATCTGGTCCTTGCAATTTGCTACAACTCATGTTATTGATTTGTTCTTCATAAAAATGTAAGAATGACTGCACTACGTCAGACCAAAGGTCTATCTACCTCAGTATCGTTCTTGGCCAACACCAGATGTCTAGAGAAGATTATAAGAAGGAAAGGTGTTATGATAGTTCCTCTAAATTCTGCCCTGGCCTTCAGCCATTTGTGGTTCACAGACTGCTGGAGCTCAAATTGACTGTTAATTTTGAAACTCTTAATGAATTTTTCTTCTGCAAACCTTATAATAGTTGAAGAGAAGGCTGGTCTGACTTTTCACATCTCAAGACCCTATGGCAAAGAGTACCATACAGGAACTGAATACTGTTCACAGAGAACCAGATCCTTTTGCTTTGTTTCATGCTTTTACTTCTTGCTCTCTTTTCAACATCTTCAGTAAGTTTACAGACACTCATTAAGTTCACAGACTTCCATCTATCCATCCTTGATTATCACTATTCCAAGCTGAAACAGCGTAGCTTTTCAGTTGTTCCTTGCACAGAATTCTTCTCATATACTTATGTAACCTTACTGTCTACCTCTGAACATTGTGTTGTGTTGGTTTTGTGGTCTGCAAGCCATCTCCAGGCTACCTGCAAGTATTATACCTTTTCAAATGCACTTTCTACTTTCTTTTTAATATACTGTCACAGTAGATAATTTCCCTATTTGAAATTAAGTCACATGTCCCCTCACCCTTGCTCCCATCAGTGGATGAATATGTGATTACAGTCTATTAGCTACTGCTGAGTAGTTTTTTTGGTAGTAAAATTTTGAATGGTACTTGGTCCCCTAGTCAGTGCTGGACGTAAGGCGAGCACTAGCTGTCTTCTCTTGGATTTGCTAACTAGCTGCTCCAAAGATGTGTTTTCAGTTTCTCTGGATGAGATGGAGTGTCATCTATGTCATGTCCTAACCTGAAATTTAGACAGGCTATCTGTGACTGAAGTCTCCTATCATTCTTGAGTTTTCTTCTGCTGCAGCCTTTCTGGTTCACTATGTGTCCCCAGTCACTGTGACTATTATGATTTGGAAAGGAATGGGGAAAACATTAACATAACCCTAGTATTACCCACTTTATATTTATTCAGTCATAGGGACTGAACACTACTGATTGATAGGTTTACTTTATGCCCTTTCTCATTTGACCCTGTTTATACTACAGTGCCAAGTACAGCCAAATGCTTGAATAGCTAGTACCTTGTAATTATGGCCTTATTACTTGTTTTCCCTTAGTTCGTGTTTGTAATATGGCTCTTGAGGCAATAGCTTCATTTAAAAACAGGCATTCTAGTAGAATGGTTTTGCTCTGGGGAATCATCTGTGCATTTGGCCCCAGTGCAGTGAATTTGTAGGCTCTGTTGAACCAGATTGAAAATTAAATTCATTGCAGCCAGTGTAAATGTCATACGATGTGGGTATGCTTTTTCACCGGTCCTTCCCTACCTTTTTGTATGCATTTTCTTGCTCTCTCTGATTTGCCAACTATGAGGGTAGCAAATAACACTAATTAGGAACTGAGTCCCTGAGTAATAGACTGCACAGAGAACAGTTACCTGTTTAGTCAGTGCCATTCCTATTTTTATTACCGGAATTTCTGGAAAAAAAACACCTCAAAGAAGAAAGCAAGCTTTTCTGCCTACCTCTGGCAGATACTGAGTTCCTCCAATTGCGGTCTACTGTTCATTTGGTCAAGTTGAGAAAGAAGGGGAGGAGGAAGTTCAGTCATCAGCACGTCCAAACAAAGGTTGGGAATAGTCCATAGCAGTCTATAAGATCTCTCACGGAAAACTATGCAAATTCCATGCCTGCAAACATAGATTAAAAAAGACTAGTTTGGTTTTGAATTAGTAAAGATTTTACTCAGCAACCATATGAAAACAAGTCATTCATCTTGGATCACATCCTTTTTAAATGATCAAAAAATGAGTGGGGAAAAATATTCAGGATAGAGAAACTAACAGGACAAGCAATATGTGAAAACTGGTGTGGAAAAGCTAACTTAAGTAACTTAGAAAAAGAAATAATGAGAGATACTGACTAGTGAATTGTTTAATGAAGATGGATTGTTTGGTACTCTTAATTTAGTCTCATAATGTGAGAACAAGAAGACACTCAATTACTCTGAGTATTAGCAAACTTAAAAGTGATAAAAGGAAATAATTCTTTATGCTGTGAATAGTAAATCTCTGGAATCCAAATGCTCTAATGTTCAGTTACCTGGGCAATTTAGATTGATTTGAACTGGCCTTTGCTGAATGAGAATAAGCATAGCTTTGGTTGCTGTTTTGAAATAAGGGAGTGTAGTGAAATAGCATCACTATATCTAGCATGCCCTTCAGGACGTTAGTGTGCATTTGCAATTTGCAATTTGATTTCAAGAAAATGTTCTGTCTAGGAAAACATTCTATAATGGTCTGAAGTTGGACTTTCACAAAAAGTTCCAACAGCTTTTGGTGTTATATGGTCTCTCTAACAGCAGCTATGGTATGCTGCTTAAGTCCTCATGTATAGTGGTAGATTCGTTCTCTTGTGCTAGCCAGAGAACTGGAGCCAGCATACCACTCTTCTTGGGAGGACTGTAATAAAATCCTTTGGGCAACTGAGCTGATTACTATAACTAAGTTTTAGATAAACACTATCACTTGTTTAAGGCACACAGAATTAATCTTCCTTGTCTTATTGGCATTATGCTTGATGACATTGCTCCTCATGTTGAGAAATTATAACAATTCTTGTTCAGTGGACAGTTGGTTTATCACCATGGCCTAAGTATCTGAGAAGTATGTTTAGTAGAACAAGGTGCAAGTGGATTAAAGTGAAGAAACTGAAGAAACTGAGGTGAATGCTTACAGCTGCCAAGGGCAAACTTCAGGCATTAAGGCTTTCAGGCAAGTTTATGCAATTGGAGTGATGATCAGGTATTCTCAGGATTAGCTTCAACAGTCTATTTCGATCATTGACTTAGTACAACAGACATTGCAGTGCTAAGAACCTGCTGTTAATGAGAAATAACCTCTCTAGGCAAGGCCAGCAGTCCATCTAGCCCAGTCTTACGTCAGGGGCAGGTCAGAGGATGTTATTTAAGCAGAGTGCATAGGCCTGGCCAACTTGCAAGCCATTGCTTGCATACTCCCCCAACTTCTACAGATACTGTATTAGGAACAATGCAAGTTAGATCTTAACACATGTTTTTATTCATCTGTGAGCCTCTGTTTATTATTTTTTCTGGTCCTTTTTTCTTCAGATCTATCTGCTACTACAGAATCCTGGGACAGCACATTCCACTTATTCTCCAACCATGGGTTAAACTGGTATTTTATTTTAAATCCATCTTGTACTAGCTTGGTGCCACCTTACTCACTGCCACAGCATTCGCATATTGCTGAGTTTAGTGAACAACAGCTCTGAATTTCCATTTATCAGCCCCTTTGATTTTGTAACCCCCTGGTCTTATCCTTAGCATTCTCTCCAGAAAGAAAGATAACCTGTCCTTATGAAGTATCCAGTTCATCTGCCCGATCATTTAGTTTTTCTTCTCTGTATGCACAGGCTGTATCCACAGTATCCACTTCTCTGTATCCACTCAGGCTGGATATTAGGAAAAATTTTTTCACTGAAAGGGGTTATCAGACATTGGA
>JAOXJM010000012.1:92186956-92198953 GCA_026413425.1 Tringa solitaria
GGACTACATGTGTTCCTGTATAAAGATGTAAGAAAGATGTGAAGAGACAACTGGAGATGTTCCATTCTGAACTGGCAATGACAGGCATTTTACATTTTCTATGACCAGGAAGCAGTGCAGGTATCAAGCTAGTAAGTACATTCAAGTGACATTAAGAAAGCTTGACGAAACAATTGTTGTCTTTAAGAGAAAGCTTTAAATAAAGGACTTCAAAAATCTAGGCACAAGTCTTGACAATCAAAAAGAATTTCCATTGGCAACAATAGAAAAGAGGACAGTTGACAAGAGAAATTAATAATATTTTGGCTGTTTTGTTGTTTGAAGTGTTTTTTATTTCAATGGCAGATCAGAAAATGATTTTTACAGAGAACTTTGGCTGGATTGAATAAGGAAAAATGTACAAACGATACGCTCCCATGTGCATATGACGTCACTTACATTGCATGTAGATCAAAACCCTACTTACACTAATTTTGGCTCATACTGTATTGAGCTATTACATCTTGGTCTCCTCCTCCCTTCCAAGTTTATGCCAAGTGAAAACCATTATAAAACAGACATGAATCTAACCCAAGACAGAGACCCCTCCAACCTCAGACTGCAATTTGGAAGTATTATATACAAGACATTACCTGTCTGTAATTCTCCATTCATATCATTTGCTGAGAGGTGTTTCTGAAGCTGAATGGTAAACACTCCCTTACTGACCTTTGACAAGAAAGGTGTTGGGATATGAGGGGAAAAATAACGAGGCTTTTATTAGAGATGCTAGAGTTCTTAAAGGTTAAGTGGACTGCTACTTATTTAGGTAAACTAGGAGAGTACACTGATCAGCAATACAGGTGATAATAGAGCTTACAGCACTCAGTCTTTAAGGAAGCAGAGTTTTTCTGGCAAAATGTCAAGTGACAAGCTGGTACTCCATAGCTTGAGGATGACATCCACAATCTGTGCAATAGTTAATAAAGAGCCAGGTGTCTTTGGTAAAACAGTTATAGGAAGGAAGGAGGGGGTGGAGGGAAGGGTGACTAATGGAACATAATTGCATGTGGATATTGGATATGGATTTTGTTCACTCTACACAGTAACTAGGGATATTTTCATACGTGTCTAAAAAATTGTCCTAGGGGACAAATGTCTGCTCCTCAGGATTTAAAAGAAAATACGGCTGTACAAAAACAAATTTGCACAACTGGTGAAGCCAATGAAAATCCTATTTCTGTGGAGAAGCAAAATCCTCTATCACCTAGTTTCTTATCACACTCACTTTGCTGTAAGAGAAAGATACATAATTATGTAGCTGCTTGTCCGTATAGTTGTGTTAAATTATATGCCTCTACTTTTAGGGTATATAAGAGAGTGCTGGTTGTCAGTTATTATAGGCAGGATTGTAGCATCACACCATTACTAATATTAAAATTAATATTATCAATAATTTTCATTATCAGTCCCCATTATAAGTCCCTATTATTCAGTTGCTTATAACTTGGCATAGCTTCAGTCCTTTGGGTGGAAATTTCTCTATGTTTTGCGTCAGCCTCAGGCTAAGACTTTTTATTTTTGCATTTTATTTTAATTTTGAACAAAGTGGTTCAGCAATACATTATTTTTGTCATGTTTCTTTGAACAGCAGGCCCCTCCTTTCCAACAGAGATTTGAAATATGGGTCAGGGATGTGTTTTTTGCTGGCCCCTTCAAAATCTGTTGAAATTTGGCCAAATAATAAACATTTGATATATATGCTCAGCCAACTTCCTTCATATTAAAAAGCTAAAGTTTCAAACGACTCTTCCTCCCGAAGCGTATGCTATCCTTTCACAGTGTCTACTGCTAGTTGAACGGTATGTGGCCTCTTTAACAGAAGGTTAGTCAATATCCTGGATCCTATCACTGGACAGAGACTCTTCCCTTTTACTTGCTGCCTTGCACAGGTCAAGGGTAGGGTAGGAAACAATGCTAGAATTAAAGTCAAGTTGTCCTGTGGTTTCTGTGTTGCAAGAAGCATCCAGCTACCACTCAAACAACCTGGAGAAAGGAGGGGTTCAAAAGGCAGATCTGGGGAAAGATAGTTTCTCTCTCAAGGTGTTACAAGAAGAAAAGACTTGCAATGATGTGAGGTATGGAAATGTGATGAAGACCCAGTGAGAGAAAAGAATTGGATGAGGGGAAGCAGATTGCAATTGGATGGAAGATGATTAGTTATTAGCAAAACTAAAACCAGGATTAGTAAAATATTGGGTTAAAAATCTTACTGAACAGAAACTGGGATACAAAGACAATCATGGTTAAACAAAGACTAAGCTGGAAACAGGACAGAAGGAACTGGGTGACAAATTGGATCAAGTGCATTTAAGTGCACTCTGAAAAAAAGAGAAAACACAGCTCTATCTCCACACCCATCCCTTCTCTGACCTCCTGGCAGATATTCATAAATCAAATCTAACATAACATGGCTGTAGACAAAACTCCTTGTTGTCAATATATAAATTTTTTTTGCTTGCTTTTCAAAATAAAAATCTTTAGGGCTTCATATAACTGAAAACAAAAAAAAGGATAAATGAATGCAGTTAAAGATGCAAGGATAAACATTCATGTGATATGAAATAGTAGATAACATTTTCAATATGACATTAGCCTGGGTGATTGAGTCATCATTTCCAGCTTAGTCTTTAATGAATTTTTTTTTCCTTTTTTTTAAAAACTTTTTGTGTGAGATTTGCATGACCCAAGACTGAGTTAGACCTTTTTTGTTGTAGGCAATTTCAGGTTACTGAAATTACAATTTCAATACAAGTTTTCTGTTCTAGGTAATTTCAATTGGAGGTATTGGCTTTGAAAGAGGTTGCTTAGATCGCCTATACTAGACTTTAGGAAGCATCAGGTGGAAGGTTCTGTGGTACTATGAAGATACCTTTAAGCCACAACTTCCTTTCCTTTTTCATCTACAGCAAGTTCTTTTTCAGGTGTTCTTTTAGTCAGGAACTCCAACACAAATTTAGTTGTCTGATCTGTGATACAAATGTATTTATCATGTGTGTTATATTCTTGTTTGATATACACTGTTTAACTTACCTGGGGTTTCTAACCTATTCTGCACAGGTTATCATCAAACTGCAAGACCAGGGTAAATTCTAAATCCTATGAAGATTATTCTTTGTCTGCAGTCTTTTCTGCACTCTCACTCCATCATGTATTAACTGCTATATTGTATGTTATGTTTTTTATACTCAAACTTTTATCATATTTTCATAAAAGGCTATGCAGTATGTCATATCATTTACATTATTAATTAATTATGTATTTCTATCAACAAATATTGAGTTAATTTGTACATGAGCTGTTTTGGATGACATCATGGAGTGTTACTAGCTTCCCATAATTCTCAGATAACCAGGATAACAGGCTTTTATTTATTCATCCTTTTTGCCCTTTTGAAAGATTGGCACACTAGAATTTCTCCCAGTCTTCTGAATTTTCCCCAGTACTTACTTGAGGTCAGCATTAAAGATTCAAAAGAGTCTCTTCATTGCTGTAACTGGAAGACCTCCCTCCTAAATGGTAAAGGCTGGCTTAGAGTCTATTAGAATATATCTGAAATAAGGTTTATCACTTTTCCATATGAATCTTCACCAATATATTTACCTTCAATGAATTTTGTCTACCATTTTATTTCCCAGTCCCTGAAGGTACGATACAGTTCCAGGCTTAGACTATGTAGCGCCTGCAGTATCTGAATTCCAGTAGCACTATCTGCACTTCTTCACAGTCAGCCCTTTTTTCTGCTGCCTAAAATAGCTTAGTATCATAAGGAAATGTTGACACGTTATATTCACCCTCTCTTCCTTCCAGTTACTTAGAAATGCATTGAGCAGTATGAGACCCAAAAACATGACTATAGAGCTCCACAGGGATCCTCTTTCTACTCTGAGAATGGACTCCTAATCTCTGTTTCCAATCTTTTAACCAATTATTTATACATGCAAGAGTCTTCTTTTTAATCTTCTGGCTTCTCAGATTCTTTAAGAGCCCTTGGTAAGGGATCTTGTCAAATGCCTTCTGGAAATCCAAATAATCTGTATCATCAGGGTGAATCTTATTCATTCTCTTGTGTTTCATTTAAAGAACTTGTATTGATTTGTGAGACATTTTTTCTTTTTATAGTAGTAGTTGTACCTCCTTCCTATTAGATGTTATTTATTAATATGTCCATTCATTCTGTTCTTTATAATAGTGCCCAATACAGACAATGGAGTTACTGGTCCATAGTTCCTTCAATATACATGAGCAGCCTTTAAAAAAAATAAAATTGTTTTCACCGTTACTTAGTTAATAATGCATCACAATTCAGATAGTTCATTATTCTATTAGTTTAAGATTCTTGGGTCAGTACTATCTCATGCTGGTAACTTGGCACTATTAATTTTCTCTTTTTGTCTGACAAACAGTTTTAGAAACATTTCATTTTGAGGTGGACTTTCTGGTGACCCGTTATTAAGAAGAATTGTAGATTAGGAATTTCTCCAGGTTTTTTCATGTCAAACACTAATAAAAAAATATTTTATTCTTTTTATTTTTTTTAACTGTTGCATTTTCTTCCCTCCATTCTCTTTTCATGTCCTGGTCACCTACATTCTCTACTGGTTCCTTGGCACATTTGTCAACTCTGATATGTCTGAAAAAAGTTTTATGAAAGTTTTTTATACTTTTTGAAAGTTATTCCTCAGACTTCTGTTTGGACCATCATGTTGTTTTACATTTACCTTGACAAACTTTATGATCTGTTCCCTTTTGCTTGTTCACACTCTATCATGAGTCTTATGAGAAAGGGAAACTTTCCCTTTGACTGCTTTTCTGCCACGTGGGGGTTTTTTTTGGATGTCTTTCTTCTCCCACTTTTCCCCTATGGGAGGGGGTAATGAAACAAACCTTCCTTCACTACAAAGTTCTACAATTAAGTTAGAAAATTCTCTGTTCTGTAAGTTCTTCTGGAAAATATCAAGTTCGTCAAGACCAAAGCTTAAATTGCCAGAAACAAGGAAACAGATCACAACTGAGAGAGGCAGTGAAATGTACTGTTTCAAAAGAGCTCCTGCATAAAGAAGGTGTTCAGATGGTTCAGCCTCTTCTGACTCTTCCAGAGCGACATTCATTTGGTGACAAGCAACATATGTCTGTCACAGAATATGTAGAGTGTTTGTGTGCCGATAGCCATTTGATGCTCAAAAACACCTCTAAAGTGATTGATACCTCTGTAGTAGTTTTCCTGTCATTAAAAAAAACAAACAACCAAGAGCCAGAAAGAGAGATGGAGAGAGATTTAGTAAAATTTTAGTAAGTTCTCTGTCTGTATGCATATATTTATATCTGTGCATGTTATTGAAGTAGCACTCTCTAAATCCTTTGTCTTTTTCGTTTTTAATTTTTAATAAAATAAATATCCAACAAATTTCAAGAGCTGCTTTTATGACAAGGCTGGTAATATACAGCTATGAGCAGGTTTAGGCTAAAGATATAGTATTGTACTGTTGTCTCAAGATGACAATGTTGCTTTCAACAAAGTTAACAGCACTAATTGCTCAAGGTTGGAACTAAAGAATTTCTGAACTGAAATGGATGAAGACAGACAAAGCTTGGCTTCACAAAACTCCCTGAAGCTTTGCAAGATTTCTGTGTGTTAGAAGTAAAACACATTAAACTAATGCTGTTATGGTCTTATATTTATTAAAGGGCTAAATGTGAGAGATCGATATGTATTCAGTCTCATGAAGAAACATTTTGTTGAAAGGTTTTCTTTTTCTGGGTAGCTATAAGTTTTTTTCTAACCACTTGTGATGCATTTAGTTCATCAATATCGTATCTTCATAGGCTGCTTAGAAGAATTTAGCAATATTTCTAATTATTTTTACCCTAAAATTTATCAAGAAATCTTTATTATACATTCCTTAATAATTTTAGGGAGTCAGACAATATTTGACAGTATGATACCTCTTCTTTTATTATCCCATGGTATTGGCTGTTAGCATAAAATATTTTTTTTGTTGTTATCCATTATTTCTCTTTTCTAGATGCTTCGTTTAATTTCTGTTGCTGCTGTCCTGTTTATCTCCTCCCACTCCTGCTGCTGCTGTTGCTATTCTTCTACCCTTCCTTTTTCTACACTTGTGGTGCTCTAAATCTGTCAACCAGATGTAACTTTCAGGAGTCCTGATTACAAGCAGATTTGCAAGCTTTTGTATGTTACTTTCTATTTTAAAAAGTTGAGTTGGGATTTGGAAAAAGCTCCCCATTTAATTCTTTAAATAGAAAGAAAATACTGTAACTCAATACTGGCTGCTGGTAAGCACTACTGAAACCAACTCGTGGCTGGAAACAGATTTGTGACATTGTTTGGCTTTATATATGATGATTTATTTTAATGCTATTAGAAAGTGTGTGTAGAAGAGAGTTTGTTTTCATTTTAAGCATTTCTAAAGGTGTGAGGGCTTGTGGTGCTAGGGAAGGAGACAAGGGAAGACTGTTTGGACTTCTGAAAAAAATATCCCAGCCAGTTTCAATGACCTGCATGGTAGCTATATTTCAACTGTAGGGCTGTTCTAAGTTGTTGCATCACCCTAGAAAGTGTATTTTCCTATTTCCTCCCTAACATTCACAGAGCTAACTGCACTAACTAACCAAAAGCTGCACGGCAAAAAAAGCTGCTTCTTCCCAGTCTCTTGACTCAGTAATTGTCTCATATTATGTCTTCAGTGGCAATGGGAGCCTGTTCAGCCGAGCGGTCTTCTGATAGATTCTGCCATGCCAATGCAACCCTTTGTGATAAGTAGCATGCAAAACACCTCTTCCTCCCCTCCCCATGTCCACACAAACCTTCCCCATCGGTGGGCAGCAGAGAGAGGCTAGGTGTACTGCTGCACAGCAAGACACTCTCAGCTGAATATCAATGTGCAAAGACAGAAAAGAAATGGGAGGCATGCCTCTGGACAGCGGTTGCCACAGCATGATAGCATTTCTTTATTGACTGCCAAATAATGACGGTATTTGAACTGTAGCTTGTCAACAGGGAAGCGGAGGTGGACAGTAGTGTATGGTTCAGGGGGCTTTTGAGACACATCATGTGCATGAGGTGTGAGCACTGTGGTTGGTACCATGGAGGTATTCCAGGAACATGTGGTATTCTCATTCTCTTTGACTTCACAAAAGTGCCGGGTTGTACCTTTCATTGGACCTGAAGTAAAGCCCACTGAAGTCAGTTAGTGGCTAGCCTGGTTAGTGACAGCCCTGGAATCAAGTCCAGATTTTGCTGATCAAAGTGAATAATTTCACTCTAGGAGATAAACAGTACCAGTCATCTTTGCATTCCAATGTAATCCAGTTTTTTTCAATAAAATTGTTACTAAAAGGGAGTATTTCTTTGCCTCCAAAAGAAGTTAAGAAATAGTTAAGAAATAGTTTTACATTAAAAGAAAAATGGGATTTTCACATTAGTGGTAAAGAGACAGCACTGACAGGGGATTAAAATTAGCTTTAAATTGACAGCTGTAATCCTACCTTCCCCATCATCTAGTTTCTTATGAAGCGTGAAACAGATGACCATCATGCCACAGGAAGCATTGCATATACTTTGAATGTACTTGAAAAAAATACTATAAAATTTGTAAAAAACAGTCCTTGGTATTTCAGGTGTTGATTATATATTTTGAGCCAATCTGCACATATGAGGTATTTAGGACAATGTATCCATCTGCCCAAAGTGATGATCATTCCCTTAAAGGAGTAGTAAAAATGTCTGAGCGTGGTCTTAGCTCTGCACTCTTACTGTTGCCTCAGGAGAAATGAGTAATTTTAGTGGCAAAACAGATCCAGAATTATCTTGAGATCAAAGACTGCAGTCGTAAGGGGCTCTTCCATTGATTGCTCAAGTTTGGGAGGACGTTTATTACAATATCCTGCAGAGCAAGCCAAAGCTATTTGCAATTCATATTACCTTAGTTTATGTTTTACAAAGTGTAATCATTGTACAGACTCTGCAGCCTTTCCCACACCTTGAGCATACCACAATAATCTACTGCTTCTCAGTAGATTATCCTGTCTATGGAAATGTATGTGACTGTCTAAAATGGTAGCATTCCCATTCCTATTTATTTGTATATTACTCCTCTTTGTATTTATTCACAGAATGGGCCAATCCTTCACGTATTAGACAAATAGACATATCATGTTTGTTATGGTGTTGTCATGAAGTGAAAATCTGCAATAAAATCATTATAACAGTCACAAAATGCTTGCAGAACTGAAGTTATAATCAGCTGCAATCTAAAAAGCAATAAATTGGTATATAATCAGTACAAGTTTTGAAACCAAAACCCAACAAAGGTGTTTCCACTGTCAACCTAGAACAGAATAAGTACTTCATTGGCAAGAGGGCTATTTGTGCTGCATGTGAGAATGCCTACAGATCGTTTGCAGCAGCAAATGGTTATTCTATATGTTAAAAGAAAAAGTATATTTTCACACAATTTTATTTTACTGGTTTTCTTCACATCACATGATTGTATTTTGCAGTCTTTTGATTAATTGCTCTTGGATATTAATGGATATTAGCTAATATTTGTTTATTAATACTCAGGGATTTAAAGGCATTACATAGTTTTGTACTTATTATTGAAAACATCAGCACCAGAACTTTGAAGTATGTATAACTGAACACAAAAAATTATGTAGATCAGTCTTATACTTTAAATTAACATAAACCCCAAGATAAATAGTTTGCATGAATTTAATCTAGAACATAGTCTAAAGTGGTTGGTTTTATTCTTTTCTCTTGCATTCTCCAAACCAGGTAACGTCACTGATATTTTATGCATGAAGCAGTTTATATCTCCCCAGCCTGCAACAGTATTTTTTCCCTTTAAAAAATAATTCTGACTGCATTCTGACCAGGTTTAGTCCTATATGGACTTTGTTTTTCCACATGAAAAAAAAACAAACAGCCCACTGAAGTGGTAAGTTAAGCATATTTTGAAGTCTTTTCAAGATCAGAGTTTTTACAGACAGTAACTGTTTATGATTGGCACATTAAGTCATTAATATGTGGTTCTTAAGTAAAGCTAAAATTTTAAAATGTGACTGATTGGTGACAAAAAAAGGTAAACCTAATTATTTTACAATCCATTTGGTCACATTTGAATGTTGCTTGACGGACCTCCCATCACTGGTTCATAATCAGCATATTTTAAAAGATAATCCAACATTGATTCTTTCTATTTGGTTTTTAGTTTTAGAGTCTTTGGAGACACTCAAGATTTATTTTCAAGATTTTCTTTGCCATGAGTGTTAAAAAGTACTTTCAAAAATATTACCACAGACGTTCATGGCTCCACAAAATATCACTACCTGCACAATAATCAGTTTCACTTCTTCTTGTCACAGGAGCATATGGTCTCCTAACCTGTAATTACTGTAGAGTTAACAGCGAACATGCATTACACAAAGTGTAAAGTTGGAAAATTACAAATCATATTAGAAAATAACTTCTTTTGAAATTTCTAAACTGTTAGCAATAACATAAGCAAGTGGAAACATGAGTCCTTCAATGGTATAATTTTCAAATGAACCCTATTTTATGCCAGATTTTCAGTTGTTTTATTTTAGCTGAAACACTTGGATTGGAAATGGTGTCTAAACTGAAATATAGAAGCAAGGGTAGATAACATAGTTAAGAAGCTTATGAACAAACTTTCATATTTTATTGCATGTGGGACCTCTAAGTGGTAGGAAAGGAACTGTAGGAAGAGGGGGAAAAACATCACGTAGGAAGAGAGGGGGAAGTCTGGAAATGCAAATGATATCAGAGAAACTAAGGCAGCCTCTAACAGTTTTGGAGACAGCTTGCCTTTGGTATGAGTTTATGTTTACATGTATGCAGTGTGATATTGGCTATCATTTGACTGGAGCCATTAGAGTTTCTGAGTTCCTGTCTTTTGCCCCCTGTTTCCCTCCTGTAGTCTATTCCTATTGCCTTTGCCATTCCCACATTTTATCTCCTCCCAGCATTTTCTCTCCTTCTGTATATATTCGTTGCAAAAGGTTGTGCCCCAGTATTTCCAACCAAGCCTCTGCAGTGGTAATTCTTAATGCATTGACCCTCCTCTTCTTCTTGCTCACAGCACCTTGTTTTGGAAAAGTGGGTCTGTGGCTTTCGCTGTCATCTACAGTGGACTGGTGGCTATCACCCAGCGTCTCATGATGGGTACAAATACACATTGGACAAACTCAAGGGTGTCTCCAGTTAAATAAGAAAAGCAAATGAGTGCTTGAGGGGATATAGTTCTTGCGGATCACTTTTCCGTTGGCAAAACAAAATAATTGCTGACATAGTTAGAACTTCTTATGTGTTTATTTATGAAATGAATTTCCAGTACATTTGTTTGAGAAGTGATAACAAACATTCAGAAATTTCCCAAAGGATGCATGTGATCTCAAAAGCCAACAAATTTATCTTAGAATTTAAAAACGCCCATAAAAATTTGCCTGGAAATGCTGAGTCTAAAAGAAAAAAATATATAACAAGCTTCAAGACTTTTATGGAAAAGAACAAGAAAGTGGGGAACTGAGCATTACAAAAAGCTCAAAATAGGGTGAATGTGGGGCATTTTTATTTTGCATCAACAATTTGCATAATAAAGGATAGACTGACAAAAGAAGTGATTTAAAACAAAAAGGGTTAGTTGAATAATTAAAAAGCACATTATAACAACCAAACTTAAATGTAGCAAGATGAATAGCTCTTACATGCTATGATGAGGTGGTACATAAAATCCTCAGATAGAAACAAAGCGAATGTGAAAATAAACTGCAAAAAAAGAAATCGTGTTTCAAAGTTGGGTTTGGGTTTTTTTTCAGGAACACAGAATTACGTAGATGGATGTATGCATTTATAAACATATACCTTTTTTTATATAGGGTCATTTATATTTCTATCTAATATGTCTGCCCTACGGGTCTAACAAATACAAACGGGAAAATATAATTAATATAGAAATATAAAACCAACTGTGAAATGTATTTTCTTTATTTCCTCATGATAACTGGGGAGAAAGAAAAGCAAAGGGTACGTCTGACAGTCCTTGTTTAATGCAGCTTACTTAGTGACTGGCATAATGATAAGTGATGGTAATTTACCTTAAAAACCTTAATGAGTGGATCATTACTATAGAGAAATGGGAAGAAAACTTTAATCCCGCAGAGGCAGAGCTCCATGGTTGGCTGTGCAGTAACCAGACAGAACTCTGAATGAGATTCCCAAGCTTCTGTTCCCTAGATAAAATTTTCTCTCACTCCACTTTTGCAAAGGTAATGAGGAGGTAATGAGGCTTGACTTGAATTTTTTCAGCACTTGATTCCCTTCATTCCCCAGCAGGTTCCCATAGGATAGAGTAAGATGTTGGATTTATATAAAAGCTGTGCTGATAGATAGGTGGAGGAGGTGAGCCATGCTATTTGGTTTTGGATTCTGTCTATAAGAGAAGGGGTTCAGATAAATTTCAAGTTCTTTCAGCACTGTCAATTCACTCTGATAGTTTCCACAGAATAAGACAATTTGACGACATGCAGACCTTGTCAAGGCTGTTGACTGTTTATTTTGTCACTTTACTGATACTAAACACTGACCTTTCTGTGCCACTTTTTCTTCCTCTTTTCCCCCCATTTTTCACTAGCCTAATACATACATCTGAGTAAATAATAAAACCCCAAAAGGTAGGCAGATATGTTGTATTAGATCATTAGCTTAATTTGAGCTGAAAGGTCTTTGTTGTAAGTTGGGGGTGGGAAGGGACCTGGGGACCTTTGCAAAGTATTTTGCTGGCAAGCTTGTTGAGATTTGATTGCCTTTGTTGTGATAATCTGAAATTAATTTGCACTTGAACCCATCTTTCTTCTGGGCTCAATTTAAACACGGTTATAATTATGCGCCCTGCATGAAATTGAGAACAGACA
>JAOXJM010000012.1:92199053-92228402 GCA_026413425.1 Tringa solitaria
AGAACAGACACTGATATGACAAGTCTGAATTTTTTAATTCCCCAGGTACTAAAGGCTTTTTTCCCCACTTATCTCACAAGGTAATAAAACAAAATGTTCCAGTGAAGCACATGCTTAAGAGAGAGGTATTTGCCTGAGGGGAAACAGTAATAATCAGTGTATTGCTACACATTTACTCATGTACTTTCTCAGTAGGTCAATCTCTTTCTTTTAAAGTGATGTTAAACTTCTGCTAATATTGGTTGATTTGTACCTGGTACAATATAAAAAAGTAGAAATGATATGTTTTATTCTATTTTAGCAGCTCCTCATCTGAAAGACTTTTTCTCAAACATCCATTTTGATAGATATTTTTTTTAAAAAAACCCTCTATTGAAGACTACCTCCTAACATCCACAATTGATCTTAGCAGTGCACCTTTCTTGTTCTCAGTATGAGCTGTAATATCCTTATCAGCATTCTTTTAGTTTTAACCCAGATTAGTGTTTTTGGTGAAGAATCTCATTAACTACAGTAAGCCCATCTTCTTTTGTGATTTCCTTTGGAATTGTAATGTACGAAAAGGCCACCAAGGTCAATGCCCTGGGCACAAATTCCTCTTTAAATCATCATTCAGCTCAGAGTAGTAACATTCTCCGTAGAAATAGACATTTTTAAAGATCTGGAACAAACTATTCAGTTTCTTGGAAGTGAAAATCATCTGGAAGAGAAGTAGAAATTAAGAGCATAGGAAATTAAGAGTAGGGATCCACAGAATAACTATTTGTTAGATCCATCCATTTTATTTTAAACAGTATAATTCTTTTGCCTGCCTCCTAAATTTGTATACTGTGTCTTTCTGAATGAAAAAGATGGGATTTTTCAGTTAAACTGCCCTACATTTTAACACAAGTTTTGAAGGTGTTGATGATGCTAATGAGGTAACATCTTTTAAATTTGAGAAATAGCAATTGTGCTCTCCCCAAAGTTGTAGACTGCATTCAGCTGAGTTTCTGGAGTAAATTAAAAAACTAAAAAAAAATTTAAAAATAATACTGTGTTTTAACCAAATAAAGCAAGGTTGCTGTTTCTGCTATACTATTTTATTTATTAGCAATGTAAAAACTAGCCCAGTGCATATGCTGATTATTTCACCATTCTCATTCAAATCCCTATTGCTATTACACAAAACCAAATTAAATGAAATAACTGAATAGCACCTCATTGTGGCTAAAAAAGAGCTTGCCCTTTGTCTTTTTAAAGGACAAAATTCATTTGAAAGAAAATTTTTTTGAAATCTAACTTATTTTTATCTAATGATGTTTTTCATGCTGGCTGCAATGGAAATAAAAATGAAAATAGGTGGTGCAAAATGAATATTTGTCCTACTCTGCCCTATGAAAAGATATGCTGTGACCAGGATGGCACAGCTTTAAGGTAAAAGAGCAAAGCTAGAAAAAGTAATATACAGAGTCATTATTTTTGACAATAATGTCGGTTTCAAGTAAGTTTGTCAGAAATTTACTTTTTATTTTAAAACTTGCATATTCTTAGTTTTTTTTCAAATACCGATTTGTTGAGATGAAGGGGGAGTGGAAGTGATGTTAGATAATTTCAGTGAGGGTGTAGCCTAACTGCAAAATGTAAGCAGTCAGTGCAAGATTGTTTTGTACTGAAACAGTAACATCACAAATCCACGAGGCAGATTTCCTAGAGTAGGCCTCTATGCATAAAATCTTGATAAAATATTTTAAATGTATCTTTTGGTGTCTTCCCTGCATCTCTACCACTTTGTTCAGAAATAACTTTAGAAACAATGGAAACAACAAGCTGATTATACAACAAACTTATGACTCCACAACATGCCTACTAAATAATATAATAGCTCAAAGGAACAAAAAGTCACTAGAATGGAGAAATAAATAGGTTTTTTATATCTTGAAACCTAGGAATCTTGTGGTATCTTAAAATTGTAGAGTTAAAATGTGCTTAGCGGATGACCAGCTACGTGACGTTGAAAATGCAGTAATAATAATATGGGATGACATGCCAGAAGAGTATGTATGATAAGAACTGTGTGGCCACACATGGTGTGGTACATTTTCACCCCTTAGTTTATGTGTTTTGCTTTCCACTGCCACATTTTCTGGTGACTTTATCTAGTCTCGTTCAATCACGCTGTGCACATCACAGTCACTTACTGACAAGCAGCCCTAGCTGAAGCATTCAGAGAAACAACCTTCCACAAACAAAGCAGGCAAGTCCTGTTTCTCTTAAGATAAAATCTGCTGATCTCATTATTGATTGTCTGCTTTCAGGGGTTTTGTTTCCTGAAAGTTTGATATGGGGCAACAGAGGTGACAAAAGATTGGCACTGCGACCTGGAAATTAAATGGTCGACTATTAGATCAACGTCAAATAGGGTGAGGCTGAAGTGTTTGGCAAAAGCATTAGATGCTGTCTTGACTTAATCTCTCTCTCCCTCTTTCTCTCTCTCTCCTTTATCTTGAATCTGTTTTGAACCCTCCCAGGCAATTTACTATCCTTGTCATTGATTTTTATCACCTAATGTGCCCCTATGAAGAATTACTTTTTGAATGATAAATCAGCTTCCTCATTTAAACAATTGTATGCCTCACCTTAATGTGAAAATAACCACTGAAAGAAAAAAATATAGTAAGTGTTAACATTAATCACTGACCAGTGGAACCCTTGTGATTTTGAAAGGAGCACCAGATTTTCTTTTATTATGGAGGGGATAACTGTACTAGAAATAAATGATGAAATCTCTCTTTTATTAAACTGTAACTGTTAAGAAATTACAGTGGCAAATTACAGTCAGTGAACTGGAGGGAGGAAAAAAAAAGAAAAGAATGGAAAGGAAAGAACTGCTCAATAGAACAAATTTGTAATGGTTATCCAGTGTTTTCTGCAAATAGATAGCCTGTAAGATGCTCAGACACATTCCTCGTTTCACAGCTGTTATGGTCGGGTATTTAAGAGGTGTTTTAAGGAAGACCACAGTGGTAATGAGTAATAGACTGGCCTTCTCTAATAGTCCTTCTTCACCCCCCATCTTTCTGTATCACTTTTTCCCCATGTGGTCCTCTATAATTATCTGAAAATCCCTCCTTTTACCTGCTGTAGGACCTGAACAGAGTATAAAATATCAGGTATTGAAAGAAAGCATGTGTTGCATTATTTACTACTTTAATTTTTATTTTTTTTTTAAGGAAGACACATCTTTTCACAGATGAAGAGTTATCAGTACTATTTAGCATCGATTTTTTTCTTTTCTGAAGTGACTAAGTATATTAAACAAAGTTTTCTGATTTGGTTAGCATTTAAGTAAACACACCAGCCGTGGCATTTTTGTAGAGAAAATTTTCAGGGAAAGCCCAAATGAAAGCAAGCTCGATTTGAATCCAATCAACCACTTTAAATGAAATGAGTGTGTGAAAGGACTTACTATAAGTGCTCATTCAGCATAGGTCCCACTTGGAGAATATTTTAGAATCAAAACTTCTTAAAGAAAAAAAAAACAATTCTTGATTCAGAAGAAAAATATAGCCTGGGAAAAGTTTTTCATTTATTGCTCTTCAGCACATTTTAACCCGTACTTTATGTTCTTTGGAAAAAAAGGGTTTCTGGACTATTCCTAATACAGGCATCCACAATCTCCTGTGAAACAAAATGGAGACGGGGGCATCCATAAACTGAAACACACTATTTTAGCTAAGCTCTGACAAACATAGGCTAAAGCTACCAGTGCTAATTCGCATCATTTTATCATGCATCTGATAATGCTTGATATTTTTTCCTAAAGCTTCCTTTCCTGGAGTCTCATGAATACAAGGCAATATGAGATTGACTAGTTTTTTTCCCCAGGTAATTTCCTGGTCATTCAAATGGCCTTTGCTCATGAATATTATAAAATAATAGATCTATCACGTCGGTATTATAAAAATTGATAGGTATTCCATACAGCATTCAAAAATTGCTGGTTTATGATGCAGTCTCACTCTTTTGGCAGCCTTAATGTATGATCTCTGATCCACAGGGGTTTGGTCACACACTAAGGGTTAATATTTAGTCAATTTCATGGATAATGTATTTGTAGGAGTCCACTTCCCCAAGAGACAACAGTAAGGAAAACACTGATCTAGTTCTCCTTTTTCTCCTGTCTGAAGGATAGAAGAGGGAATGAAATGGATCAAAGCCTTAAAACACTCACCACAGGAATAAAAAATTAGTGTAGTGAAGAGTTTGGAAAAGAAATTTTGCAGAGTCTGTAACAATTGCATGAAAGTAGATGGCTTAACTTTGTTACTAAAAAGGAAAACATTTCTGAAGCTTTCCATACCAACTTGTGTCTAGAACATACATTAGTTCTTCAAATACATTGTCACTGACCTTTTTTTTTTTTAAGTCATATTACTGAAAAGTGCCTTTGGAAGTTCATTTCAGTAGCTCTTTCAGACAACCTGGTTGTATTAGATGGTAGAATACCTGGGTATGTTGGTCCTAAGATGTCAGCACTACCAGTAGAAATAGTTGTTTGGGATGTTAAAGTGGTGATACTGTAACAGTGACAACTTCAGAGCTCTCTAATGTGAAACTAAGTCTTTTCACTGCTAATCTCTTGAATCAATATGTGTTGCATTGATTAACTCCATTCTAGAGTAACCCAAGAGTGTGTACGTGAACATCAATCCTTCCTAGTCCCTTCTGCTCTCACTCTCTTTATGTTATACAGGGAATGAAGCACATTAAAAACATTTCATTTCTAGTCCATAGAATATTTTGCCACAATATTCTCTCAACAGCTCTGGTTTTCTTGTTCTGAGGCACTGCATTCTTCATTTTTCTTGTTTCCTTGACAAGAAAAGTAATACAATGCTTTTCCAAAATGAACAATTAGAACCACACTTCAGTCCTTTGAAGTAGTATGTAAAGGTTTGTGGTTGAGTTGTCTATATATTCCTCTTGTCTGCAAGTACTTACAGGGCCTTCTTGGCATTCTGAAGTTTGAAGCTTTGCATTATATTGCGAGTATCATACTGAAGAAGGTGCTTTGAGTTACGAATGGCTTTTTATGAATCCCAATCCAAGGTCATCCAGAATTTCTTTTTTTCTAGTGCAGTGCAATTCTGTATCAAAAACTGCAGGAAAAAACTTATCATAATCCTATTTAAAATTATCCAATAAACTATTGAAAACCGTTCAATTGCAAGAAAATATTGGAAACTAAACCAAAACTGCAAACTAAATCCTTGAATCTTTACTTATGGTTATGTAGTTAACTAAAAGCTGCTCTTCATCTGCATTCTTCTGTATGTAAGGCATTTTCTTTTAGAAAAATATGTTAGCTACTCTAAAAGTATTCTTAGTCAAATATGCTGCCTTTTCTTTACCCTATACTAAATCGGAGAGAAGTCACATTTAAAGTTTGAGAATGTGTAGAAAGGTTATGTCTGTCCTGCCTTTAACAGAAAAAAAATAATTATAGGACATCTTGAGTGGTCCATATGACCAAATAAGCTGAGTGAGTAGTAGTGATAATACTTGTGATAATACACTTTCAGATTCTTACCCTTCTGTGATTCTGTGAAAAGTGCAAAATCTTTCACCTCTGAATCCCATGCTTCATTTTTATGGAAGCCTGATTGTAATTTAACTGTGGTTTTTTTGGTATGTTTTCTAATAAAGGGTTCTGTTGACCAGTGCAGGACAGGACAGGACAGCTAAAACACAGAATATTTAAACTGTGATTGGGTAGTCTAAAAAATATCATCCAGATAACAGGTTAGGAAGTAACTACAAGTGCTCTTATGCCTGCAAATAAGGAGGGGAGCAATGACAAGCAGCTGGGGACAGGTTGAGGACAGAAACTTCTTGACTCTGCTTAGCTGAAACTAGAACAGCATATCTGATTATAGCTATTGCACTTAACCACCCCTGAAATGGTTTTTTGTATTGGAGTCTTCAGCTGACAACTTTGCAGACCTGCTGTGGTGGCTTTGCTGCACCTAGAAAGGGCTTCTGGGACAACAAAATCTTCCTGTAGGAGGAGGGCGGCTTGTCGAACCTTCAAATTGACACACTGGTAAATTCCCTGTTAAGGAAACATTTTTTAGTCTATATTGTTTATGGAACTTAATGAAATCAATAAATATGAGTAGTTTCCTTACTTGCAGCTATTATTTATGAGGTTTAAATTCTGCCTTTTACCCAATATCCATGCCAAGGCTGATAGGAGTCCCAAGAGCACACAAATGAGGGCAATTTGGAAAATAATAGCATAGCTGTAAATATGTAGGAAGTATTTCCTTCTTTTTGACTTTTTTCTATGTTTGCATGGGTTGTTATGTGCTTCAGAGCAACCTGGAAGCTTCTATATTTTTTTTTTTCTGTCTGGGAGCAGAACTCAAGAGATTGCCAGATCTCATCTCAAATTGAGACGTGATTGAGATTGCATCTCAAACTGCCTACCTATTGAGTTTGTGGTGGATTAGGAATAATTTATGCTATCTGAATGCTCCTTCAGTCTGAGAAAGTTGTGGGCTGATTTTCTCAGTCTTGCGATCCTGATGTTTTCCAGTGAACTAAATAGTAATGAGCACACTTGCTAAGTCATTCTGAGGCTGAGAAACTTTAAAATTAGCATGTAGAAGCCTGTCTTCAGGCATGTGGGCTTTACTATATATCCTTTTCAGAGTTTTAAAATAGAAGTTCCTGAAGGCTGTAGTTTACATGTATAAAACATGTTTTCATTCACATGTAGTTCACTTTATAAAACTTATCAGTATATGACATGGCCTTAATTACATTAAGAAACATTGGACTTCAAGCAGCCTCAATGATTTTCATGGGGATTTTTATTCTATGATATACTGTTTAACATTCATTATTATATCTTGTTTTCATTTTTATGTTTTCCACAACAGTGCTACTATTGGTGTATACACAGAGTTGGTGCAAAGTTGGATATTTGGTTTTTAGGAGAAAGGGTTGGTTTTGTTTGTTTCTGTTTTTTTTTTTTTTTTTTTTAAATAAATCATGCTGTGGCCCTGGGGGAACATTTCTGATCACAGATATTGTTGAGAAAGTTAAGTTGGGTGTTCTGCTTGGCATTGATAAAGATTTGTTTAGTCACATCCATCTGCTCTGCTCACTACAATTAGCCTCTTCAGAAAGGTTTTTTTGGCTGTGTCATCCTCATCCCTGTGGAAGTGCCTGATCCCCAGGGCTGGAGCTGCCCTGGCTGTATCCTGACTCCCTGTGCTGAACCCTGACATATGGAACGAAGAAGTGACTGTTGTGCAGAAAGAGCTGAATTAAGTAGTAATTTGTAATTTATGGAGGATAAATTCCTTTGTACAGCAAGTCATGCCTATTTCACACAAACTCACCTGTTGGAGCAATACATGCTCTAAGTAAATCTTTTTTGCCCCATTGTGGATTACAATACAATAATGACAAAGAAAATACATTTAGGAAGTTTTTCTTCTGTAGCCACTGTATGGCTACATACAGTGACATGCACAGGAAGCCAAAAAATATTTTTTGAAAGAGTAGTACATTCCATGTTTTTACTGGGGATAAAGAAACAAATATACCATTTTTGGCCAACAGTTGAGAGATAATGGACAGCAAACTGAGAGCCGTATTTCAAGTGTGTTTTCAGAGATAATGAATATATGTTGAAAATGAACACTCTATACCTTTTTAATAGTGTTACTTATATTGTATATCTTAGTTCTCACTAGAAGAAAGATTTATAAATCTACTTTAAAAGTAAAGTAAAGCCTGAATTTCAGCAATACAAATGTATTTAAATGGCGAGTCTTTTCCTCCCAAGGACATTCGCATTTGAATGGGATTTTATAGCTTTTGTCAAGACCCTTGTGTTTTCAGAAACCGTGATTTAATATACTGTTCTGTTGTTTGCAAGAGTGCAGAAGAATTTGCTTTCATTTCTGATCTTATTTTGCTCTTGGACTAATTCCTTTCAGATCGTGTGTTTGATACAGTGTCATAGAACTGGAAGAAAATATTGTGGGAGAAAGGCAGTGCTGAACCACCTCCTGCTTCTACAGGCATAAAAGTCAAGAGCTTTTGACCCCTCTGCCAAAGGTAAGTATAGTATTAGCTTGACACCTACTGAAATCTGTCAACTGATTTTGGTGGATGTGGAGCATCCTGCCATCAGGTCTCCAATGTCCTCAAGACCTAGGATAATAAGAAGGTAAAGGAATGATTGTCTGAAGAAGAAAGTCATCAAGCAACAACAAAAGAGTGTGATTTGGTCCATTCAGGAAAGAAAGGCAAATATAGACAAACTTTGGCTTTGAAGGTTGTGTCTGACCTCAGCAGAACTGAGCTAGAGTAAACCGTGCACACAATAAGCAGATGAGCTAAAAAGCACTAACAGTGTGGAAATTCCACAGTACTAGGCATAGCAATTGTTTAGACGTGCACACTGACATCTGCCACTATGCATATTTGTTTTGCACTGGCTCCTGTTGTGCTGCTTCATGCATACATTTTATGGGGCCAAGAGGGAACAGAGAAGACAAACCACTCCTGATGTCTGTTGTCCTTCTCCTGGCAACTTCTTGGAATTACTGAAAGATGCAGTGGTTCTTCATCTTACATTCCACTCCCCCACTGCCTTGTGTATATTTGTACTGTGCTTTCCCCAGTGACAAAATGTTGAATAGCTCCAAACACACATTTCCTTGTATTTTCTGACTCTGGATTTTTGGCTTCCAACAGTACATGGTAATTTCAGCCAAGAAGGAAAATAATATCCTTTAGATGTGATGTTCCACTAGTAAAGAGTCAATTTTCTTTATCCAGCTGCAAATTGTTTTGGACTGTGAATTATGCAGATTGTGCAATAAAGGCATATAACACTCATGTCAGATGTCCCTAGAAAATAGATCCATTTTATAGGGATATAACTCAGTTTGAATGTGGTCCTTGGTATTCTTCACTGGTCTCTATCAATTCATTAGTATTTAAATTTATGTTAATTTCATCAAGGTGTGAAAAGATCTTTTTTTGCATATACATGAACCAACGATATTACTATTCAACCAGCTATTTTTCTTTTTTTTACCCTGGAGAAGCTTGTTGTATGTTAACAGAAAGAGAGAAGGGGAGATTATAAAAGCCCATTTTTGAGAACTCAGGAAAGGTAACAATTGAGCCTGTTTTTAAAGGAGATACTCAGTATTCTCTTTCCTGGTCTGACTGAAAATTTTGAAGGGGATCTCCGTGGTGAGTTGCACTTCCAGAACATATATACATGATGGAGAACTATCTGTTAGCACATGTGTATTACTCTGTAAGGTTACCATCACAGGACTTTGCAGTGTTACACTATAACTATGAAAATGCTATAGAAAGGCAATCATGCTGGTTGAATGTATATTTCAGAGTTGAAAAAATAGTGGACGTCCAATTTTTAAATGTCCATTTTTTCTTCAGAAGTGACAATGCAAATTAAAGTTTTTGGAGAAAGCAGCTCACACCTTTAATCGGGAAACAACTATAATTTTCTATTAAAACTACTGTCAATTCATAATAATCTTAGGAAACATTCTTAAGAGGCCAGATTTAACTTTTTTTTTCTCCCTTTGAATATTGTCTTCTGTTTAATTCCATCTCTGGAATAAGGTACAATTTCTGCTGGGCCAAAATAATTGATCATGCTTATATATGTAATTAGTGTTTATGAACTATATCCTTTTATTGACAGCATGAGAACAAAAGGTGCCTTTCGGTGCATTTCTAAAGACATTTAAGTGGTTCAACAAAGCACATAATACAGGCCTTGTCTTACACGTCTGTGATGATACAGTTTAATAGTGTTATAAGGCTGTGGTGGTGTGTAGTTGTCATGATGGTAGATTGTGCTGGTCTGTATAGATTTACTGTCATTCTTTGGGCTTTTCATACATGACAGAGGTTGTCTGAAGCACAGCAGGAACATGAAGCTTGCAGGGGTTAAGTGTTACTTGCCTCCTGGCTCGCTACATAGTCCTCTCTGCACACATACAGAGATGAGGTGCAGGGTACATCCGTCACTGGGCCGATGACATGATGGATTACTCATGTCATTGTCAGTACAGTCAAAATCACTCTGCTGCTGATAAGGTAGTCCCTTTTCTTGACTCTGTTTGAGTGAAGCTATTTTTCCCTCTGGTTTTAAAACTGGAGCTCTCACAAACATCCCTTAAATCAAAGATGGAAAAGGCTATTTTTAATTTTATCTAGTAGCTTTGGGCCGTAGGAGACAAATTCCTTTGAAAATTACTTTCAAAATGGACAGATGCATTTTAAATATTTTACATCACGTCATTTTTTCTGATCCTGAAAATAAAATACTTTAAGAGAGACACTGACTATTTTCCTGAACTCATTCTTCCTCTCGATTTACCAGAGAGACAGGCTCAGGTTTGAATTGCTGGCATCACTTCCTGATTCTTCTTCTGTGTAGGGTACGTGTGAAAAGAGACAGCTATCTTTGCAGTAGCGCTGGAGGAGAATAAAGCACTGGAAATGGCAGGGCTTTGGAAATGTTTAGAAGGGAGCTTTGAGAGAGTAGAGCAGTGCCAATAAAAGATTCAACAGGGGCCCTAATGCTGTCTGGTTCTGAGCTAATCACAAACCTTCTGCGTGCAGTGCTTGGTGCTGCAGCCTTTCCCCCATGCCAGCTGGTTCTGTTAAACCTAAAGGGGATGAGCTGGGGAAGAGAGAGTAAATACAGTTCGGACAGGGGTACTGAAATCTCGGCTGCAGTTGAGGAGTGCTGAGCACAGCATCTATTTTCCTGGAAAATGCTGTCACCGAGAATTCAATGACAGTTATCGCCTCAGCCTTCCCTGACACACAGGTTTGCTCCATAATGCCTTTCCCACCCTATCCCCACAAGCCAAAAAGTGGGATTAAGACTTGAGCTCGCTCTTGGGTAAAGTTGTGTAAGAGATACAGATGATCCACAAACAAGCAAACACGTTTGGCAGACAAGTGTGAAAGAGCCTTGCTGGGCCTCTGATGCTGCACAAGCACTGCTTCTGTCCCATGATGGATATTATAAGGCTTTCGTGGCACACAGGGATGCCGCTCCACGCACAATGGCATGGTGACAACTCAGCCTAATTGTTTCTTATATTCTGATCCTGAAGTCAAAAGTTTCACTGGAGAAATTGTTCTTGGGAGAAGGAAATCGTAGTCACTGGGGTGAATTGGGGTGAAGCATATGCAGCCATATATGCAACTGCAATAATCTTTTTTACTATTCAAACCTTTTTGCAGCCTGTGCTCTTAACTTGAAATATATAGCATAATTTCCATCCCACTGTAGATTCCATTTTATTTGTACTTTCATTCCAGTATGTCTGCTTCTACATGCACACACAAAGTGTAAACATAGTGTGTTGTCCGTATATATCATCTTTGCAAATAATCAGAGTACAAAAATTTACTAAATTATTTCTGTCTTAAAACCAGAAATTCTTTCAAAAAACACATCATCACATTTGGCTACCAGTAGGAAAGTCTTTCTACAGAAACTACTTGGCAGCTGACTGACTTAAAGAAAAACAAAACAAGCGAAAGCTTGTGTATGCATATCAAGAGCACAAAAGATACATACTCTCCCATACTTACACACCCATGTATGCTGATACATCTAAATAGCTTTGTTTTGAAGTTTTAATCAGATTTAAATGGAAAGTTATTGAAGAGAACTGTGTGGTCTGAATTTTAATCCCTGAACCCACCAGCTTCTTTTTTATTGCATGTGGTGTGGCCTTGAATTGCAGAATGTTTTAAACATACATAATGAGCTCAATGTCAAACTGTTGAGCCTTTTGTCTTTAACAATAAGCACTTAGCTCAACTAAATGAATAGAAATTGCTTTAGTGAATTACAAAAGGCAAGGTTTTACAGTGCACTAATACTGACATTAATTAATGTAGACATTGTCATATTTTACAAATAGATGGGATTAAAATCAAACGCTAAAAAAATGTAACATACATCAGTAAACAGCCCAAATTTCAACAGTCATAGATGCTGGATAAAAGTACTTCTTCCACCATGAGTAATTTTTTTTTTCTGACTCCTTCGAATTTTCACAGGCTACATTTAGCACATATACGGTACTGGCTGAATGGCAAAAATGGGCAAGAAATAATGTAAACAGTATGTGTAATTTTTCTAACTTGGTAAGAGATTAGATCTTTCATTCCTAATAGACACTTTCTCTTAGCGCATTTCCTAAAGGGCGTTTGTAATAAGATAACTTTTCTAATGTTAGAAAATAAGAGAACTTTTTTCCTTCCCTCAAAACTAGAAGCAGTATTCAGAAATTTACAGTGAATGGCAATTCATCGTTTAGAAATCCCTTCAACCTAGTACTAGAGTTGCTGCCAGAGATCTGAATGCTTTTGCCTAAATCTCTGTAATCCAATAAGCTTTTGTGTTTAGCAGCTTGTTTTGAAACTTGTATAGCACCCCAGCCTGTGTCTCCGTATGTTCGTTTGCAGGCAGGTGAGTGCCCGAGGGCCTGATTATTATTCAAGCCAGGAGGCCTTCACAGCCCCAACCAGAATGTAATTTGTAATTAACTGTCATTTACTTCTGTCTGCACTGACTTGTTGTTCAAAAGACAATGTATCTGAGCTGGTCACTAGCTTCTCTTTGTTGTGGATATGATGTCTCTCAGATCTAGTTGTATTCATAATGTTTAGAAAACCAAGTACTTGCACTCTTGAAACCAAAGCGGGATGGGGATTTCACTGATTTTTCCTAAATAAAGTAGGTATATGCAATTAAGAATACTTAGGTATGTAAAATGAAGTATTTGATGCTCTGAGATGGGTTTCTGAGCAGAATAGTTAAGTTCATGTGAGACATATTTAATTGAACTCCATTAGGGATGGAGCTTTCATGATTTGAACTTATTATAGTTGAGATCGGTAAAAAGAAAGTGCATATTTAAGTTGTGGGAATTTTTCTTAACCCATTTTAAACACTGCAACTGTATTTTCTCAGTGAAGCGGGGCCACTAATGTATTCTGTGAATGTACCCATATCATGAATTTGTAATTGTCCCCATGGTAATCTTTTGTTAGCTGAAATAAACAAAAGAATAACGTAATATCCACATTTATTTCTTTAAGAATTGTGCTTTGAATTATTATTGACATCATTCTAATTGACAAAAAAAAAAAATTAAATCTTTTTACGTTTAAACTCTGTTTCGCGCACTTGTCTGTGAGAAAGCAGGCATGGCATCGTGCAACAATAAGTATCCGCACAAAAGGCGGTTAAAAACAAGTTAAATTTATCTAGATCCGACCATTATTTCAGCCTAAAAACACTATAGTGCTATTTCGCCCGAGCAGAACTTTCGGCCTGCTTCGTCTCCTTTGTCACTGCTGCTGCTGTTGTTGATTTTTACTTCTTCCACATCCGCAGGTGCGACGTTGCCACCCCTCACCGGGGCCGCCGGGGCAAGGGGCTTATTGGGGAGCGGTACCAGGAGCCCCCCGGGGCTGATTCCGAGCACCGGCTTGTGTGCACCCACGGGTAGAAGGAGCGTCTCCCTCCGGCTCAGCACCGCTCAGGGCCTGCTTTGCCTTTCCCAGCACTATCATGTCAGCTTGCCTATTCTGGGCGGTATATACTGGTCAAGGGGATGCATAAAAAGGCTCAATGGCATTCTTTTGTCGCACTTTAAAAGAGGGGGGGGGGGGGGGTGGCGGAGAGAAAAGAAAGAGAAGAAAGAGCAATGTCTATAGGAACAGCTTTCCCCCCACGGTGATTTGCATAAAGTTGGATTAAATAGCGCTTCAAGCCCCAAAAGGCTGATTACTTACACTGGGCCTTATTAATTATTTCCTTCTTTATTTGAAACAATTACAGGGAGAAAACAAACACTGTCGCTATCTCTTTAAGACCGGGAGCAATAAAAGCATAAGACCCCAAAGAAAGCCTGCTTTTTGTGGAGTGTTTTCTGTTCTCGCCAGCCACGTCGGGGCTAGCAATTCCCATGTGTTATCAAAAGAGACAAGAAGCAGCAGGCTTTAGCACCTAGCTGAGCGGGATTGCTACATGCCACTCTAAGTGCGATTAAGCTTCCTTTAGTGCACCAGTGACATCACTGATGGCTCAAAGCTGCAGCTACTCAAGAGTATTAGAATGCATTTCATGCTTGGCTTACTCAAAACTGCAGAGCTAAAATTTACACCTTATTTGATGTTCTTCTCCCTGCTGTTAATTGGTAAAGGGATCTCTGACCCTTTTGATCTCTGCTACAATCCTCTAAATGCCCAGGTCTGCTAAACTGTTCAGCAGGAGATGCTCAGCAGTTGCCCAGTAATGTGAAGTCTTTTTTTGGCTTTCTTGCCTTTGGTTTACATCCAAGTTGCACAGAAATAAGAGATGACAGTTGTTATAGATATGCTGGTTTAATTACTTGTCAGCTTATAGCTGATATCTCGGCTAGCCAACGTGGAAGCTTAACTTTCTTCTAGTAGCTTAAAGCATGACCAACTGCTAGTGCTTTAGTATTTAGCCATAAAACTCTGGATACATTTAAGATAAAAAATAAAATAGAGGAACAACCTTTTTTGATTTACTTGCAAAAGTGATCAGCTTTTGCTGCTCTTGATTTCATGTAGTTCTTAGGCAATGTAAAATTATTTGGTCATATTGACATCTAAGTGGATATTGGGCTTGTTTTAATTCCAATTTATAATTGCATGGGGAACACCGAATACCCTTTCCCCCTGCTACTTTGAAAAGAGAGACCTAAAGTCTTTATGAGAATAAAGGAGAGGTGCATTGTATTGAGTCGACTACAAATATTATTATATAAAGTTTAACCAGCTTTCCTTGAAGAAGCATCCCTACAAAAAGAGCCTAGCACATATAATCTTAACGTATATGTAATTAAAAGCTATTAGCATGCACACACCTCTGCATATGGCTGAATTAATTGCACAGAATCCCGTGAATTTTAATGGCGGTGACGGTAGCCATTAAGCACCTTTGAAGAATTTGCTTAGCGAAGAACAAATGAGGAATGCCGTAATAATTGTTGCCTATAGGTGAAGGCTGGCTAAAACGTGACCCCACGGTTGAGACACCACACTCTCCCCCTCCAAACCCTGTCAGAGGTTTTTAGTGTTTATCCCAGGCTTTGTTATCCACCAAGATACATAGTTTCCATTGAAGTGAAACAGATTATTGGTTACTATAGTTTCCCTATTGCTCAATTCAGTGCTGTGAAAAGCCAGGCACAATAGCTTTAAAAGTCCAGTTAGGACAAATAAATCCATGTTGTGAAGAATGGAAGAGAAGATACCTGTTCTTCTGTCTTTGATGTATTCTTTATTTTGCAGGATAGAAGGGGAATTAGTGGAGGGTTAATTGTTTGGTGCTTAGAGCTCTGTCTTTCCAGTTTACTGCAGAGTGAAATATAATGCTATAAAGACAAAGTGAATATTGTGTGACTTCTTCCCTTCCCCCCTCCCATCCAGTTTTCAAGATGTGCAAGATACTGTAGCTGTGCGGTGGAGACAGGAATACAGATTTGTGAGTTTAATCTCTGGCATTATATTTTCCCTGCACTGAGTCGCATCGTATAGTGTTTGCCTCCTTTCCATGCCAAAATGGTAAATGGTATTTTCTTATATCATGAGAAAATTACTCCACACAGAATTTTGAGGTTAAGCTACAGAAAATTTACATTAAGGAAAGTGGAAATGTCAGCTTTCACCAGGATACATCAAGAACCAACCATCTGAGCACACTGGCAAAATTAATGTATTCTAGAAGGCCAACACACAAATGTTAAGAAGGACTTGATGATACAGTGCAGATTAAAGCAGTGGCTTTTGTGCCTCTGGAAGCTATGTTTGCATTCAGCCCAGTATGACTAGGAAAAAAGTTAATTTGATTTGATAGCTGAAAAGGTCACACATTTTGTTCTGCGCCTTGCATGCTTTTTCTCTTAACTAGATTTCTCCATTTCAGCCAGAGCTCACTTCTAAGGATTTCTGCTTTGCTATAGCCCTTGTTGAGTCCTGCCAAGAAACAAGTTGTGGACAGCATTCTACATGCATAATACAATAGCAAAATGGAAAACCACTGAAGTCAAACTGTGTTCCAAGCTTATTTGGCTTCGTTTATCCTATATTTCTTATTCTTCTGTGCAAGTTCATGGGGAATAAGAAAAAGGATGGAGGGGAACAGAGTTAATCAAGCGCAGCCTGCACAATACAGCACAGGTATACTACAGAAAAGCTTAAATATTGGCAATCTCTACCAAAAGTGCAACCTTCTTCTCTGAAGGTGTTATTTGACATTGCTGAAGGTTTCATCTTGATTACTTTCAATAAAATCCAAAGTAAGGATGACTGTCTTGGCTCACTAAGCAACAAGGTTTTATCACTAATTACAATCCTTTATTACCAGTAGTTTAATAGGTTTATGATAGGTCATAAAACAATTCAGCATGGGAGTACATAAAAGGAATAGGTTATACAGCTGTGACATCTTAATATCTATTCATTGTAATCATTTTACGGTCTTTAATGGTAGTATTTTTTAAATAAGTTTGTATGCTTTTACATGGAGTAGATGGCCACCAAAAACGGGAGGTGGAGGAAAACCACATAAATATAGAGTAAAATACTTAATGAGGCATTTTGAAAACTTCTAATGTCAAAAGCATGTAGACTGTATCACGCATGTGGAGTCTCATTATGGGTAATTATAATAAAATTATAAGTGCTATAATAATTCTAACCTTGAAGGCACAATAAAGGATAGTTATATTTGCCTTCCTAGCCCACACATCTGAGACATTTTCCTCATTAATTATATTTCATGTAAGTATAATTATGTAGTGTAAGACTAAAATTCGAAAGCATTTGCTAAATCACTGTTAATAGCAGCCTTATTCTTCAGAGCTTTAATATAACTAATTATATCTAAAGTTACAGGCTGAAATAAGAAATGGAAACAAAGTAAAATTTACACTGTATGGGATTTTTTTCCCTACTGATTGTTTTAATCGGTAGTGTAATTAATGAATGGAAAGTAAGTTAGTAGAGAAAATGAATTATTGTTTGAAACTATAGTAAAAGTCAATCCTACTTCCTTCAGTATAAGTTAATTTGACTTTGGCTTCACTGGAATCATGTTGGTCTAAAACTACATTTTCTGTGACACAAAACATTATGTTGTGAGGTTATAGATATTTTTGGAGATGATATGCTTACACAAATTGTTCTGATGATTTCTGTAGTGCATAAAATATTTGACTATGTTAAAATATCAAGTCACATCATTCATTACAGCAGGAAAACTGTTTTGCGATGTTATAATACTTCATTTGTTAAGATTTGACTTGTGATATTTGTTCACAAGTCTGTACATTTATCCATACATTAATGGCTGCTTTGTCAGTAATACAATTATTTCAAATTTACCTTGAAAATGAATGTAAACCCAATACCTCATTATGGAATAATACCATACAAAGGTACAGGGGTTTTTGTTCTTCACTATGAGTATTATTTAAATGGCTATGCACAGCACTAGGGATTGCAGGATAGAGCAAAAATGTATTTTTGCAGAAAGAATCAGAATGTAATGGAAGTTCTTAATAATTTAGTAGCTATTGACTTTAAAAAATAACACTTAATATTCAGGGATATATTTTTTTTAATAAAGTTAAAATAGCTGAAGGGGGACGATATGAAGTTCTTTACAATGATGAAAAGTGATTTGCAAGTTATTGTGATTTAGGTTTGAAGAGGGAAAATATACTTGAATACTTGAATATAATTCAACAGGCCTCCTTAAAACTAAAGCTGTACATCTATTTTCTTTCCTTTCCTTACCATAGTTTATTATATATTACTACAAAATTGTACATAGCTACAGAATGTGCATGAAAATTTAACGCACCTAATGTAACATAAACATATATACTTTACATTTGCACACACAAATATATACCATTTTAAACGTATATTCCTACATTAATTATATTATGATTTCAGACTTTATCAGGATCAACAATGCTCAGGTTGAACCATTTTGTAAGAATATAGTTAACCGCCTTTTAGTTCTCACTTGCTGCTGGGTGTTTCATCTATCCGCATATCTATTCCAAAGTAGATATTTAGAGGTACATCCCAGGTTTATACACTTTTGATGTTTCAGACAATAGGACATCTTTAAAGAGCAGTGTTTTGAAGTACTTTTAATGGAAGAGGAATACTTCAGGTCTGCTAAGTGTCTTCTATCCACAGGGAGGAGAGTGGGATGTAGAAAAAAAAAAAAAAGAGAAAACTCCTGAGAATGGACTACATTTGCTTTGTAATCCATGTAGATGCTACAATCACCTATACCTGTGTTGCACCAACTTTTAGTTGAGGTTGTAACCTAAAAAACAGTGAAAACATGACTAACAGGAGAAGAAACTAAGATTTAAGCATCCTAAATCTTTGTCCACTAATTTGCAAGGACTGCTTCATCTTTTCTAGATGGAAATTATATCTGGCTCTTTAAATGTATATGAAAAAGCATAGTTTTTCTGACAGAAATCCCTTTCTTTCTATGTTGTCTTGGACAAATTGTAATTTATACAGCTGTGTTAGAAAACTGAGGTCCCCTGGACTTAAAATAGAAGGGCCTATGGTAAAACAAGGAATTCTGCCATTGCAGAAAATTCTCCCTGCTGTTGTCCTTAGCCCTTTTTCCTTCCAGAGTCACACTCCTGCAGGACTAGTCTATTTAGGTGGGATTTGTGAGAGATTTGAGGAGCTGTACTGAGGTACAGAGCTGGTGAGGTATTGTTTGGATTTATGTTGAGGCTTTCTATGGGATTAGTTAATACTGTCAACTGATATAGTGTTTGCAATTTAACTACATAGTATTTGGAATGCCAGTCACCTATCTTTTTGTATATGTTTTAAAAACTAAAAGAATAACGATGTCAGTTATGCACCCACATCCCTGTTAGGCATTTAAATAGGAAGATCTTACTGTGCCTATCAATCTCTCTTTGCACAGAATGTAACTATTAAATTGTTGTCATTCTGTTTTTGATATAATGAATAATTTCCCTAAGCAAATAGTCAGTAATAAGTGAAATGGCTTTAATTACTTTGATGCCATAGTGACAATTGCTTTTCTTTTCTTTTTGGATGTTCTCATTACTAAGAGTCTTTCTACAAGGACAAGTTAGAGACTTTTGCTAATAGGGCTTGTTGCTAATAAAATCTTTTCCACTCGTTCTTTGCATTTGGCACCCTATGTTGGGCAATGTTTTGACAGAGGTTTTGTGGAAACAGAGTATCACAGTATGGTACTATCTTTTGCTTTTTGTGTCCCTTTTTTATTTGCTTTTGACTGCTTTGCACATCCTGTACTAAAGGATAAAGCCACAGGAGGATTCAGGTGTGACAGAAGTTAAGTGTTACCATAAATTATATCCAGTGAATAACGTTAAGCACCTACAAATTAATCAAAGCAGCATCTAACTTTTCAGTGCCTAGCCCTCAGACAACAATTAAAATCCAATGTTCCTAATATCCTTCTAAAGGATATGGGCTGATTGGCAAGTAATCCTGAACACCCACAGGTGGAGTAAGGATCCAGCTGAAGCAGCTGATAAGAAACATAATGTGATGGTCAGGTCTGATATCTCAAGCTTTTTCTCTCTAGAGTTTATCTGAGGGAAGACAGCAGAATGTCACTGTCCTTAGGATATCTATGTTTTGGAAGCCCCTCTTGAGCATTGCTGAACTCATGCCGTTTTTGACTGAGATGGACAAGGCTACCACTTTTCAAAATGCCATTGTCAAGATGATAGGATTGCTATTCATTACATTCATTGCTATTTAAAAGCAAGTGTGCTGAGTTTAATTTTACTTGGAAGGAATCACCTTGTTTTAATGTAACTGGAATGAATTTTCACCTGTAAGGCATGAACTGTCAGAGCTCTTTCATGTCACAAAGTCTTTCTCTTTTGAGAGAAATGAAGGAATCTTCCTTCACTCCGAGAGGAACTAATGCAACAAGAATATTCAAGCCCAGTCACTTAATGATTTTATTTAACAATTACTTCAGAGTTTTTTCAGAGTTTTGCCTCTATTCTCTATTTGCTTACAAGTCCTCTTTTTCTGGAGCTCCTTTGGATTACCTCAGACCTTTTTTCTACATGCATTAGTGTGAATAGTTTTCCTGATCATCAGCAGGTATTTTGGGGGGATTTTTTGTTTTGGTTTTTTTGTTTGTTTGTTTGTTTGTGAATCAAAAAGCTATAGACCATCTTGTCCCTTCCAGCTTTATTACCATCTCCTTAAAGGTTAAAGGCTGAGAAAAGTTGCCTAGCTAGTGGTATTGAACTGAGTGTTCCTACATGGAATCAGTACCAAATGGTTCCTTGAAATCTTGTTGAAATCTTGTTCCTCTAATATGCACTGAGATAAGCAGAATTATGTCTGAGGTCTATGCCTTTCAAAGAAATAATGGACCTTGAAGACAATGCTAACAGTGTAAAATTATACAAGTACAAGTCTTCGTATAAAAAGTGCAGGAGGGCACAACTTATATTTTCCAGTATTAGGATTAATAGAAAGAAAGCATTTTACTTTCCTCAAAGTGTTTCTTCATTATGCTATTCATTATCTAGTGTAAATCTCCTCATCTGTTTCTGTTTTTTTGCCTTTGATTAACATAAATATTTTCATGTATGCTTTTTAAATCCTTTTCTAATTTGATGCCTAGCTTATTTTCAGTGTATGTGCCTGCTTTTTACTAGAGACAGCACTCAGCATTTCAGCAATGTAACCAAATTGGTCTTGTATGGTCAAATTGTTGTCTCACGTAATTTCCTCTTAAGTACAGAAAACACCAACCTGAAACATTATTTTCATGTCTTCATCATGAGTAACAAGACTTTTGCATTTGGAGATGTATCAAAATAATTACTGGAAGACAAAACCTTTCCTTACTTCCAAGATATAATTCACTCCAAATTTTCACTAAAACTTCCTTTAGATAAAGGTAAAGTGTCAGTAAAAGTTGTGCACCAGTCACGTGTGGATTCTAGTCAAGATTTGGACTGGTTTCCTATGTAACTGTTGTCTGACTCGGTATTTGGAGCTGAAAAGAATTTTACCTTTCAAAGTTGTAATCATCAACCTGCTTGAATATGACTACAGAATGGATTTATGAAGCTTACTAGGATCAGGTTTTATATGCATATCAACTATTTGTACTTATTTACAATTTCTCAATGAGATAATTTTATTGTTTTGGAGTATGAGTAACCACTAAATCATTTAATTTTAATAAATGTAGTTCAACACTTTTTAGTTTTTACTGCATATTGGAATGTTGCCTGCTAGGTACTTTTTAAATAATAATCTTACCTCAAATGTAATGTATGCTTTCATTACAGAATTTTCTCTTATATACCTGAAATGTTAATTCCATCCAGAACTAAGAAAGAAAGAAAAAAAAATTAAAAAAAAAAAAGGAAAAGAAAGAAAGCACAATGTATATTCATTGCATCCATTTGAAAGCCCTTGATTCTGTTCCGAAGAACGATTCTATTCTCCCCAGACATATGGTATAGTGTGTTTCATAACTAGAGATTTTCAGCATTTAAATAAAATTTGAACAATCTTTTGGTCTTAAATAATTTTATATAAAAGACAGTCAGAAAATTCAGGAAGGCCCCATACTATGTGAATGAGCGTGCTGCCATGTCAGAGAAAGAAGAGGATGAAATCAGTTAAAATTCCCCTGACCTTGGTAAAACATTCCAGCTATCTTCTTTCTGAAAACTCTGGATTCAATATTGGACATAAAAGACATATGGGAAGTTTTACTTGTTTCCTTGACTCACACACTGTTTCCATTGGTGGCATCTTGTTTCCATTAGCCAATTGCCTTGCACCAGCTTGCAGTCACCTCTCGTCTTGTCTACTGTCTACCAGACCTGGTCACTAGTGCAGTCATTTCCCTTCGCTCAAAGCCACAAGTTAGTGCCCGTGTACCATTGGGGTTAAATGTCACATGAGAGAGGAATGTCAGCCCAAGCACTCCAATTTAACCCAGTCTATTCTATGTACAACGATACATTGGAAACCCATTACTCGCATGAATAAATAATTTCTCCTGTTACTAGTCCTAGCAACCAGTACGAGCAAAGGACATTTCAATCTAACTCATAATTATTTATTATTCCTCTAAAGTCTTCTGTATTTCATTTATTATATTACCAGAAACTTCCTTAGGAGGCCTAGGAGAGGAGAGACTTGGGAGACTTCTTGCCATCTGTGGGACAGGAACATGGAGGGAAGGATAGAAAGGTTGGCAACCTTGAAATCATCTCCACTCCACAGAGCTCCAGACCTGCCAGACATTAAATATCATTACTCTGCTCTTCCTAATGCAATCTCACTAGTTGGACAACATGGTCTATTAGAGCTGAGAGACTTCAAATTTGACACCAGATGCAACTAGCACAACTGCACTAGTTCCCAGTCTCATTTGATTCATACCCAAATTAATACCTCTTGGGCAGGATCTGAGCCAAAAGCCTCAGCATGCCATTCAACTGGGTCTCAAGGGTTTCATACATGCTCAGATTATGCATGACTTTAATCCTATTGCACATTAAACAGCATGAATAGGACAACATCTTGGTCAGCTGAAATCCTAAAACAATATTTAGATCAGACTAACTGGTACTAAGCATCTTGTACTTAGCTGCTCCCCCAAACACAGCGTTTTCCTGACAAGTCTTTCCTTGCCCACTGGGTCAGGGATCAAAAAGACTGAAACTTACAAATGATCCCCTGCTGGCTTCCAAATCCCAGCCACAGAATCTGTGCTCAAAATCCTTTGGAAAAGTAGTAGTAGTCACTAAGGTGTGGCTGTCAATCAAAATTTTCTCACTATTATCTTTTATTCACCTCATCTGTTTGGTTGTACTCGATATTGTTGCTCAGACTGTATTTGACTCCAAGCTGAAACAGCATTTTGTCAGAGTTGTACACTCATGCATGAGTGTTGTGCACTCATTAGTGCTCTTAGAAACTACAGTACAAAAAAAATATCAGTTTCAAGCTGCAAGAATTACCTATCTTTCCTGCTTACAGAGGGCTATTATGATTTTGGGGGGGGCAATTATGATTTTTTAGAACAATATAAGGTATTGCTATCACTGAGGACACGGAAGTACCTTAAAGGAATTTTATAGCTTAGTTGATCCAAGTGACAGAAAGAGGATGGGAGTTATTAACATGGAACATAATGTACTGTGCTCGAGTCCAGACAAAAAGAAATTTGGGGACTGGGATCTTGTCAGTTGGAAACTAATGAAACAGAGGAAAGCTTTGGTGTATGTAAGGATGCAACTAGTGTGATGCAGCTGTGAAAAATAATGTCAAGTTCTCAGGATATGTTAGACCAGGTTATTTTATGATAGACCAGGATTACTAGTACCATCGTTAGGACTATTATTTGCAGAACTAGATATCTGTATTCAGGAAATATAGACCTAAACACAGGGGAGATTTATTAGGGACATAAAGTAGCTATTTTATGAAGACAGATTAGAAAGGTCTAGCTTCTTTAGCATTATGAAAGGAAGGTTTAGAGGGAATATAGTAACTCTGAAATGCTATTAGGGGTAAATACTCAAGAGGAAGAAGAGTTTTTAAATAAAAGGACTAATTCAACATAAGAGAAAATATAATAAATAGGTCATAAATACATTTAGCTTGCTAACTAGATGATCTCTAACCATCTAAGAAACAAACTTCTAGTTTCCAAATAGGCCAGTGGAGTAGAAACTTCAGTGTAAAATGGTGATAAGAAAGAATGATTTTAAAACTCACAAAGAGAATTCTGGGAAAAAAAAAAAAAAAAGAAAAAAGATTAGGTTTGTGATATGAATTATTAGGTGCCAAGGGGCTTGAAATGAGACTGAGTGCTGTCTATTTCCACTGCATATAGACTGCATTAATCTTGTGCCTTGTACCTCTGATAGTCACTTCTGGAAGCAAGGAAAGAATATTTTCATATCTTGATAAACAAGTCTTTTTTCAGGAAGAAAAGTTCTCTTTTCTGTGAAGCTTTTGAAATTGGCCATACTTAGAGAAAAGGCATAGGCAGGATATTCTAAAATAGAAGCAGATGCTTCTACTATTATTCTATTCTAATTAATGTTCAGTGCCATACCACTGTCACATTCTTATTTACACAAGGTAAAATGACGACTTGGTTTTGCTTTAGAAGGAAAGATTTCCCTTACTTAAAATTCAGTACTTTTGTACTGTGGAGCATGTTACTTGATTTCTAGGCTCACTTGAGAGCTTTATTTAATTACTTCCCTGATAATGCAGGGACTTAGCTACTGGAGGTGACCATAACCTGTGTCTTTTCTGTGGCATACTCTACTTGTGATTTTTACTGAAGATCTTAATCTTCCGTTGGTCCTGGGAAATGTGATAGGTGGAAGAAAACAGAATAAATGTTATGTGGATAAATGTAAAATAAACATCTATCACATAGTTAGCTGAGATTGTGAACGAATGGACTCAATGATCCAAGTGGTGCATCCCAATCCAATCTTTTTGAATCTCTCAGGTCCCAACCCTATGACTACATGTATTTAATCCTTCCCCTGTGCCACCAATTCCCCATTAATCTCACAGATTCAACACTTACTCAAATCCCACATAATTCTCACAAATACACTGAAGTATTTAACATTCCCCATCATCATCCTTCTCTGAACTAAAGATGTGCCGTTCAACTCTCAGGAAATTAATCACTTCTCCATCAAAACAACATTATTCCCAACAAATGCAGGATATTTTCATACCCCAAATACAAAATCTCCCATGCTACTAATGTTTCTTTCAGACTCATAAATTTTCCCTCACTCTCTATTAGAATCATCACCCACCCAAACCAATCCCGTTCTAAACCTAAGCAAAATATGTCCCATTACCATCAGACAGAGAGAACTCTTGTCTCTGGTCCAAGTAGTTCTTCTAAATAAATCACTCCAACAGAGTTCTGCCTTCATGTTCTTTTTCCATGTAAAATATTTTGCATTTCTTTTAACATATTACCAGGACTTTTTGGGGATACGTCTTTCTCGTCTCAGTGCTGGGAAACAAGTCCCTTTATGATCACATGAGGAAAGTTCATTTAAAATACAGAAATACTGAATATTGAATGATGAATACTGAAATAATGCTTGGCTTCAGCTGCATAACAAAAAGCAGTGAACCCAATCTGAAACTCTGGAAAAAAATATCTTTCCAAACTGTATTGCCATTGTTACTGCCGAACAGACAGTGGGAAAGTGCTGTGACTAACTTTTGAGTGAGCTCTTAGTTACCTGAACAGACTTACACTGAGAATTTGTGCTCAAGAAGAATTTCCTAACTATATCTTTAAGAAAAATTGAATGTTTATCACAACTTTTCTTGTAAGCAATCACTCATTTAAGATGGACTGACAGTACACTTTCTGTTTTTAATGGACACTGGGAAGAGAACAGGGCTTAAATCCCACCTTTGCCATTCCCTGTGTTACCTAGGCAACACTTATATTCTCTTTATATGTTTCCTCCTGTGAATGTTTTCTATAATAATACTTAACTAATTCACAAGGGTGTTGTGATGTGAGCACTAATTAATTCATGCCTTCATAGCATATTTAGATAAAAGATTCTATGTAAGTATGAAGACCATTATTTTAAAGAATATTTGTTTTTGCTATGTTAAAACCTTTCAAACAGTAGCCTCAGACTTTACATTTTCCTTCAGATTTCTCAAACTGACTAATCTAAACAGCAAGGAAAAAAATACTTGTGCAGAAGGGCCAAGAGTAAGGGTATCTATCTTTAAAAGCAGGCGTTTTAAAAGAAACATGTAAAATTCAGCAAAGCTAGGGGATAGACAGGGGTTTCTGTCAGGTTAGGATGATAAATGAAAGGGCTCTAGTGGCCCTTCTGTTTGTTTAGACCTCTTGTTCCTGCTACAACTCTGCACAAAACTAGTATTGAAGTGCCTACTGTTAAAACATAACATAACCTGACAATGATCAGCCCAGAGGGCTTTTCCGAGAGAAGGCCATATTGTTCTGTGTGGGGAAGTGCTCTAGCATGAGATGTCCTGAGACATGAAGGAAAGCACCGAGTGCGGAAGACTTTCCAGTACATTAGTAGTATATGAAAGGAGCTGACCACTCGTACATTAATATTGCCTTGTCCCAGAGACTGACATATGGGAAAGCACTGCATAAGATTCTCTATAGACAGCTTGTTTTATACTTGTTTTATAACAACAGGCACAAAGTGCAGAAGATACCAGATTTAACATTACAGGACCCGAATGCATTTTGTGTATCGTTAAGATACTTAACTTTTATATTGTGCAGATGACTGAACAATTACAGATCCCATTATTTTTTTACTATGCACTATTTGTAAAGCCACTACAGAATGTTTACCTTGGGAACAGCTTTAACATTAAGCATTTTATATACCAACCAGGCCATTTGTAGTTAAGCTGTTTTCTGCTAATGGGTCTAAAGTAGTCTGGTTTTAACTCCAGAGGATTTTTAAATGTCATGAAAAAGGCTGGGTTTTATGATATACTGAAGATCTTTATTCATATCACTGTTAAAGTAAAACAGTCTGATACTGAGCTGAAAATACAATAAAAATGAAAGAAAATTATCATGAAAATTAATTCAAAAAGTATAATGAGAACCTGTATTTTCAAAATCTGTACATAGAAATTTAAACAATTTTCTGAGTTTTTTTATTTCTTTATTTTTTCTTTCTTTCCTGCTATTGTTTGTTTCTATGTAGAATATCGATATATCAAGATGTTTCTACTTATGCAGTGTAAAGAAACAGTAAGCATTCTATAACTTGATGCCTCTGTGGAAATGCATCATGTACAAACCTCTCCAGTTTGTACAGGTGGTTTTCATGTAAGCCTGAATTTCACCAAAGTTCACACATCCCAGGGAAGATTATGCTGCAACCAACAGGTTTTTCACAGCTTGATTGTTTGGCTGATTCATTGATTCACTGCAGTTTTTTGGGTTTTTTTTTTATAGCAGCTATAACATGAAAGAGCTGGAAAATATCCACAGAGGTAATGCCTGGCAGATAGTTGGTGTAGCTCTAGTGCTTTCCCACACAAAACGAGAGTCTCTTCTGCCTCTGAGATGAACAAACGTACACCAAGCTGCCTCTGACTTGTAATAGCTCAGGGTATTGTTATGCCTGTGGAACATATGAAGTTATGGGTTAGGAAAAAAACCTGAGCTACGATGAAAGCCAGGTACTCCTGTCCCAGCCAGCATAAGGCGGAAACAAATACCTCTTAAAAGTGACCGACACTCACACTCCTCAGGTCTTATGGCACAGGGGAAGACTTGACTGAATGTACATTGCAAAATGAAGCTACTCTTCAGAAGATGGCTGGAGGACATTTTAGGGGATTCCCCCTCTTTTTAATTTTAATATCGAGATGATTGAATTGAAGTTGAAACACCATCAGTTTTGTTTTAGGGTAAATTTTCAGTTGATACACAGTAACGCCAAACTAAACATCACTGTTGGGTAATATGACATAGGTGGAAACTGAAGATTTTTCCAGATCCATACACAATATTTCTCAAGAAATATTTTGGTGAGTATTATCTTATATTTCTCCAGAAAATCAAACTAGGAGAAAAAAATACCACCTGTCTGTAGAACTATGAAGACATCTTCTCTTATGCTGACAGTCCTCAAAAAGAATGAAAATTGTAAAGAAATACTCACACAGAACATAATTTTCTCCCATATAACGAATATTCCCTCTGTTATTCACTAGATCTATCCATGCAGTCAGACATACAGTGAAAGGATCCAAGGTGCAGAGAAATAAGCAATAGAAGGAAATCAGCAAATCAACCTTTATGCATTTAATAGACTGCTACACATTCCCTCTAGTTTCAGGCTCTGCATGAGCATATGTTTCCTCTTTTTTTGTTTTCTAGAAAGCACTCAAGGGGCCTCTCTGAAAGTAGCAGGGGATGACACACAAGTTAAGTTTGCTTACACTTCCCCATGCAGGTGTTTGGTTCAGTTCGTGGACACTACACTACATGAGTAATTCCTTCTGTTTACATCTATTCTACAACAGCACAAACTCAAGGAAAGTATCTGTGCCACTGCTCATTTTCCCCAATGTCTTAGAAATGATTAAATGTTCCCATTGAAGCAGATAATGAGGAACTCTGTGGGAAAAGAGGCTTCTTTTTCTGCATTTAGATGCAGATTGTTTGAGGTGCCAAGAATATCATTAATAATGTGCATGTAAATATTCTTGATTCACACAACATATTTCAGGCATCAGGTCTGACTCAGATGTTGAAATCATGACCAGTTATCAGCAGGTGGTGACTAAGTGATTATGTGCTAATTATAGTTCTAAATGTCATTTTATTAATTGTAGCTTGATGCAAGTTAGAAGGTATTTAGCAAACATGTCTCAGTGCTGGAGATTATAATTGAGGAACATATTTAATTTCTAGTTCTTGGGGTATAGATTTTAAGGGCTGAGATCACAGGGAGACTAGCTCATGCAAGCCTCACCTTGGGGTCCCCCCGCTGTTTGAGGTACATTTTCACTTGCTGTCTAGAAAGTCTGCATAGTTTGCTCTCCTTCTGCTTCACAAAAGCCAAGTTAAGAGTGCACAGAAAAAAAAAAAAAAGCCTTATGGGGTCAAAGACCTGGCCCTTTGGAAATGATGCATACAAATCTCAGATGCTTGCCTCCGATCATAGTGTTAACACTCAGTCAATTTACCTGTTTCAGCTGAATCCCAAGATCCAACAGGCAATGGGGAGCATTGGCCAAAAGTGTTATCTTGATAATTACATTTTATAAGTAATTAAATATGTATTGTAACATTGTTAAAAATATAGTTTATTACTTGTAGGGGTTCTAAACCATGAGGTGTTGAGTTCCTGCACCAGTGAATGTCGAGCAGAGTGGAACAGAGGTGATAGGAGGGTATGACAAACACCCAGACTCCTTGGAATACGCTATTTGGTGTTGATGAGGCACTTCACAGAGGCATAGGAAATGTGACTAAGGCTTACTGAAGTAAGGTAGAAATTTGAGCTCTGGCCTCCCACATAGTGGGTCTGTATTTTAACAACCAGAGTACTGTAAAGAACAGGATTGCTTCTCTCTGGGGTCCCTTGTGACACAGAGCTCATCAGACCCAGGCAT
>JAOXJM010000012.1:92251685-92273104 GCA_026413425.1 Tringa solitaria
AACATATAATTAAAATTGTATTTTTTACGTGAAAACAGGGTGTATAAATCCTGTTACACAACCAGAGTAGTGAAAGTTCTACTGGCTGAAGTCATGCTACTCCCACAATAACATATATGTCTGAAACTATCTCTGTGAAACAGCCAAGCTTCCATACAAATAAATTAACTTGCTTTGTATGGTTTTCTATTTGGTTGTATGGTCTTCCTTACAGAGGAAGCTTCTCCATTAGCTTCTTCCTCTTCTGTTCTCAGGTGTTGTAACAAAGGTAGTCAGCCTCTGATTCTCTACAGTATTGATGGTCTGCAGGTACCTCCTAACAGCAGAACCACTTCTACTTCCCCAGAAGCCTCCTGCCCTGGTTCCCCTTCGCCTTATTTTTGTTCTGCAGTTGCTTCTTAATATCTTGCCTCAAGATGATGTTTTGAACACAGAGGGACTGCAAGAAATGTCTTATTTATGTTAGTTATAAGTAATAATGGAAAAAACATGCTTTCTTTCCCCCTCTCCCATATCCATCTTTTTCTAATACTTGCATAATTCCATACTCCACTGATATGTCTACAAGATGCTTCAGAGCCAACACAAGATATAGGAGAATGATACGATGAAGACTCCACAATTCATTTAAGAATTCCTTTTCTATATGGAGGCTTTTCTACTATAAGATATAGTACCTGCACTAGATGCTATGTGGTTTAAGCACAGAGATAAGGAGACTGAAGCATGACCGAATACCACTTGCATCACACAGGAGATGATTATTTCCCAAGGGAACCCCTTTCCTCCCGTTCTTTCTGTAGCAATTAGCATAAGTTTGGCTTAGCTGACAACAGTGTTAATGCTACTGTTCAGGTCAATATGCACGACCTGAAGTTAACCCTATAGGATAAGGGAATAGTCTAGTTACAAGAATAAGGAAATAACTTCAGCGTAAACAACCTGTCAATCACTGAGGAAGTTGTGAACGTGTGGAGACTCTGCAAAAGAAGCAGATTGTGAGCAAAGGCAGCAGAGAGAGCTGGTTTTTAGCCACCAAGTGTAAGAACAAGACAATCAAGAGCAGAGGTTTTCCATCCAGCCTGGAGTGACCAGAATCATTTGGGAACAGAGCCTGGAGGACCCCTCAGCACTGTACCAGGATTTGGAACCACCACTTTGATGTCTGGAGATGCCTAAGAGAACAAAGTGCTTGCAGTTAGACAGGATGCTTGGTAGTGGCTGGAACCAATCACTTTCCTTTGCATTACGCTGTTTCTTCCACATAACAGGGAAGTCGTGTAACTCATAAAACTGCATATATCTGTGATTAATATATTTTGGTATCCAAATCCATTTAGTCTGCACATTGTCATTCCATTTTAAACCAAGATAACTTCATTTCAGCATATTTTTTTTGGTCTACCATCACCATATTAATGGAAACTCAGTGATGGCATGTTATATGATAACATGTATTTGATACTGATATTGACTTTGTGCCTTGCAAGAGGAGAACTAAAAGAAATATACACCCTTGACCACGAGAATAGGAGATTGAAAAGAAATGGTGGGAAAAACCCCAGAATATTCACTCCCATTGGTGACAATAATGTGAGAAATAAGAAATTAGATCACATAGGCTAAGAAAATAGATCCAGAACCAGTATGCCTTTTATTCCAAGTTCTATCTGTTATTACCATTATGATATATGGAAAACATGAGGAAGTGTGATCAGAACATACTAAACAGCAGCAAATCAGCAAATTCTATCCTACTAACTTCTCCATTCCCTGCATGGTTAATTACAAGATTGTATCAAATTTTCACATAAACTATTTGTCCATGCAACTTCATATGAATATCTTCTTTTTAGCTTTCTATGTTGTGGAAAACTCAAATTATGCAGGACTGAATAAGCCATTGACTACTACTGTACAGGCCTACCCGAAAACCAATTGAAAAAAAAAGCTTGCTGGACTTCTATAGATTTTAAATTAATTTATAATGGTTCAGTCATCCTCAATGTGATTCAAAAATATTTCTCAGAGAAAGAATGTGTTTTCGTACTTCTTTGTTCTTATTGGAAGTTATTTGTGTGTTGTAAATGGCTATGGTACAATAAGCAACTTACCCAAGGAAGAATTTACAAATGTAAAATCCATTCCTTTCTAGATCACCTTCTACCTCCTCCAAATTTAAATATAAATTTAAAATGAATAAATAAATAAAAAAGGTTGCTGCTTTCTGTTGAAATATTTCAGAGTACAGCAAAGACAGATTTTATATTTTCTATTGTTTTTTTTCCTGGCTAAAATGATTTGGAAAGTTACCATATGCACTTGAAGAACAATGGAAAAAAGAATTTGCTGTAAATTAAAAGGGCTTACTAGTTCTTCAGAAACTGCCAATGAAGATAAAAAAACTGTTATAAAATACAGTGAACAAGAAAATGAAGTCTTGTTTATATTTAGCTGGAGACAAGAACATGTTTAACCTTTTCAAGTGATTAAGATCACCCATTTTTTGTGCAATCACTTCTTACGTATTTATGAAATTCAAAAAGCAAAAAACAGGAGAAAAATATTTTCTATCATATCAGATATATTTCATATGCAAGCTTCAGATACACACAACCCACATAAGGACCTATTTGTTTAACACACTGTTACTTCATTCTATATATTTAGAATAAAATACTGCTGTGTTTGCCCATTCAGTTGAACTAACACTAGAGAAGTTGAAAATGTGCTGTACTTTTAGGATCTATCTTAAATGCCTATGTGTCAACTGACTGAAGAATTGCACAATTTGACTCTCTCATAACCAAAGGCTGGGTAAAGCTCTACCAAGTCCAGAAAAGATTCTTGCTAACTATCCATGGAGTTAGCCTGGGACTTTTGATTGGCTATCTTTTCAAATTTGAGGTAGTGGCTACAGGGATGCTTTAAAAATCCATTTCATGGTCCCCTTCAAGGAAGCTTTTTCTGGAATTCCATTGGGAACATCTTTTCACTAAAAATTCTGGAGCTTGGCAAGCATGAAAACATGGCATTAAACATAGAAACTTTAATTTTCATCTCATTACAAGAACCTGAATTAAACAGTAATTATATAAAAATTATATAAAATAAAATAAAATAAAATAAAATAAAATAAAATAAAATAAAATAAAATAAAGGTTGCTTGTCGTAGTCATGTTAGGCCAGCAAGATTATGCTATATTTGTAAAAATAGAACCTTTTTGTTTAACATATAAGTATTAAACATTTATTAGTATTGGCTTAATGGAACTGAGGGGTTTTTTTCTTTTTTTTTTCCTTAAAAAAAAAAGAAGGAAAAAAGACAGGGATGAAAGAAGAGGAAAAGAAGTTTTACTTCGTTGTACACATATGGAAAAAAAATGAATGCACAAAGGCGCTCCCCTTGTCCCTAAAGTCATGTAGGTGTGCAGTCACAGATTCTCTTTCAATGACAGGTTATGATTTTCAGAAAATAGATACCTTCCTCCTAAATAATATAGCATAAACATAGTGAAGAGTAGGCACTTAGAAAGACATTTGTTTTATTCTGGTGTTTTCTTTCCATTTCACTATATGTTGTGATTGCCCAAATATGTTGGGTATCCCTCAAGGCAAACACTAACATCTGCTCTTACAATCCTTTTCCAAGCAGAAATTTCAGTGGAGATATTCCCCAGGGAATGACTTCACACTTGGGACCAGGATGAAGTTAGATAATTTAGAGCCTGATCTACAAGGTGTGGAAATCCAGCAGAACTGAGAAAGGTTTACCAACACCTCACAATGGTCTCATCTTGCATCACTCAGAGTAGCAAGAGCTTTTATTGCTGACTTTAATCAGAGCAACATCCAGGCTGGCATTAGTCATAAAGTTAAACCGGTATGGGATTTCCTTCACTCACAAGAGCACCTCTCCTGGCTTCAGTGGGATTATGTATATGATCAAGACAACCAGAGCTGGCCTTTAGAAGGCAAATTTTTAAACCTTAAAATCAATATTGTTAAATTGGAAGCATGAATTTCCCCTTTTCCTATCAAAAGCTCACCTGACTGCAAATTCAAGAGTGGAAATAATCTCTTTTTTGGGGGATTAACACGGTATCAGCAGAAATGGCTCGTCTTTTTTTACCTCCTTACCTACAATTATGTGCTCAAGAAAATGTTCTTTGCTGCACCATAAACCAATTTTTTTTCTTTTTGCACTGCACCTGTTTTTATTGTCAATATACTCTTGGTTGTATTAAGAAGACTCCAAATATTTGGAGCTAAGAAAGTTAGCAACAAAGGAATGTAGGGATGAGAACTACTATTTATTACACGTGTAATGACAGTGCCATGTGCCGTATTTTTCACCTCTTTTCTCATTAGTAGATGGGCATTACTTAGCTGCCCCAGATGAACAATATAATTTGTGTGACACGCTGATTGTTTTCAGTTAAAATGCCAGACATTTAACTTTTAACCATACTGGTGTCTCTGAAAAAGTCTGTCTCTCAGACAAATAACCCAACAGGCACAGCTATTTATCAAATTATTTTTAAACTTCTAGCTCTGTAAGATACTTGCATACAATTGCGGGCAAACATGCATCTCTTAATGCTTATACAGAGAAAAATCACTGAATAATAGTTGATATGCTATTATCTCTTCTTCTCCCTTAAGACTGCAAGACTGGAAGTCCGCATTCAAAACACGGTTTGTTTTACTGCACTATTTTTGTACTATCCAGTGATATCTACAGGTTATGTAATTCATCTAACAAGGTTGGCTATAATTTGTGCCTCTCAGACCAAAGACTAGGGAAAGCTGATTAGACGTCAAAACTTTTCAATGGTACAGAATTATTCAAATACAGTATGGAATTTGTGATAAACCAGTCACTAATTTGGTCAAATTTTGATTGCTGGTATTATTTTGTGAAGTCATTGGCATGCTATCATCTCTCATTTTGTTTGCCAGTAAAACTAGCAACAACATCGCCAGCCACAATAAATGGAGTAGATTGAAAAATAGTAATAAAAAATAAGTTCTGCAAGAGCACTGCATATGCCTGGGTTAGTTAAACAGATGGTTGGTTGTTTCATCATAAGTTGGTGTTTGACAAGAAATGCCAGTTTAAACTGTATGAAGCTGTTGCTGGTGATGATGGCCCAGAGAAAAGTGACTGCCATGTTTCCAGTAGAAGACAATAGTCATGAAAGCTCACATCACCCCACGCAATTCTGCCACCTTCTGTGGAACCACAGACTGTGGTTTTGCTCCACTGTCTGTCTGTAATCACGAGCAGTATCAAGTCAGTCAAGCCTAAAAGCAGAATCGAGGCTGTATTCACGGCACTGCTTTTTCAACTTTTCCTGTGTCTTCTGCTCTGTGAGTACAGACTATAGATAAACTACAGAAAAGTAGAATTTTAGCTACTTAAAAAAATTAAGGGACCAATCTGGCTGCTGATTTACACTCTGTGATTTGTCCTGTCTAATGAAAGAGGTGTCATGTTCCTGACTTGAACCCACCTCCCAGTTGAAGCTGTCTGTGTCCACTTATTTCAGAAAGAGGCCAAATTATTATCTTGAACAACACATCTTGCTTGTAGCAAGGAGAGGTGAATTCTACTCAATTCATTTATGCAAAATCATCTGAGAGTTTTGGAAAGAAACCATCTCCTTTATGCCTTTGAGATACATGTAGTGTTATCAGAAAAATAATACTGTCCTTCTGCAAAGGGATCTGGTTATAAAGAAACATGTAAGTATTTTCTAATTACTGAGAAATTATTTATATAGGTCTTTTTAAAAATGAGACAAAGTAAATCTAATAGGTTTGAAATAAAAACATCACAGAGATCCCGAAGAGGGTGGTTTCCATCTAGAAAAAAGTAATTCTCCTCTTACTACAATAAAGTTGCCAAAATGGGCTATATTTCAAAAAAACACACATGCAAACTTATAAATCCTGTCAGTATCATCAGTAAGATGCCAAGCACACAGTGGGTTCCTCTTTCCCTCTTTCTCCCAAATACCTGCAGACACACAGACACAGGCACAGAGAACTACATTGCTGCCTCTGCCTTTGGTAAACTAATTCTTCCCAGTCCCAGTCTTGGCACTCAGCCACAATGCAATAGCAAAGATCACACAAGAAATGTGCTCATGCTGCTTTTTCCCATAGGAGTAGTGCAAGGCACCTCAGAAAATAAATTTATAAGGCATCAAAAAGGCTTGGAAAGTATCTACACACTAAGAATATGAACCACTTGCTCTTAGATGCATAACGAACAAACCAACCGTCAAGAAGAACTCATGTCCACCAGGCAGGTTTGGAAAATCCCCTGTAGGTCACTAAATCAATCCAATGCCACTAAACTACTAAAATGCCACACAAGGAAATATCTCTGTTCCTCCACCTTGCAGGGACTTGGCTGAAGGAAAAATGAATCATGAGTTGCGTGTTTTCACGATGTTAATTTTTAACTGTTGTGAGGAAGGCAGTGACATATTCTTTTGGTCTTGTTAGTTGTGCTGACTGTACTGAAATTAGAAGACTGTTCTGTAAGTATGTTCATATTTTCTCCTGTAGACTCATGATGTAGTGTGATTAAATATGTTTTCCTTAAAAAAATATGTATTCTTTTTGGTTTTCTTTATGTAGTTTGAAATTATTTTTATGACAAAAATTATCTTTGATGTTTTGAAATCTTTGTTCATCCCTATAAGGCCTTTGTAAGTTATTGTTTCCTTGAAAGCATTTAAAATGAAAGTCTTAAAAAACACATGTTGGAAGTGGAACAACAGTAAAGTGTAAAACGTAACAAAATACATCAAACAGCACAAGTGAACAATTTAATCTACAACTGCACACTTTTATGACTTATTCAATCACTTCTGATTCTCACAGGGTCTCAGTTCCACCGTTTCTCACAAGTCCAATGACACAAAAGCGTGCTTTGCTCAGTGCGGGGTTTGGGTGCTCACAGCAAGCATTCAGTGACAGGCCATTCTCAGCTGCTCCTGCTCCCCAATAATTAGCCTGCTATGGCAGCTACCTCTTGTGGTTTTGCCTGTGAGAGACATTTGACACAGCAGACATCAGAGGGATTTTTCAGGAGGCTCTTGTGGCGTCCGAATGGCTCTTAATTAACCACTTAGGTATCCTCATTCACTCTCCTGCTTGGCACTTTCCAAATGGTAGGGGTTGCACTGTGGATCTAAACACCGGGGAAGCATGCTATCAAAAGATCTTGTAAATGAAGGCTTGTGTAAATTATTTTTAATGATTCCCTCCTGGCACATCATTATGTTTGTAGTTACACACAGGCACTTCAGAGATGGCTCATCTTCCGTAAGGTCAGCTGCAGGACCACCATAACTAGCTGCAGTCAGTAAATGGCTTATTAATTAGCACAGTGATTTTACATTGCTAAGAGCTCTGATGTATGGAGCTAGAATTGTAATTGTGTAGGATCGAAATAATAAGCCATCTCAGGGCTCCTTATGCAAATTGCCATATTATAAAATCATTACCTATCTAAACACTGAGTTTTAATAAGAATTACAATGATGAATTTTATGATAATTGACACTCAAATTTTAATCTCTTGGATTTTTATCATTTTGGTGGTTAAAGTGTGTTTCTAATTAAATGTTGCTTAAAATGCAAAGGATTGTTTAACAATTCTATTCAGTTCTTCTAGTTCAAATCAGGTTATTCTCTTTGGTCATAGAAGATGGGCCTTCTTAGTAATAGGTATATGACATTATGTATTACTTGTAGAGTAAGATGTTTAATCTTTCTTTTTTTTAACAATTATGATTTTGATGGCACTGTATTGTCAACTGTGAGATAGAGCATAGTGCGTGTCATTGGGTCTGACTTCCATAATAAAATTGACTCAAAATAAGGAATTAAAATCCAGGGAAGATTTTGAATGCTTATGACATTTAATACATTTTTCCTTCTTTATTTGTAATTCAGAAGGGTTTAAACAGAGCTCTAATAGTTTTAATCTTAGAAATGCATGAAAAGCTAACAAATTTCAGATTGCCATTTGTAGCATAGAACAAAATACCTAAAACTGATAGATAATTAAAATTTGACAATTGTCTTTGCAGCCAAATTATATTTACATATTACAAAGTTTGTTTATTTTAAATCACTTTTCTTCTGTGGAAATAACTACTTTGAAGCAGATGCACAAGTAACAAATGTTGAAAAAGGTATTTTGGTTAGAGGCACAAAACATCAGTCTGAATATACCTGATCTCAGTGCCTACCATAAGATCTTCCAATGCTCAGAAATTCTCCAAAGAACAGCAAACCATACATGTTAACTTGTTAGTATGATAAACAGAAAATTTTGGGAACTGAAAAAGTTTTCTCCTATGAATCGATCATTCCAATGCAGAAAAGAATATGACATTGTGGAAACAGTCTCGGTCAAATGAAAAACAGAAAACTGTTTAAAGAATGCTTGTACCATATCAGACTGGAAGTCCATCTGAAGGAGAAATCTTTCTCCAGCAATGACCAAAAATCTGTGCCTTCACAGAGTAGGAACAGAGAAAAAGAGGGTATTCTATTTTTCCTGAGTAGACTGCAGGTCCCTGACTACTTGTAGCCCAGGAGCCATCTTGAGACAAATATGGCTTCTCTCTATTAGCAATTCTCAACACACTTCTTGCATGAAATTCATTTACTGTTCTTGGAAACTTGTAAACCTTTAGTACCCACAATGTCCTTTGGAAAGGAGTTCCACAGATCTCCCAGTTATTGCGCATCCCTTTGTGAGTTTTGAACATAGCTCCTCTAAATTTTACTGGATAGATTCCTGTACTTGAATTGAGAAAGTAAAAGAATAACAACTTCCTGTCCAGGCCCTCCATACTGCCAATGATTTTACAAATAATAGAAAAATATGGTGATCCTAATACAAGCTAAGACTGCAAATGGAAAAACAATGTGCAATGTCCCATAATCACTGTCCAGATTTTAGGACAAATTACTTACAATTTACACAAGGTACAATTTGTAGATACTTGAAGTAACTAAAATGCATCACTAAATATCTGTGGTATTCCCAGAATACTGAGAGATGGAAATATGAGACCTGAAACACTCACCTATTCCTATAACTTTTGGCTGCTGCCTCGAATGACAATACCACAATAGAATGTCCTGATACTTTCTGCCAAATTGTTTCATCAGGAACATTAGGAGAAGATTCAAATTGACATTTGAAAACAAAATGTTTAGCTCAAAAGTGATCATTTGGGGTTTTTTTTGTGAAAATTTCATGAAAAAGCCTAAATAAAAAATGTGGAAATGATAATTAAAGTAAGTCTCCATTGTTAATAACCATCTATAGTGTCCTTCTTATAGCTAACCCTTTAAGGCAGTCTCTTCATGGTGACCCACCACTGAAAGGAGGTATTAGAATTAATGGAGATGGACAGTCACCATCTGGTTTCCTTGTTTTTGTTTCAAATCATGTTGCAAAATGGTAGAAATAGACCTTCATATTATAACGTGTTGCATGCAATGACCACTTATGGACTTCTCATCTGTGAAGTGCCTTTCTTCCACCATAAGTAAAGCCTACAATAACTGTGGCCATGAAAAAACTTAGAACAAGGGCAAATCTAAACTAGGCTGTTAACACTTCAGCGCACATCCTACTATGGGCTGCCATTCACTATGAGGCATGCAATGTGATAAAATCAACAGCACAGACATGTGTGATCTTTATTTTACACTAAAATAATTTATGCTTTTTTTTTTTTAGAATTGCTATATTTCCAGTAAAGTACATGCAAATTCACTATAATATGCCCATCTACAAAACAATCTTTACTACATATATTAGCTTATGATTAGCTGGTTGAACTGGACTACATTTCTAAATCCACTTTTAAATGAATCTATGGCAGATAACGCTGATACAGATGGTCTAGTTATATGATTGGGAAGAGGCCAAACAGTAAAGAAAAAGATTATATCCAGATCTCATCTATTTGTTGATGAAAACGGAGAGCACACCCATTAGTTTTGTCACTAAGTCTGGGTTTGGCCAAGGACAAAAGTTACTCCATGTGGCCCCATATGAAAACAGGGAATTTTAAAATCCAGTGAATAGTGATAGAGTTCTAAAATTGACAAGATTTACAGCCTCCAGAAAATAAATGTTGCTTGACTGGAAAAAAGGGCTAAGGTGGATTTCAACTCATAATGCACACCCAAGTCAGTCTTTTGAAGAAGTAAATTTAGCTTTCACATCTGAATCTTTAAAGAGGTAATTCTTGTATGAAGCTACATTTCTCTTTGTGTCCATATATGTATTATGCATGAAAGCTTGTTCCAAGCTGTATCTGAGTAGAGCCAAATATTGGTGCTTTTATATGTTATATTGGATAATTTATAGTATTCTGAATGGCACTGAACTACAAAGTTTCATTCATACTCTTTTTTTCCCTAAGTTGGTCTTATGTTTTATTTTAAGAAGAGTCTGCCACAACCTTATGTTTTGACAGCTATAAAGTATTACTTAGGAAGGGGCAGAAAAAGCATTACCATTCACTTTAAACTAAAATGCATACAATTGTTGTTACACTTTAATGACTGCATTTGGCAGAGAGGAATGATTAAACCAAAGCCAGACAACTACCAAACTGTCTTTCCTGTGGTTTTGCTGCTTTAACTCTGCTTTGCAGGCATCCAATAGTACAGTCTCTTTACAATCTTTTAAACATTCCTCTGTGATTTTTGGTATGCTGTGCACACTAGAATGCAATCAACATCTGCTAATTTCTGTCCATTAAATGTATTATCATAACACACAAGCATGATGTTTTATTTGTATGGCTGAAATGAGACTTATGACCCATAATCCATCATCTTCCTGTCATATTTTTATATGTTGTCTGTTCAATCCCCCGGACACTTTAGAAAGCGTAAAACAAAACTCTGCTTAAGTTATAGACCAGCTGCTGAAGTGTCCAGCTGAAGAGGTCATTGTGCTTTATTTTTGCTGAATCTAGCAGGAGTTGCTCATTCTAAGCCAAGCATAATACAACGTGGATGTCCCCAGAAGCTTACAGTTGAACTACCATGTCTAAACTTTCTAGCAGGCACTTTTCTGAAAATATCACATTGCAACAGACAATGATTAGAAAATATGGATTCAGTTTAAAAAAAAAAAAAAAGGACACCAATAAATATTGGAACTTGTTTTGTGTTTGATTAAAAAGGAATCTTCACTAATCTTGCATGGGTTAAAATAGGAGAAAATATTTTGAGGAATTGTGTTTTTTTAAGAAGGGATTATATCATTTGAGTTTAAATCACTGGGTTCTTTGAGAGTTTATTATTCTTTCAATTTTAAAATGAAGTTATCTGGAGCTTAAAATCATTTTTAAATCTTTGGTATAATATATGACAGCTGAAAAAGTGGCTGTATTTTATTGTCTTTTCATAAACCCCTGACTGACTAGTTTAAGTCTACCAACATAAATAAATAAAGTTTAAAAATTTGATTTACCATACACACCAAGGTCTTTTGCAATCAAAACTCAACTGTCACCATTTAATCTTCCAGTTGTGCAGGATTTCATACCAGTGGGTAGTCCAATATATGATATGTGTAGCAATACCTACACATGTTTTGTAAATTGGTGATTGAGATTCAGAGCTGATTTTGAGTTTTCCTTATAATAATATCCTTGTAATACAAACTTATAGCTCTATTATCAATATTATCAGTATATAAACATGGTAGATATGCATACATAGGATAAAAATAGACCTCACCTTTTTAGTATGATGTGGAAATTAAGCAATCTAGTAGAAATTAAAGATGAGTGAGACAAAAATAAAGTAGTTTTATCTTAGTCAACATGACACCCAAGTGCCCAGTCAGCATGAATTGTAAACAAACACTCATAAAGGAGTAAATAAATATGAATGGAGACTATAGCTTGGAAACAGAGAGATGTACACAGTAACTCAGTGTGTCCATCCATCTTAGATTTCCTACTCAAGATAGAGGAAGAAATAACATTCATCTTTAGAAACATCTGCAGTACGAAAGAAGCAATTGTAAGAAATCCTGCAGACGTGAAGAAGAAGGGAAAGGTTGAGTCACAAACTTTGTGAAGTGTTAGAAGGACAAACTATGCTAGAAGCGACCAAAGAGAATCCTGACTGGTTAGAATAATGTAGCATTTATCTATCTATTTTTTTATTTCTTTTGTCAGGTTTGGTTTTTGTTTTAGTAGGGAAAATTATTGCTTTATTACTTATTCTTGCCAGCATGGAGTGACCTGGCAAACAGTGTTTTGTGTCCAAAGGAGTAATGATAAATAATGTGCACTAGACTGATCAGACTAGCATATTCTTTACGCATATCAGGAAGTAATAAGAATCTTCAAAGTACTCCTAAAGTGAACTGGGTGAATCTCTTTGCATACTGGTAATACTGGGGGCTGATCCTCTGGTGAGTGTTCTCCCACAGGAGCGTTTGCTAGAGCCTTCTGAAAATCAGAACCGCAAAGTGAAAAAAAAAAGCCTAAGACTTGAGAGCAGTTTTAACAAATCAAGTTCTTGTAGAAGCCTGGCAAGCACACCCTTTCTCTAATGTTAGTCAGCATTATCACTAGATTTGAAAAGAGAAAGTCATATTCTCTAGAAAATTGGTAAGGACCTTCAGTTTTCTCACCCTCATGCTTCAGCTTATTTTATATTAGGCCACCTGTTAAGTCCTCTGTCATTCACTGACTATACTTCATGCATTAATGATAACAGTTTCTTGCTCATCACCTACAGAACACAACAGATCAGTAAGTAGGAGGTCATGTTCTTCATTCTGGTTTACCAAATATAGTATAGGTGTGTTAGAAGGAATATATAGGTGTGTCTAGGAGGAATATAAATACCTATGATTATGCAAAGTCAATAAAGAAAACCTTTTGGAATCAGGCATTTTAAAACCTAGTTCTTTTAAAATAGAAATGCACTACCACCAGCCAAAATTTTTAATTTTCTAGGTGTTTTGTTATAGCTTTTGTTTTGGTAATAATTGAAGTACCTGGTGAACACAAACTCTCTTATGCGTTCCTGTAGCAAGTTCTGCATCCAATATTAGAAGGACACAATCCATCACAGATTTTTCAAATGTCAACTTCAGATCTCTGTTTCTGTGCCTTACTTCCCTACATCTCTCTCATTCACATAGCTAGGACATAGCTTGGAGAAGTTCCTTTTCCAGGCAAGTACCAGCACCAGTGTGGGAGAACAGCACTAGCTGTTTATCCATTTACCACTATGATACACTGACATAATTTATTGAAGAACTTGAGGGGAATTGGTGTTTTCAATATGTTTTATGACGTTGTCAGAGATAACTAATTTCCTGGTACAAGGGAAAAGCATATCCCCAACTTGTACCTTTCTCTTACCAAAGTCTGATAATAAAAAATGAAGGTGCTCAAGGTACTAAAAGAAGTCCCAGAGAATCTTCAAAATAGGAAGCATTAGTAAATCAAATACAGAGATCATTGCCCGCATTCCTAGAAAGACTTTAATAACTTTGCTTGATTGTGATCATTACAAAGAAGGAGTCAGCTCAAGAGATCATATACGATGGCAGCTGATGACTGTAATATCATGTTCATGTAAGTGACTGACCTGTAGAAAAAAAAAACAACAAAAAAACCCACCAAAAAACCTGCAGCGATCTTCAGAGAAACTGTTTATCTTCATACAAGGCTAGCTTTTATACCTAAATTTCTAACAGGTTAAAAAATAGATTTCACCACAGGAACTGGCTACACACTTAATTATGTACTCCAAATACTTGCTCCCTGATGAGTCAATCTTTTCTCACAAGTCAGTTCTTCTTTCCTGACTATTTTTGCTGTTGTTTTCTGCAGTCCCTCTAATTTGTCAATATCTTCATGGTATGGATATGCCTGGAGCTCTGTAAAGTAGTCCAAACAGCACAGAGCAAAGGTTGACTCCTAATAGGATGTTTCTTATACTTCAATTAGAATTGAATGTTAGTTTTGCATGGAGCTTACTGTGAATTATGCACCACCATTTATGCTTTAACTTTCTCTCTTGTCTCTTTCTGGTGTTTCCTAGTATTTCAAATCACTGCTGTATGTTTGTCCTTGATTTTTTTCTCTGCTGACCTTCGCTTGCTTTAAAAAATAACAAGTACTAGGATCTTACACTTATTATTGCTATTATATCCTATAAGGCCTTGCATTGAAATCACTCTAATTGTTGACCTATGTCAAGTAAATTTGTAAATTCTGGTTTTCTAACTTTTAACAACTGTTTTTTCTTTAAAATAGATTTTAAGAAGAAGTAGGGAAATTAATTACCTGAGATATTACTCTTATCCCCTTTTTTCGGTATTATCTATCAAGAAAACTGTGACTATTGAACAGGTATGTACATGGGTTTTGCAAATTTTCAGCCTCAGAAGAAATGCTACACTGTTCATTGCTGGATTAGCACTGATATGCTTTCTTGGGAGAGGAGTTTTAGCAAAAGCAACTTTTATATAACTTCACCCAGGAAACGTCAGCTGGGACCAGTTTCACAGGGCTTGAGCAGAAGAGATTGCTTATGTGACCAACTTTCCTTGAAGACCAGGGTGTTACGATGTAAATAAGACCCCTCTTTTTAGGATGGAGACTAAGTCAAGGTGATATGATTGTGTAAATGACTGCACTGGCGCATCTGCCTTCCCTTCCAAAATCCGTAGTATCTTATACACATTTGCTGCTGCCAACACATCTTGCTTTGTTTGCCATTCCTAACAAAGTTAACATAGTTTATATTCACAGAGATCTATGTATATTCCCAAGATCTGTGTCTAATCTCTGTTTGGCACTGCTACCCAACCGAAGCAAAAGTTCTAAGGAGAGAGGTAATGGGTTGTACTCAGTCAGGCATTTGTTTTTCAATGACCATGATCAAGTGTAAAAACATTGAAAAAATATTCCCCTGCTTACAGTACAATTTATCCTAGAAATGTGTGACTGTGTACACATGCCTTTATGAGCTTTGGGTCTGGCCCATCAGAGATGGTTTTCATTATGAGGATCACTATATTATCATTACTCCATATTATTCTGCAAAATTTTTGCATTTTTCCCAATTGTGATACCACTTCATATGGAATTATATGTGAAAAGATTTCTGTTGGAATTTACTCTTCCATTGATCATGCATGTGCACGCTATTGTCATCGCCAGTATCATGAGCATAAAACCTTTGCATGGCTTTCATTTTGCAAATAACTTAATTTCATGACGACTTCACACTTGCTCATTAAGTTCATAAAAGCCATGCCAGACTCCTGCTTTTCCATCAGTGCTAAATTTGATCAGTCAAAACAGTTCCACAGTAAACAATTCTTTGAACCACTGGAAGGGGTTTTTTCTTTTGACTGGACAGTAAAGATACCTAATGGAGCACACAAACTCGTGTGTGTTTACTTATAAGTGTCTATAAAAAAATTACACTAAGAAATTGTCAAGCTTCATGTCTTTAATTTCACCTCTATTGAAAAATTGGTCCACAAACCCCTGTATTTCAGAAAAGAGCCATTCTGAGATCATATTTTTAACAAGCTTTAATTAGGGTTTATTTAAAGAGAAGAACCTTCCTGGTCTATTTTTTTTCCCAATTTCTCATGTAATACTGTAATTATTGTAGTAAAGACATTTATATGTAGCAATTCCTTAGATGGTGTACTACCAGCATTCAGTGAATAACAAAAACAGTTAATCTTAAAGAACATATGATGTCTGAAGATACTTATTCAAGTGTTTTCAGGACTTCCATTCCTATTATTAAGTTTTTGTAACTTCTAACATATCTTTTTGCTTTATGTATGTTAGATTACTTAATGTCAGACGTGATAAGTATTGTGAAGCAGTAGCAAAACAACAGTCAATATTTAATGAAAGAACTGTAAATCCATTCACGTGGACTAAGGAATGTTGGTTCATGATGCATCCTGTGATACCTTTCCTTTGTGAAGTCAAAATAGTTTCTTCTTCTGGATTCTTTGCCTTTTCTAGCATTTACAATGCTCAATAGAAGACATGTTTTATCCTACTAGCAGTGACTAACCTGTGGAACATGGGGCGGTCTTACTTGTATGTATGTATCTCTGGATGCACCAATATCCAGCTATATCTGGGTAGCCAAAATCACTTTGTGATACAGTGTCATTTAAATTAGCATAAGGCAAGAAAATTGGTCAGAGATCTTTTTAAATTTCATTCTTTCGCATTTTTGTGGCTGGCTCTAACCACTTTTTTTCCTATTTTCCTCTCTCTATGAATAATTATAAAACTTTTCTCTGTTCTGTTGCCTAACTAAACCTTGCTAGTATTATATTTTTCCTAGCCTGACTTCTTTTCAAAATCCTGTGGCATATACTTTTGACCACTGCAAATATTTCTTGCTTCCATCACTTGTAAATGTAATTCTTTATGTTTTTGAACTGTATGTAAACAGAGTTTATTTATTTATCATTGTGTGGAAGAAGTGTTAAAATATGCTGAGGGAAGAACATAGATGTAAAAGAGAAAAACCTGCTGTTGCCAAGACATGTTATTACGTGTTTTAACTGACCACAGATTTACAATTAATAGTAAAGTATACAGCAATTTCCCTTGACCATCCCTAGCAGGATAACAGATAGGCAGTTATGTAAATTAAATCAGAATAATTATTATAAAATAGACTTCATTAGATATATAAATATAAATCACACCACCATGGATTGTTTTAAAGTGGTTGTCCCAGGGGCTTCAGAAAGACTGAATGATGAAAAAGGAAAAAGAAAAAGGCTTGGAATGAGTCCCAAGAGAGCGTTTTTGAGTGCTTTCCATTTTACATTATTACATTATATTAAACATATTGAAGAAACTATAAAGACTCGTGAACTTGTGAGGTGACAAGATCTAACATTATTTTTCAAGTATTTTCAGTACTTGACATTGTCATTGTGGGATTTTTAATGTGTTTACAACATTCTTTAATTTTATACAATAAGATATACTGGTTATACTTTACACAGAATGTTACGTTAACAGGTATTTATCTGTGGGTTAGATAATGCTAATTACAGGCAATAGTAAGAATTGCTTACTTTGTTAGGAATTCAAATGAAAGTAATATTGAAAAAGTGTTATTTATCCTGAAACACCTGTTTTCTAAACAAATTGCAATTTTTGCTATAATCATCCTTATTTATTTACTTTTTCATAGTTCACTATATGACTATATAGTCCATTTCTATATGCCCACTTTGTACAGGAGGTATCAACAGCTGTCAATAAATCATGCCAATCTGCACAAAACCCCATCAATCCGCATGGAAATCTAAACAAAGAAGTTGGTGTATAAATGTAAGATAGCCCCATCATTTAAGAAAAAGGAAGAAATGGATTTCCTTTCTTTTCAAAAGTGATATTTTAGTAGCAGAGTAGTTCATCAGCATATTTTCTTGAAGCTTTGTTGAAGGAAAAATGTAACCACTTTCAAAAAAAAAAGAGAGAGAGAAGTTAGTGATACAGGCACTGAGCTAGAAATTAAGGGAAAAAGAAAAAGGTTCTAGTCCCTAAATTAAACTTAACTCCAAAAATTGCTCACATTTCTTGCTGTTCCTGTATGCCTCCTAAATCGAAGAGATTTGTCAGTTATCTATAAGTCAATAATATCTTTAAAAAAATGTTAAAAACTTGGTATGTAGCAAAAATACATCTCAAGATCTTAAAATGGCTTTCTTTCCTTCTTCTGGTCAGCTCCTGATACTAGTTGGATTAGTATATGTATATCTTTGTACAAGACACACAAATAAGATATATATATTCATACCAATACACATGCACATGCAAAATCCATATAAAATTTTAACAGGTGGAAAGCTTATGTGCCAAACCTCTAAGTGTGCACAGGCAGAGCTAAAGTTATCTTTTCCTTAACAGTGATGTTACTTATTTTTATTTTTACTATCTGCAGATCAATGCATATGACTGATAAACACTTCATGACTTTGGAAAGTTCCTGGGTTTAGTGTGCTAAGATTAGTACAAAGAAATCTGCATTAGGATGCATATCTGATGCTCATAGCTGCGATATGCATTGCCTTCTGTTATCCTTTGGGAAATGGAAAAGAAAAATTACTTCTGGAGAACCGAATCACACTGTAGAGAGCGTTCAAAGAGAAATTTTTGGATTTTAACTCTTGGTCTTGTTAGAGGGAGAGCAAAAAATCCTGGTTTGCTAGCTCTGTAAGTCAATCTCCCATAATGGCTAAGACTTTGAATGACAATCATGTTAGAAAGTTGGGTCTTACACTTGACTTCCATGATATGGCGACTAATATGATTCTGTTTGTTGGTTTTATTTAAAAGGAGAGTAGAAGAAAACTCTTTCCTAGATGTCATCTACTTTAGGGCACAAGGTCTAAGTCAATAAGAAGAGCAATGAATTGCATGGGAACTGCAGTTGGAAGAAGTGACATTTGAACTCCTGAGTTCAACATCTCCCAAGGCAACACAGGTATTTGCTGAGAGTGTCTGGATCCTTCCTTTCTTCTTGACCAAAAAATGAATGACAGTATTCATTCTGCAGAAAATGTGCCATCAAATTTAATGGGTTCATCTCTAAATGCATAGATTCTACCATGGCTAAAACATTTTCAAATGATCTCACACCATGGATGTATAACTAAACTCTAGAAATCAGTACACAAAATGCACCAGGCACTTAACAACCAGGAAGTTTATAAGCAATCTGTTATTCTTTCTGTATTAATTTATTTTTCAAAGAGCTCCTATAAAAGCATTCAAACAGCATTTAACATTCTCCATTTTGTTTATTGCCATTTCAAGGGTATCTAAAAGAAATAAGTATTTAAACCTCATGTTAATATGAACTTGTTAAGACAATATTAACACAATGCCTCTATTGCTTTTCCATAACAAGCGACAAGCATAAATTATATTTTATTCAACTAAATGTTTTCTTCAACATGCCAACTAGTGATGATATGTCACTGTCATAAAATTAAACTTTTTGTGTTTTCTCTCTGGAGCTTATTTCATCACGCTGCTATTGAGAAGCCTTACAGCATTTCTTGATTCTGATTATTTACTTTTGTGACATTAACATTTTTTTTTTTCACATCATATGTTCGTCTGAATTTTGTCTTCTCTTTTTTAATATGTGGCAGTAAGTGTAAGAAATATTTAGTCATGACACCTTTTGGTGTAGAGATGTAAGCAGCACCATTTAGCATGTTGTAACTGGAAATGGTTAAAAAGAAAAAAGATCAGCCAGGTTTCTTACTGGTACAGTGTATGGGGCTGCTGAAAGAAAGAAATTTCAATTATATTGAAAGCAGTGGTATTAATCTGTACTGTCTGTGATGTGATTTACGATGGTATTTGTGAAATTACACATGAGACTATGCAATATTTTATGCATTCTATCTATTTCCTACTTAGATGAGAGCAAAGATGAGCTGTCTTAAATTGTACATAGCCTGATTCTAGCTCTTAGAAGATATGATATTGGTGAACATCAAATGCTAGTCCTTGGAAAAGTCCCTGCCCTCATGGAAATTGAGCCAGCCTCACACAGTACAGCATGGACCACTGATGACTTTCCAATGTTGTAGTCACCTAGTATTAGAGAGCTAGCAGTATGGCTCCCCTAGACATGAGACATCCCATGAGGTTTACAAACTCCAGGAACAAGCAAAAGAGACATCAGAAAAATTAATCTAGATCTCTGTGACCTAGCTTCTTCCCAGTATAGGTCCATGCTCTTTACATGCAAAACAATGTATGTTGAAAAGACAGAGAAGAATAGGGGGAGGATGTTCTGTTATTGCTGGGGTTGCTCACTATTTCATACATTTCCCCTCTGTTTCCCATCGCCCCTTATCTTCCCACAAGATGCATATTCTCTGTGAATGAGGTAAGAATCTCAACAAATCCTGGTGCCTTGAACTCCATTGACAGGATGGTCCTTACATGGATGCTGCTAGCTTGGGACACCCAGGATTTATCCCTCTTGCTTAAGAAGGTGATTGTATTACCCTGTGCACCATTTAGCTTTATCACAGCAGAACTGAGAGGCAAAGAACAAGCAGAAAGCCAGCCTTGGCTTTGCAAGAAAATGCAGTAAATCAGTTATCAACATACCTGTGTAGGATTTAGACCTTGGTATTAGGACCATTTTTACTATTAGGAGCTACTGAGGAATTAATTTAAAGTGAGTTTTCTGATAAAAATCTACAAAAAAACCTGGCACTAAAATGAGTGCTCATTGTGTTCAAAGGTGAGAAAACAAGGAGAAACAATCAGATCAAGGAGAAAAGGCTGTTGGGTTGGGTTTATTTCCTTTAAACAGGAAATTTCAAAATTATCTCACATATTATCATTATGTGCTATTATCTAAACTATACAGACTATGATTTTCCAGCTCTTGGGTAGGGTAGGCATAGGTGGAAAAACTGCAGAAATGTTCTCACAGTATTTCCACTTCAAAATCTGTTCTAGGGGATGTACCTTGGAATTTCTATTCTTGCCAGAACTACAGCTCAGATAATGGGCCTAGATCAAAGCCTCCTAAATCAAACCCAGTGCTTTCCTAAAATACAAACAGCAAACAAAACTCTCCTGATCTGTTTGCTCTGATTTCTGGTTTAAAAAGCCCATGAGTATCTCTGCTCCTCATTCATTTGCAGCTGGTTTGTACTCAGAATGAGTTGTCAGTTAGGAAATGTCCTCGTCCCTTTAATGTGTCATTCTGTACAGGCCCAAAAATAAATACTGAAATAGATGTAATTAAGATTTTTGGCAACAGAATATGGGAACAATATACCCAAAAGACAGAAAATGTGGCCTAAATATATAAAGGATTTATTAAAGGTGCTATTCTGTATTTGCTGCTCCAGCTTTTTCATTTATCAGTCTCATAGTTCCTTATGGACTTATTCAACTTTGTTCCCAAGAAGCTACTAAAATCTCCTAGGAACTCCTAAGATTGTTTTCTGAAGACAGCAATCAGTTCTAAAGTATTAGGTTAATATAAATAGGAATACTTTGCCTAACCTGGCAAGTAAATTAAGAGGTTTGATGCAGTGGTCATTGCTGCTCTAATTAACTCACAGTTCTGGCATTAATTTGTGATATGTGTTATTCTATGAAGACTATGCATGCTATTACTATATTCTTTCAGAATTTATAAAAATCTGGGACTGACTTGCTGTTGTACTATTCAGATTTTTGCACAAGTGACTCTGTAAAGGAATTACAGAAATCATAGTAGTGATTCAGAGCCACTGTTTAGTCTCCATTAGTAGGAAAAACATGGGATTTAAGTAGAAT
>JAOXJM010000012.1:92278383-92290104 GCA_026413425.1 Tringa solitaria
AAGGGTCCATCTTCAGGAAATTACTTCATCCAGTGTGTCGTGGTGTCTCAAAGCCACAGAGGAATGGCTGGGTGTGGAATGGATAACAATTATCATAGAATAGAAAAGAAAATTAATGAAGAGTTACATGGCGTTTAAAAATGAGTTTGCTCTAATCTTTCTTAACCTTTGCTCTTTCTGTAAGAAGTGTCCTCAGAGGAGCATTCCCCAATTCAAGAGCGAAAAAGGATACTGCAGTGTAACAGTTCTCATTTTTCAGTAAAATCTGGGTTATTACGATTCATTTGGAGTTTGATTGTGTGATATTTTATCTCAACATTATATGACATCATTAAAGACTTCTTATATTGTTTTTGCCTATGGTTAGAAATTATGTCTGCTTAATCAATTCCATTATGCATTCAACCATCCATGACACATCAAAGGCTAATAAGATTTTTTTAAAAACTTTGCTTGCTTAAAATGATTTCCCTCCAGATCAAGATGCAGAGCACAAAATATTAATCAGTTTAAATAAATATCAAGACTACCCAAATAATATGAATAATTGGCACAGTGCAGTGCCTACTGCCCAGTTCCCAACAGCTGGTCACACTGGCACATGGCACCATCTCAACAGTCTTTGAGATAATGACTTTGGCATCTGCCGATGAGCGTTTGCTACTGCCCACAGAATTTACAACTCACAAGTGGGAAACAGAGGCTCGAACAGAACTTTTTTATGCAAGGTCTTTGAAATTTATTAATGTAATGCAAACACAAGCCTTCCAACCCATTAAATTGTTGATGTTATGCGAATCCACTCTGGAATTGCAGATCCTCATTAACATTATTTGCATGTTAATCTGCATCTTTTTAATTAGTGATATTATTTATGCACATAATTTTCGCCTACTGGTGCCAAGGCTGAAGCGCATTAATTAATCTACTGAGATGCCAAACTGTTTATTTTCTCCCGTACTTTTATTTGTTTACATGGTGTTTTGGATTCAGGGAAAATAAAAAAGAGCCTCAAGAATAAAAGCAGAAAGACAAGATTAACTAAAAGCTCTTTTTGTTTTCATAATTTAAATTGTAATATTAGCCAAATGTTGTGTTTCTTCCCTCAGAGATCGGTTATTCAGTTACATTACCTTGATGTATTATTAAAATTTATAATGGACTCTGGAGGCTTCTTTTAGTTCTCTCCTTCATTTACAGAATATACTCAATGTTATTTTAATCTTCCTACAACGCTTCCATGCATAGGCAATGATCAGTTCTCCCTTGCGAATCTCCAGTGCTGCTCCACTTTGCACAACTGATAAACATTTAAATAAGCCTTTTCAAAAAAGAATAGCATACTAAAATTATTAACCCATTAATGGAGTTAGGAATTGCCTGACAATTCATCTTTCCTCAAACTAGGTCAATTGCAACGTTTATCTGATCAACAGCACTGAACTGGTCTCATCTCTGAAATACCGGAGGTCTTACGCAGATAAGTTTAGAAAACACTGACTTCAGCATTACCTTTACTTTTGTTATGTACTTACATATTACACTTGCTGGCATTCCTCCCTTTTTCTTTCTTTTTCCTTCCTTCCTTCCTTCCTTCCTTCCTTCCTTCCTTCCTTCCTTCCTTCCTTCTTTTCTTTCTTTCTCTCACACACATGCACTGGTTCACCTCCCAAAACAGTTTTCTCTACATAAAAGTGGCACTGAGATATTGTCTTCTTCGTTGGATCCTTTCAGGGGAAGAAGTGAGTGCCAGTTGCCTGTAGGAAGGTAGAAGTGTTCCCTCCCCACTATATAAAGCTCTTGTTTGTAACCCTGGAAGAGCTATGGAACATTGGATTTTAAAATCGTGCTGTGTACACGCAAAGGAAAACTTTTACTGGGTCATGGTTTAAACTCTTCCCAGGGTGGACTTCCAGCACAATACTGGTCACATTTAAAGGCATGGAGGAACCATCTGCGTAACAGGTTGAAAGTAAAAGATGTATCTGTTCGGGGCTCCATGTAGGCTTGAAATGTAAGAGTAAATCCTTGGAGACGTGGATTAGTGGAAGGGGACAAAAGAAGCACTGAGATATGGAAAGTACATTAAATTCATCACTAAGCGATCATTTTCACGTGTGCAGCTTTGGTTTAGATGCATGAATACTGCATATAACTTCCTGTACTGTATGCTATGTTTTCTGTGACTGAAGTGTGTCCTCTATTTCTTTTTTGCCTTTTTCATTCTCAACTGCTATTTACTGTTTTGTGACAGTTTTCACTCACAGTCTCTACTAGGAAGGGAGAGCTGGATGGCACCTGTGTGACTAGCTGAATCTAGCCAGTTGGTTAAGCCTCCATCATAATTTAAAGATCCTCAACCTTGACATCCCATTCCAGCTGTTAGAAGAGTAAGTCAGTTCAATAGACAACTGGTTATGTTGACTCTACTTGCTCATGAGTGACTCAGAGCAGATTTTTAATTATTTTACACTGTCTGGGAGGTACGAAACACCTTAGGCAGAATCAAAAATCCCAATGTTTATCAAGGTGCTTTTCCCAAACATGTCACCCAATAATTTAGGCTACTGCCACATGATTTTTTACAACAACCAATGCTGAGTCCCTTAGACTAAGTTAGGGATAAGACTTTTATCTAATTGCAGAGATCAGTAAATTAGGCCAACAAATACCTTATTTCTGCTCCTTTGTATTTAACTTGTGGCATATTTTGAAAACTACAATTTAAATGGTTGCTTGTCTGTAGTAAATACTGCGTGATGATCTATATTTGCCTCTGCAGAAAAAAAAATTGATATGATATGATTTTATATTTCATTCTTGAGAAATACAAGATGACCTTGAAAATAAAGTCTCTTATAATTCATTGAAAAAATGGGGCAGAATTAAGGCCATTTATGCAATGTTTTCTTTTCCCAGTATCAGTTAAATATTTATGTTTTCACAACATATTTTTCTTAATGAAATTTCAATATATATATTAACATATTTTAGTATGGATATGCATATGCATGGCATACAGAGAAAGACATGGTGACAGAGAGGATAAGGAGGTACACAACTTACAGAGAAAACATTGTTTATGATGTTTTCTTAAGGAAGAAGTGATGAGCTGGCAAGTGACTTATGCAACATATCCCACTAACATAACACTAAATCTTTATTTTAAAGATGCTATGAGAAAGAAGTTTGTGTATGACTTTTGGCATAAGTAAAAGAAGCCTGTTTCATGAATATTTTAGATTTGCTGTAATATTTTAATGTTATATAGTTTGGGGTTTTGTTGTCTGTTTTTCATTTTCAAATTCAGATTTTCAAAAAATTTAACTGCAAAAGTCATGATACTTTATAAACATTCCCTAATGAAACTAGACAGTAACCATGTGAAATTACAATAAAGTAGTATCACTAATTAAGTTAAGAAGTGGCATAACAGAGAGTCTTACACTCCTTACAAATCTGATCCTGGTGGAATTCACTCCAGGTCACACACAAAGGCTGTAAAGAGCCAAAAATAGATTTCACATCTCTAGACTTGTACCTTTGTTTCTTAATGACATTTATGCCTGTTTGGCACTTAGGTATGGTCATAAAGTGTTCAAATTCATTGGCTATTTAACATTATTCAAATGAGAAAAATTAACTGGATTGTTAGTCTTTTTCAAATAAAAGGAACATAAAATGAAATTTGTCATCGTTTATTGTTCATTATTGGTTAAAGAAATATAAATTCTTTGCAGAGCTTTTTATTCACCATGTATTCATTTAGGGCCAAATTTTCAGCCCAAGGGATCACTTGCACAGATTTGCCTGTTTGTCTGCAGACCAGGATTGGCACACAGAAATTGGGTAATTGTGCATGGAAATTGGTAGTTGGACATACAATAATCTGACCTGCACACATTCAGACCTGTTTTTGCATTTTCTACAAGTGTATATTCATAAAAGTTCCTGAAATTTTGCTCTGGTTCATCTTGGTCATAGAATGGATATTAACCTTTAAAAAGGAATCAAAGTTAAATATTTGTTGAAATCTCCTTTAAGTACAGAAAGGTAACTGTAGATGATGAGTGATCTTTTTGCCATCTCATCTGTAAGTACATTCTATAAATATTTTGTTATGTAAGAAATGATACAATGTATCTGTTTTGCAAGCGAAATTTCAACAAAATTTCATCTTTCAAAATATTAAATAACTCACATTTTTAATTGCAACATTGCTGTTAGAACTCTTCCTGTAAAACATCACTGTATCCGCATTTTTAATTATTTTTCATCACCTAAGTGAGCATATTTTATTTCACATATGGTCCTAAACCTTTAGTTTCTACTGTAGACAGAAGTCATTGGGTTTTTTTATTTTATTCCACAGCTGGCTGAAAATATAAATCAACTTCAAATATTCATAGTCACAACAGTGGAAGTTAATTTTCTGAACATATCTACCATGTAGAGTATTTTTTCTACAGGCTTTGCTAGTATGATGTGAGAGTGCATCAAGCTAAATGGGATTTCCTTTCCTTGCCATAACACAGAAATGTAAAAGACCTTTATTTTGATTGAGGAATAAATCAGTTTATAGTAACTTATGATTAAATTAATTTTTTTAAAGAGATTATGAATTAATTCCTTTTGAGGAAAATACCTCCAAAAATTTCATGAAAAATAAACTGGAATATACCTGGACCGGACTTTTTTTCTTATGGTAATCGTTGGTTTTTTTTCCCCCCTAAAGACTACTTAAGACTTTTATGTGCTTTGTTAGTTTTAAGTGAAATTGTTAAACCAGTAAAACAATAACTGCTTTCAAGTAGGCCATGAAGCTTTAATGATACTCTAAGACTGCAGCAGAAAAAGATTAAACACTCCCTTTCTAACTTACATACATATCAAATGGAAAAAAAGGGAATTTGCCTTTGGAATAACCCCGTGATAAAGATCCTGGTAGGTTCAGTTCAAGTAGTTTTTCTCTGAAAATTTGTGCAAATTAACACCTAAATCTAAAGTTTACATGTTATTTTTCTGTTAGGATTCCTCATCCTGAAATCTGTTCCCTTCTGGCAATCTGCCTTCTCCACTGACTATCCAAACAGTGGTTTGGAGCAGATTCATACTTCAGCAGTCCAAGATGCTGGATAAAGCAGCAATGATGCTATCACATAGACTACCAACCCTTTTTCTTATAAACACATACTTACTCATAAAAGTATATAAAGTAGTTAGGCCCAAGACCCCTAGGGAAAGAGGGTAAAGTGTGCTTGCTCGTCTTTCTCAACTACAACACTTTTAAGTTATTAGTGCTTGTTCTTATCCGAGCAATGTTAAGTGCATTTAGAGAAGCATTTTATGCACAGTGTTTTGTGATGAATATGACAGACATGACTGTTGCTTAAAACTGTACAAATTTTTATTAAAGTTTTTATGTACATCTTCTTTCAAGCTCTCAAATTTCACTGAGTCATTCTTGATAAATTCCTACCAATTATGTAAGTTAAGGAAAGCATAGGTGTGCAGTGACATTTGCACTCTGTGTGTTGGTTTACAACCTCTTTAATTAAAACCAGTCTCTAAAGCACTTTCACATACCCTTAAATGTAGCTGACCCTTTTTATATAATTTCATTTGGCTGTTAGTGTTTGGAGAATATCCAGCAAAGCACTTCAACAAATTCAATAAAGGACATGCTATAATTAATATAAAATCCAATAACGATGGTAAACTGGTCTTCCTAGAGAACGTCTGTTAAGACATCATAATTTGGCTATTGGCATAAGTATTTTTAGTGAATTACATAACAAGAGTAGTTTAGAATTCGACCTGAGTTAAAATACGAGCTTTAAATACTGTGCTGTGCATGCAAATCATATCAAGGACACTATACCTTAAATGTATGAGTAAGCATATTGCAAATTTATATTACTACTTGTCCTCTGATAAAACTACTCTGTTATAGTACATTCATAGGTACTTTCACTTCAAGGTTTAGCTTTACATTTACTTCTATAGCAAAAATGCCAGAGAGATGCACTGAGCTGCATTGTTATTCAAATATTTGTTCCAGTATTTATATTCATATATGACTGTACATAGAGGAAAAAGAAATGGTATCTTTCATCAACAGCCATTAAGTAAAATCAAGCAGTTAAGGCAATTTCACTTTCTGACATATATACCCACTTAAAACATCTATTCTATATGTCATAACAGATATTGTAAAAGTGGATTTTAATGGGAAGAATGTATCTGACTTTATTTTAAGTGTACCTATCATTCTATATTTGACAGGCAGCATCACAAGACTTTCTAACATGTAATAATTTTGGCATTCTTCTCTGTAATGACCTGTCCACCCAGAAGTATCTCTAAACTAGAAGAATGAATCTCAGTCTGTACAGAAAAATAAACTCCTCACAATCAGCTTGTTTTCAAGATGCTTCCAATGTTATTATTCCATTAATAATGCATTTTTAGTTGTCAAAACCGATCAGCATCATAGTTTTTTCCTAGATACTGTTTATTATAAATCACTTCGCAACAATACATTATTTTGAGGTGAATAAGAAACAAAACCATTCACTGTCAACTGGAATTAACAGTCAGGAAGCTATAGTCTTTTAGATGGGGAAATAGGAAAATTAGCATACAGAGATCTGTTTTAAAATATCAGTATGTACTTGTTGACATAAAAAAAAGAACAGTGTGTAGCCAGGCAAAGAGATTAAAGTTACCTGAAACATTTCCTAATTGTTTTTGTTGGCTAATTAGAAAGTAATGTTTGAGCAATAACAACTTTTTTTACAGTCTCAGTCAGGGTTTGTATCACATGTAAAATAGATATTACATGAAGAACCCTCTCAAGAAATTAGAATTGTTTAAATCAAACTTTACTATTGGAACAACATGTTAATCTGATCCTCAGACCTTTTAAAATCCTATTGTTTACCAGTTACAATAAGAATTTAATTTCCACATGATGTTTATGTATGTTGAATAGAGGGTAGACGTTCCATCAGAGAGATCCCCATTGCTAGAACAGATGGGCATTGTCTCAGTACTGTTAAACAGGGCGATGTGGAACATTTTATTTCACACATAAAGCAAACCAAGTAAAATTAGCTCTTTTCAGTGCTTTTGACACTTTGGTGGAGAAAATCTCCTTTCACCTAGGGAGATGAGCATAAGACATCTGAATCACTTTTGACTTGGGGAATTCTGTATGTAAAAATTGACATTTTCTTTTTTTGGTTTCCCACCCAGTGCCCCAGGTCCCTAGAAAAACCTGTTAAAAGCTAGTGAGAAAAAAATGATGATGCTCCACCCTCTTTTGTCTTACGTGAAAAATCAATATTTTCATGCTAAATTATCTTTATAATTTCAAGAATTAGAGAACTGCAGTTAGGTTATGCTCTTTGGTAATGACAGTATTTGGCATTTCAGGTGTAGGTTTCAAGAGATCTCCATGAAGCTGGTTGAACACCATTACTAAAGATGGGAAACTGAGTCATAGGGAGACTGTGATACAAGTAACGGAACAGGTACAAGTCACCGCTGAAAAACAAAGTCCATGCATTCTTGTGGGCCAGTCTAGGTCCTCAGTAATATATCCTAAAGAGTCAAGGTACCTCTGAGAGTAAAATAGCCCAGAAGTCATAAACCACAGTTCTTACTGATACATCACAAACTGCTAGGATGCTTGGCTGCTCATTATCTTCAGAGTTCCAAAAGCAAAGTTCAGAAGACCTCAAAGCATTTCCTTTGGGGTCCCAAACTGGAGGTGACAATTCCCTAACTATAATCTTGGTAAAACAGTTTTGAGCATTGTGTTCTCATGCCTGTGCATGTCAATGAATATCTTCTAGTTTCTTGGCATGCTTCAGACCAAATTAGTACCAACTGGAAAAAAAGACTTTCATTGCAGGCTCCCTTATAAAATCTACAAATAATGCAAATGATCGTTTTTGTCTGCTTCAGTCCTTAGTCTTAATGAGTGATCAGCTTCCAGCACTCATGTTTTTTTTCTCTGTCAACAATGCTACTTCTGGCTGGTTTTGCTTTTCTTGTCCGGCATAGAGTTAGCTAATGTACTCTCTCACAGACCAACAATATGCCATAAAGCAGTTCTAATGTCCTATGGTGGTGCTTTGTAAGGCTGGGCCCTGGGTTAGAGCTGCGGTAGTCCCTGGCCGGCAGGTTACATGGCTCCTTTCGGGAGCCATCAACAACGAGAAGTATCAGCAGATGAAGCCAAGTGTGATTTGTGTATTGTGTGACATCTCTTTCACAAAACACACTGTATGTCTGTACATTTCGACATGCATACACACTCCTGATCAAAATAACATGGTTCCAAAGCACTAAATGCAATGCTGTTTATTATTTAGTTAATAACTGCATGAAAATAAAGAACTTAAAATCTACATAGTGCCTTTATCAATGTTTGTAATTTTGATGAAAAACCTTAGTTAAAGATAATTCAGCAGCTTTTGAAAATTCTTTTAAAATTCACAGGAAATGCTAGCATATTTTTACATACATTTTTAAAAAAAAATCTACAGAAACATTTTAAATTAAAAAAATAACAAAAACACATAAAAAAAAATAGAGAGTCAATTCTGCACCCTGGGAAGAGGGAACCATTTTCATCTTAAAATTACTCATGATTTTTAAAATTTTGCCTGCCTTTAGAATAACTGGGATATTGCAAGAAAGTATTTGCAATTTTTAGTTCTATCAAAATTGTCAAAGAAATATTTGTGAAACTGCATACACTGCTAACAGTATATTATCACATACAAAAAATATTTTCCTTTTTGCTGTCTCCTAAAAGATATTCAAACCACCTTTGGCAGCCTAAGTCTTGCACAGTGCATCCAAACCTGAATATTTAACATTCACTTGTGATACTTAAAGTTTAACAATCATTTTTCCCCCTATACTTTTTCTAACTCAGAAAAGGGAGTTCAAGTTTGAGAGAGTGCTTTGATTTGTACAAGAACACAGTAGCCTGTTGCATGCCATTCGGATCTGAGGGCTGTCACTTCTTCCAGCCATCAAGAGACTTCTGAAGAACCAGAAACCTGTCAAGTACTACTCTCTGTCAAAAAGCAAAAAGGAAATACACATTTTGATCTGGAAATTCGTCTCAGACCAGGTACATGGGCTTGCTGATGACAATTGCCTCTCCATGAGTCTATAATGTTTTTCTTGTATGGTTACATGAACCTTGTATCTGTATCAATCAAAGTGTACTCAAGTATATGACAAGATGCTGAACTTAAGAACAAGTCTAAAGTCCCAGCTGGTTTTCAAGTTAAATAGAATGTGAGGGAGGTAAGAGTTTCTGACTGGAAAATAATTGTCTCATTGTAAGAAACTGAACTACCGCAGGGGGTGAAAAGAAAGCAAAAAAATTCCAATCAGAACCTTCTTTTCACAGACTTTGCAACTAAGACATTTAAAACCAAAACAAAACAAACACCCTAAATCTTTTCTGTAATTGTAAACATAACAAGGTAATGGCAAGCATTTCACTAAGGCACAAGTATAGAGTTATACCATAGCTAGTACTGGAAGTGAAATAAGACAGTACAAAATGAAGTGATGCCTCCAGGATCTGACAGGCTAAGCAATTGACCTGAGAATATTTGACCAAAGAAGGTCTCATCTACTCAGGTCAAAGCTTTTGCGACAACTAATGTTACTATCAACACAAACTCAATCCTTTGAAGACCTGATTTAGCTGACACAGTACAAGAACAATGAAACTAGTCACAGACTTGTCTGTGTTGTAGCTTTACTCAGTTATAGGTGACCTTTGAGAAAATTCATTCTTGTAGAGGACACTAGAGAGTTGTTGTCTTCTTAAACTGGTAAAAGAATCACCTTCCAATACCAGTTAGCAGCATGTATCTTAACTCAATATCTAGCAAATATCTTAGTAAGCAATTAGAATAATTAAGAAATGACTGAGATATATAACTTTTCCCTGGTTGTCAGCTGCATCTCACCTGACTGCTTGGTATTTACCGAGTGTATAAATGTAATAATTCTTAAATGGTGTCTGTTTAATGTGTAATGTTTCATTGCAGAAAGGAAATTAGTTTAGAAAATTATTGTACATAACAAATTTTTCCATGTGACAGATCCTCCATTTTAATTTTTAGATGCTGTCTTTTCAGATCCTTTTCAAAGAGCATTATCCTTTTTCTCTTTCTCTATTGCAGCAAAATGCTTTCCCTTTATTTTTGCCACCTAAGTCATTCAGCTTTTACAGCACCAAGAGAAAGAGCACGATGCATCATAAGCGTGTCTTGGCACTGGTGTTTGCCTAAGGTCAGCAATAAAAGTCTCACATCCAGAAGCAGGGACTATGAGGATGTCAAATACGAGCAGAGAAAATTTACTGTTTTGGAGCTGGGATTTGGCCAAAACTAAAATTGCTTGACTGTTGTAGCATCTCAGCTCCACTGAAAGCACTGTTAAAGATACAAGTACTGAAAAGATCCAGAAAATGCAGAAGTTAAGGACAAGTTAAGGGCATATCTTACACTGAGATAAAATCCAGTATGGCAGTTGTAAATGCTGTTGATTTCTGCTCATTTGTAGCCTCTGATATATTAATGCTATGTTCATTTATAACATTCATATTACAGAACTTGAGCCTTGCTTTCTTTATCAGATGTATTGTGCTGTTTTTCATCAGTAACCATATATTATTTCTCAAACAACATAGACACCCATACTTATTTTACCCCATTATTACATTTATGCTTACCATAACATCTGACTGTTAACTGCCAAAGAGAGCCATCTTGGTATTATACACAAGACAAGGATCTTTTTAGATAGCCAGAAAGGACAGCCCATTCCTACCTGCAGGTAGGTAAGATACAAGCATCATTAAAACTAGCAGCTGTTCAGATGCAATGTCAAGAAAGTAATTTATGATGCTGCAACCCTCTTAGTTATCATATTATTTCTGTTTTGTCTTCCCTGTGCCTCCTCACCAATTCTGTAGACATAAACATACAAAATTGTTCACTAAAATTCTAGATCCCAAATTTTTCGCCTTCAAAGATTTCATTTACATTTTTCTGGTGACTATGTGATATCAGGAATTTTGTTTTTCCTTTCCTGGCCAAGTTTTCATCATGCAGTGCAAGGGAGTGCTAGAGACATCCAGTGTAGGTTCAGAGAAACATTTGCAAATAGAGACTTGCAGTGGTTCTTTGAAGCAGAGATTCCAGAGACAAAGAACAGAAACCCTCCAGGATGTAAACAGAGGCAGAGAAACAGATCTTGGCAGGTCCTCCAAGCAGAAAAGCCTTCACAAACTGTCCAATATTTCAAGCTATCAGGGTATTACGTAGAAAAGAAAATGCCTAAACCTGGTCACCTGCTACAGCTCCAAGCTTTGCTGTATCAACCTGTGAGCCTTTCCTCACAGGTAATTTCTCAGAGATAATGTAGTTAAACATTAAATTAAGCAAAAAAAAATCTAGATTTTTCAATTTCTGGAGAAGTGCTCATTAAATGAAACAGTCCCTGGATTGCTGAAAATCTTGGGATTTTCCCAGAACTACCAAACTGTGATCAGGATTCTAGAAATCTCAAATGTGAACGATTGTGGGGCATTTCAAGGAGGGAGAATAGGAACATCATTCTTCAGTGCAGGGTCCTGCACTTCGGTCACAACAACCCCAGGCAGCGCTACAGGCTGGG
>JAOXJM010000012.1:92290204-92327600 GCA_026413425.1 Tringa solitaria
TCGATGATCTCAGAGGTCCCTTCCAACCACCACAATTCTGTGATTCTGTGATTCAGCTGTAGCAGTTCCCAAAATGCGACATCTTCAATAGAAACCCTATGCTACACAGGGATAAGGTAAAACAGACACATTTATCTGCTGTTCAGCAAAGGTTGCAGGCAGATTAATTCATCTGCTCTCCTCCAAAGGCTTTTCTTTCCCACTGTCTTACTCCAGCATTTGAAGTGACATACTGCTAATAAGAATAGCTTCCCTCAAATGCTCCTTGCTCCTTCCCTACCCTGTACCACAATTGTGCAATGCCTGAGGAAAACAGTTTGAAGAGAGGTCTCCTGTATCTTCTGGTCTTGGGATCAACTAGAGATTCCAGTCAGCATGGTATAATAGATAAAAGCTGCAAACTGTGGTCTTGTTAGTCAGACATGTCTGAGGAGTTGAACAGGGCAATATGAATTGTGGGGATTTTAAGTGAACGACAAAATTTCTCTTTGTCATATCATGAAGTTTCAAAGACTGATGAAATCCCACCAATATCTCTTTGCTCCCCCCAGTAAAATCTCTGATAAGACTTTGCTTAGAATAGTTGGCCAGCAGATGATCCTGAGAAGACTGTCATGCCTCTGCTTCCAGCTGGAAAATGCCAGCTAAAAGACTGGGAGTTTGCCCACCCAATGGAGCTTGCACAGTTTCTGTTGTGTGAATAGGAGAATATGCCAAAGCAGACTGGAGACAAGAAGGGTTCTTTTAGGAAAGAAGTGTCTGAAATAAGAAAGTAGCACCAGCTCCTTCAGGTTTGTTTTCCATTCAGGTCCTTGACATGATGACCAGACCTCTCAACAAGGGTCCCTTCTTTAAAGGCCCGCTGTGGGAACTCAAACTATTATGCCCACGATTAGACACAGTAGGGGTGGCAGAGAGCACTGCATTTCCATCACCGCCTGTCAAAAACCTCAGTGCTTGTTTTCCATCATGGGATAAGGAGGAAAGATGAGAAAGAGGAAGACTTTGGGAGGCAGAGGTGAAGGTGCAAAGGGGCAATAACAATTACAATCATATTTGAAAATGGAGCTGGTGGCGCTTAGCAGAAATGATCAGCTTTTGAGGCAGTGGTCACTTTTTTTTGCCAATATCTGGGCTAGGAATAATTCTTTAATTTTGTATGTCTGTTCTTTTCAAATCTGTAACATCTCATACACAATGTTTCAAGCCTGCAATAACAGATAGACGTATATTTAAATTTTTTTTTTATGCAGCCTTCTCGGCTTTGATCCTCACTCCTGGGTCAAATCTCAGGAGTGAATTCATTCTATTGAAGAAGTAGGAGCTCAGATTTAGAAAATGGACTGCTCCAGCCCAACTCTAGCTTCTTGTGATAGAACCTCTCAAAAGCAAGATTGCACAGTAAGGAAAACTTCCAAAGACTGAAGAAATGTAGAAACAAAATAAGAAGTTGGTTTAATCAGGAGGACATCTGCTTCTTGATATTAAGGTCTGACTTTCCTTTGGATATCTAGAGATCCTGCTTTTTGGAGCAAATGTAATACTAAAGCAATAAATTGCATTATATTTCTGACTTTTTGAGGATGTCCATCTTAATTTTAGATTTGTGCATTTCAAAGCAATTTACTGCTGAGGGAAATCACCCACTGGGGTCATAAGCTTCATTCCAGAGCCTGATGCCAACCTTTTGTGGACGAGCTGGTAATTCCACAGAGAACTCGGATGCCTCACAAAAGAAAAGAAAAGAAAAATTCTCATACAAACCTGGGGGGGGGAGGGGGGAGGGAATCTCCATTCTTCGTTGGTGGTCCCAGATTTGCAAGATGTTCAGCTACTTGGTGCTAGACACACGGTGCCAGAAGCGCTGCTCAGTAGTTATTTTATGTTCTAGGAAATCTACCTCTCCCAAACTCTCCAGGTAAGCTATAGCATTGCTCAGTGAAGCGCACTGTCCTGGGTTTCACATAGTCCAAGCTATCAAATGTCTCTTGCTGACCAGCAAGACCCACCTCTGCCTACACATTCACTTGGGCAAAACTATTTTTCAAATCCAGCTCCTCTTCCCTCCATCCATATCTGAAGATGCCAAGGTGATGAAAAGATGCCAAAAAGACTGCAGGATTTATTCTGTGCCTGATCTTACTCTGCCAAATTCACGTACATGCTAGGTGCCTGAGACAAAAATGTGCTACAAGGAAGCTGAGAATACGCGCAACATATGATAAGAACATATATCGAGCTTTGTTGCTGCATGTTGCCTGCATTCTTTTTTAACTTGCAGTCTTTTTGCATCCTGTAAGTCTCAAAGAAGTCAATTTTATAACGTTCCAACATTATCAATAAATAAATAGCTCAAGACCATGATCTATAGGGTCCTATTGGAAACAGAACTTCTTGCTGGTCATATCCCATTTATTATTACATCTTGAGGTCTGTCAGATAGACAATTTTTAATCCACTTAATGTGTGCCAAGTTGATTTTGTATCCTTCTTAACCAATGCATTCTGTAGCATAAAACCAAATGTTCCGTAGTAGCCTAAGTATATTGTATCAACATTATTACCTTATCATCCTAACTTGTAATCTCACAAAAATATCAAATTAGTTTGACAAGATCTATTTTCCATAAAACCACATTGACTGGCATTAATTATATTTCCTTCCTTTCATTATTAATCGAGTTTCATACCAGTCATCCCGTTATTTTCCTCAGGACTGATGTCAGGCTAACATGACTGTATTTACCCCACTATTCTTGTTTACCCTTTCCACCCCTTGCTCATTTTCTTGTAGTCTCCTAGGAGTTCCTAATAATGATCATTAAAAAAATGATAATAATCAAAAATATTAGAATAATAATCATAATAATAATTATTCGAGTGCTTTTGTATTACATATGAAAAAGATTTTTGTTAATCATAATCCTACAAAATAGAAATATTTAGTAGCCACTTCTGTGTTTTCCACATTTTTATTGTCGAGTCTAAATGTAGCAATGAGACTGTGCCATTATGAGGACAATTTATGTTTCAATTTACTTAAAACTTTCCCAGTCCTTTTGTCTTTGTATCCTTTCAATTCCTTTACCTGTCCTCTACTTTTCCTTGCTCCTGAATTTGTTGCAATTAACTTATCCTTTCTTTCAACTGTTATACATGTTTTTATTATTTTTTTAACTGCTTTCATCTTCACTTAACTTTACAGTTGTTTTCATAACCTCTGGTTCCTTCTTTCCTCAGTTGTAACAGTGGCATTTGGGACTCTAGTAAAATGTTAACAGAAGGTTCCATATGATTATTTCTCTTTTTCTGATTCAGTCCTTTCAAAAGATGTCCTTCCTAATTGTTTTCAGCTTTGGCAATTTGATCCTTTGGCTAAGATTTCAATTTAATAAAATAGTGAAAAAAATGTGAGCTGGTCAGGAAATCCTAACTTTTTGGAGCTTGATAAGCGCAGCAGATTCTAAGCTCAGAATTAAGGGTGCATTTTTCCTCTAGTGTATCTGTGGAGTGTTAGGGCTTGGCAAAAACAGAAGCTCATGTTAAGTAGAATGCTAGTTAAAGCTAGATGATAATGAACCTTATGAGTGGACATCTGTTCGAAGCTCTAGCATTTCAAGAGCTTGGACATACAAATTATTTTCTCAAGCCTAGAGTCCAGAACTTTCTCCTAAGGATTAGTATCTACATTTTCTTTTCCCAAGAACTGCGTAACCTTCCCTCCTGATTTTTTTTTCAAAAGTTGACCGGTTTTTGCAATAACTTTTTACATAACATCTAAGAAGGAAGAGGGCTTGTCCGCAGAAAAGGTAAAAATCAGTCAAGATTCAATTTGTATGTCCCAGTCAGCATCCAAATCTCATTTTTACATGTAATTTTAAATTGCTTTGTCTTACATCAATCAGTTATAAGAATAAAACTAATCCATAAAGTGGATATAATTGCAGGAGCAGAGTTTAGAAGATGGAATTGTTGCCCTCCATGCTCTGGTCATACTGTTGGAGTGATGCCTCTACTTACCTGCAGGCTTCTAATTCCATAGATATTGCATTCTTTTCTGGTTTTCTACAGGAAAGGTGAATACTTTTTGGACTATGCTGTAATCGATGCATTAAGTGGTTTATCCAGAGATTGTCAGTGTGAAACCCTTTCTAAATCATCTGAAACTGGTAGGGTGTTCAATCACCTATAAAAGAAAATGAGCTTTTGAAATTGCTTTTTGAGAGTACCCTAATGCTCTTAATTTATTTTTAGTTTCCAAATTTTCTTCTGTAATTTCAGTTATGCTTAAGGTGATGAAGGTGTTGTCTGTTTAATTTCATGAAGCAAGTTCCTCAGGGTAAATGTGACTCTACTACACAGTACAGAAGTGAAGGCTCAGGGGACTTTTGGATTGGAATGAAAAGGACTTTGTGAATATAGGTTCTTACTGAGCTAGGGAGTAACCTACCTCACGTAGGATTTTTGGGCTGCAATTTTTGGATTTTGACACTGAAAGACTTCCCAGATTTTGTCTTCCCAGGTTTTTTGTCTTTATTTTGAGAGCTGGCATGAGATACTTATTCTGACTGATAGGACACTTGGCATTTGTTTACATATAATGCACTTGCTCAAGTTGCGCTAGCTTATATCCATTTGCCACTAATAAATACCTGTGCTGAAGATAAACTGACATTAACTGTCAGTACGGTGGTAATACAAATTTTTTTAATTGAAGGTTTAGCAATTTTTACAATGGAAAAAAATCAAACTTTCATCATCTCTGCTTTCAAGAACTAGCATTTTAACTCACTTTGTGCAAGCGATGCTAGCAAGCTGGTAACATCGCTATGCTTATTGCTAGGTTTCTATAGAGCTCGTCAGGCTGGGGAAATGAACGTATTCTTCCTCCAGTGGATCCTTCATGGACAGTCTGTTCTGACACTTGCCCTGCTCAGTGGGAGATCACTATGAGAAACATGGTATTTCCAACAGCAAGAGCTTTGTGATACCGGTAACAGTGCTGGGTTTTTAATGAAATCCCTCTGGTTACTAGCTGGCACATAACTAGGATTTGGAGACACTATCTGGCTGGAGCACGATGGTACAGTATGAGCAAGCAGTTTGAGGAGGGATCAGAATTAATGTTCATTCTTTCATGAAAGAAGGTTTACAGGTTTTCATTGTAAAAGGCATACAATCTCAGAGCCATACTTCTGATATGAACCTAACAGCAGAGGCTGTGAATCCTTTTACTCCAATTGCATGAGACCAGAACACCAGTCATCTTTTTCATTGCAGCTTACCTCAGACATTCATGCAAACATGGCAAAATACCAAATATAGCAAATATACCAAATATTCCAAAATACCACAGGTGCAGCCAGATACTCCCTCGAAACGTCCATTAAATCAGCCTATGGTAGGGTATTCAATCAACTATGTATCACATGTGGAGCACATTACATCTGAACTTCTTAAAACATACTTTACATTTCAGATGAAATTTGAGAGTTTTGTTTTGATTTATAAAATCCTGTTTAATATAGGGCTTGTTATCTAAGAAACCAATTATTTCCCTATCTTCTGACTCAGCAGATGAGCTCAGCTTGGGTGCTTAAACAGACAGTCCCTAAGGACTGTCTTTGGGGTTCAAGGTAGAAGATTTTCAGGGCCTTTGGGTTCTGGAGATATTCAGTGGCACAGAGACCAAGGACTCCAATCTTCTAGACATATTAGAAAGCTTGTGTATTTACTCAGGCCTTCTCAGAGACAGAGTAAGTGAAGTGTTGTGGGAGGAGCATAAAACTGCCATTGTTTGTAAGATGTCACTGTAGATTTTTTGTTTGTTTGTATGTACATATTAATTTCTTTTAATTGTATCCATACTTCATATTAGAAACACACTATAATGTGAATACATAAGTAGTCTCTCTCACCAATTTACATGGCTAAAATCATTTTTAAAAGATGACACACAAACCTACCCAAATGAACCAGTGGCCAAACAAACCGTGACCAGTGTATTTAAATCCAACCTGAGAGCTGAGCTGCACATTTTCGCCTTCTCCACCAAAGACTTTCAATAGCATTTGCTGTACTTCTACCCACTGAAGAATTTTTAGCCACTTAACTTGCACAGCCATACATCCGGGACTCCTGACCCCCGAACTTCTTCTGCAGCTTAATCCAGGTCTCTGTAAAGATCCCTAGTCAAGCTCACAGGATGCCCTTGACCACTTGTCCAGCCTTTCCGGGATCATTTGGGAACTTCTTGTATGTGTATGAACATCATTCTCAAATTGCTTTCCTAAGAATGCATTTCTCCTTCAGAAATTAAAAATTCATGCCCATTTACAATTCTACATTCTAAGGAAAAAAGACAACTTCCCAAAGAGTAAATAAATAATTAGATAAATATAATCATGTTCTTAACAGAGCAAAAAGTCTTCATGTGTGATTTGACTTTTTTTTTTCATAAAAGGCAATTGCCACCATTTGTAGGTTTATATTAATGAGATTTTATAATAAGTGTATGCATGGTTCTAACTTAATAGAAATTGATATACTATCTTTTCAGGGGGGGGAAACAGGCTTTTTTTCAAGTTATACTTCATAAAAAAACTTTATTTGATCAGGCTTAAAATGATGTATTTTCTGCTTTTTAAGTTGTTACAACAGGCATGCTATTTTGTTATTTTACAGGAAGATATTTATATATGTACAGATATGTATATACATACATATTCACATTGCCTCTGCTAGCATAACAAAGTAAAAATCTGTTGGGGGGGCTTCACAGCAGAACAATATGTTACAGCTGCCTTCCTTTCTCTCAGAAAAGATATAAAGGATTGTTTTTCCTTTTACAGTGATCCCTTAAGTCATGGCAACCTTCTCCAGTTGCCATTAATTCGACACCCTGACAACTTAAAGACAACGGCAGCACATCAGATCTAAAAGGAATTGTGTCTAATTTTCTCTGCTAATGCATTGTATCTGCAGAACTGATATTAAAGGTAATTCTGCACATCATGTCTCGAAACCAGATACCAGGAGGGGATGATGAACAAATTGAAACCTCTTGTGGGAAAGAATTTGACCAAATCCTAGCATTCCATAGACCATTCACATGAAATTGATAAGACTATTGTAAATTACTCCAGTGACTTTGAAGAGATGAAAAGATATAGACCTGTAATAGTAAATAAGAAATAGGAAAAGACTATAGAAAAAACTAAGTTAATGTTTGTGTTGTTCAGGGAAAATTGCAAATAGTAAATTTGGCTTTGAAAATAAATAGAGGCTAATATATTTAATAATGAAAAAAAGGCTAATATTTTTCATAGTTGTTTCTTTTTTTTAGCATTATTTTAAGAACTACAATTTCTACAAACATTAATTCATAGAAGGATGAAAGTCATACTGCATATCCATGCCTTTTTTTTCCAATGAGACCTCTCTCTACATTCCCTTATGAGAAAGCAGTTGGCTTTCTACAAAAATTTTTGTACACAACATGGAAAAGTATTTACAGCCTCAATCTTGTCTCAGAACTGAAATATCAGATGAGGCTGCGTGAAACACCACTGTGATGGCCTTGACTGATCTGCCTACTTTTAAATTCTTACTAGCTCTTCAGTATAATTAAGAACAATAGCTGTTAATTGCCTCATAAGTTTGACCCAGAAGCCAAGAGAGTGCAGAATGTTTTTGAGGTACCCCTGTACTGGGAACAAGGTAGTCTACAAATCATTTGATCACTAAACTATAGGAAAGGAGGAAGGGGTCGAACGATGGCATTACTCTTCATCCTTCACTGTACACCATCATGTTGCAAGCCTTCAGCATTAAATTTTATTGGCTCTAGGTTCAGAATCCACTGCTGATACAAAGTAGGCCTTTATATCTTTAAGAATCTAAGTACCTGGAGTGTCTTGGTTTGATTTTATTTTGGGTAGGGAAGAGAGGAAAAAAAGATGTAGGAAGGCGATATTGGCATTCTACATATCCAAAATACCTTCAGCACTCAAAAGATTTCCCTGAATTTTTCATAAAATATTATAAAACTTTAACTTAAAACAGCTAGCTTCTTAAAATGCTACTTAATTTAGAGATTTACTGTGTTTAAAAAGTAAACCAGTGGTATGCAATATTCTAATATGGTTCATTCAGTGTATGCAGAAGAATGTCTATTTAATAGCTAGAAAAGAAACAAGTTGCAAACACAGCCAGGTACCTCTAACAACTATTTTCCTTTTCTGAAAACAAGGAATTAAATTTTCTTTTGGTAAGACTTTTTTTTTAAATAGAAATCAAAAAAGTTTTTGTATCATAATTCTTAATATTTACCACACTTGAGTGAAGCCGCATTTTATTGGTTAGCATCATATTTAACACAACACATTGTGAAGCACATTACTGAAAAATAATAATAAAAAAAAAGGCTTGTAGCCTAACAACGACATTTACTTGTGTCATGCTTACAGTAATACATATTTTCTCTTAAGTGGTTATCTTTTTCTGTAGGGGAAAAAAAGTGTTTCCTATTGAAATTAGTAAAATATATCTCAGATAAATTTGAAATCTTTTATTCAGAAATACATATTTACATTGGAAATGGTAAAAGTCAGTTTGTTTAGATGTCTCTATGGGTTCCTTAGATATCAGTTCTTCATTTGGCACATAGACGATTACTTTAAGCAGTGGGTTTCAGTAGTATTTCTCAAAATTCCTCATGTGATTTCCCATGAAAAGGGAGGATCTAATTGGATTTTTAATCCTTAGCTAATCAAGCAACACATTGCATATACTGTTTTAGTTAGAAACTGAAAAGTTCTTTCCACTGCCCTATTATAGCAAGGCAAGTTTGTATGTAACTTGAATCAGTAGAAAAATAACACGGTAAAGTTCCTATACTGTATAGATGTTACATGAAAACAATGCTCTCCTTTCTTTAAATTGCAGCCAGTGCCTAGCCTTTGATGAAGCTATGGAATAATGGAGTGCCATGGGCTATTTTCTTCTGCTTTCTACAGCTCAATACAGGGCTTGTCTCTTCTGTTTGTTTTCAGCTAATTGCCTCAAGATCTAATAAGTTAGTGATGATGTATGCTGAGCACCAGTGACCCCTTGCCAAAAGAAATATTATGTCGCACCAAAGTTTAAGGAGCTAGGTTTTTATCAGCCAAATATCTTTTCCCTAAAAGGCTCTAATTTCCACTGTGTAGATTGTAAGTGGCATCCATGATTGCTCTGGTTCTTTTAGATGACTAAGACAGAAATAATACTTGAGGGGAAAAGCCAATGTAGAGGCCAAATGCTAACCTACATGTGTTGTCTTACTATTGGAAGGTTTTGGTATTTGTTGTTCATCATACCTCAAAGGAAAAGCACTTAAGAAATGATCAATTTAACAGAACATTAAACTTAAATTAGATGGTTACTCAAGTTTTTCTCTTTGTATATAATTTTAATGATCTTATTTTAAATGCTCCTTGCTTATTTTCTTCTCCTCAGAGTAAAGATATCCTGTGAAAGCAAAGATATTAGCAGCTACTATCAATAATATTGAAAGTTTTAACATATAGAAGTAATTAATAGAATGAGGCCTAGGTAGATAACTTACCAATTCTGCAATAAATAATATTACACAGATTGCAAGTTAAAATATATTTTCTTCTTTTAAAAAGTAAGATACTCTTCTTGCAAAGTTGAGGTTCCTTCCAAGGAACTTTTCTGATACTCTTAAAGTTTTCCTTTTTTTTCTTTTGTAATTGAAGCAGCATTCTTTGTCAAGGTGCTTAATAATGGGACTTTTATGGAACAAAATAGGCAAATATTCAGAAAATTATAGAAATTACAGGAAAAACAAATAATTTCCCCATATGTGGAGTCATCACACTGCCATGTTAAAACAGTTTCTCATGTTACAGGGTAGATCCAACAGCCTGAACTTTATAAAACTATCGGTGTTGTAAAGTTCCTAACCTAGATACCTGGCTGCTCACCAGAATTGACAGCCCTCAGCCCAGTGGAAATACTTGCCATTGGAGTCCCAAAAGTCAGCCTACTGGTGAGGAGATCCTTCCACTGGTCAGCAAGAGACATGGAGAACAGGTTGTGTCTTGACCCCAGGGTGTAGCTAAGGAGTATTCACTGGGCTCATTTAACAATTCTCTGCTCATCATTTTTTCTCCTCTACTTGCCTGCACACTCGCTCCTTCCCCATCCTTTGCACTACAATGTTTGTGCTGCTAGTGAGCCCATTTATCTCACTGCCTGGCAGAAAACTTACCCAGGAAAGAAAAGTACGTTTTCAACTGTGCTAGAAAATACACAGGCAGCTGAACCTGCAGCTCACCAGAAGCAAAGGCCTACAAGATGAAAGGAGGAAGAAGCATATTTTTTAAGATTCAAATGTGAAGCTGAGCCCATTTTAATCTGTATTACTTTGGTCCTACAGTCCCTGACTGACCATTTCTGGAAGATTTCTCACACTGGCACTGGCACTGGTTTGGCCAGGTGGTTCCCTGTCTTAGAGAGCTGTTCTCTGCAAAGTCTCAGAAAAAAAAAAAGACTTCCAATTATTGCTTCTTCCACAAAACAGGAGGTATGGCACATGGTCCCAGTTCTTTTCTACACCCTAAGGGATATAGGCTTGCATTTTTCAATGCTCAGGTGAATGCACAGGCACAGACAGGCTGCAAAGCATGATGACGTGGGGAACTCACACACCCTGATCCAATGACTATTTTGTATAAACAGTGAAATGTGCACTGCTTCAGAGACTGGAAGACAATCTAAAATTATTTTGCCTCAGAATCATTATTTCACTATTTCTGATACCCTAAATAGTCTGTTGTCCCACACCACATGGAATAGCTGCAGCACAAAGAATCAAACCCATGGCTTCTGCACGCAGATCACAGGCTTTGGCATAGAGGATCCAGAAGAGAAAGAAGAAATGAAACGCAGGTGTCCTGTGCAGATGCTCTGGTCTCTGAGCTGTTGGATAACAGGCATTGATTTCTCTTTGCTGCATTTGTGCCTCTTTGCAGTGGCTCAAATCATTACATGTCCCAGGAAAATGCCTACTGCTCTGGGTGGTGCTGGTGAGGTAAGTGGAGGAAACATGAGCCTGAAAGCTCTCCAATATTACCTGAGTGTCTGAACAGATTGGGATTCCCCAGAGAAGAGGCAGTTCTTGCAGGGCCCAGGATCAGCCAGCTCGGGGTGAAGGCAGCTGAACACATAAGAAAAAACAAACCTATGGATTTTGGATGACTCTGGGGTCAGATGGCAGCTGAGAAGGAATGCTGAGACTCAATATGTTGGATGTAAGAGGGGAGCTTTGTCATTCTTGTACCTTTTAAGGCATAGTCAGATCCTGACATGTCAGGAAAGAGGTTCAAGCAAAATATTAAACCAAAATATTTAAATTCTAGATGAGCTGCTAGCAAAACAAAAACAAAAAAGCAATATTTTATTTAAATTTGCTATTATATCAGATAGTATCAAGAGTTCTTATCTAATTTTAAATGGGAAATAGGGAAACTTCTGGGATTTATGAATTAATATCAGGAAATTGGTTGAAACTAATGAAAAGTAATGAATAATGTATAATGAAACAACTGAGTGGTCATGACATGATAGGAGCAAAGGCAAATTTGCACACATCACAATTCTCTGCTTTACAAGCAAATAATAAAAACATATTATCTTGTACGTTCAAAATAGCTAACACTGCTTATATACGAATTTTAAGCAGTCATGAGGTGAGAGCTCAGGTTCTGCTTTTGGCTGGAAAATAGCTAAAAGTCAGAATCCAAGTATAAAGGGATTTTGGTTGGTTTTGGGGTTTTTTCGTTTTGTTTTTTTTTTTTTTTTTTTTTACAGGGTAATACATTAACAGCTAGGTATCTCACAGTTCCTTAATAGAACCAGCAATATTTAATATTGGTGAGAAAAAAAATACATAGTAATTGTGGAGTTTTCCTTTGTCACAGCATTTTTAATCTCCTTTGATACTGTGATCAGTCCTGCTTGATATCTATCTATAAACACAGTTGTCATAGAAAGGGTTAAGAAATGACATGCCAATGTTTGCAAATGCCAGTGTTCTTTATACTGGTCAAAATTAGAGAAGACTTTGAGAAGCTTCAGAGGGACTTATTGAAGCAAGTTGAGTCGGCAGTTTGATGGTAGTTAAGAATCAGTGTCTTCCTAATGAAAAGAAATATACTCTGGAGACAATAATGTAAAGTCAATGAGATTGATGCATGTGCTTAAACTTAAGTGTGTATTTGACTGCCTCGCTGAATTAGGATGGCATTACATTCTTAAAGTTAATTCACTGCTATACACAATGCATCTTGAAGTCTTAATGATTCTTAACTATTATAACTATTGCCTATTTAGAGTAACACTGTGGTTTTTAATTTCCTTTTTTAGGATATTACTTCATCCAATTAGTGACTTATTGTGCAACTACAGAACCACTGTTAACTAAGACATTACTTTAAAAAGTAACATTTTAAAATGTTGTCATCTATTAGCTGCACAGGAGGGTTAGAGGAATCTCCCTAAAAGACAGGAACTGATTCCAGAGAAAATCAGAAATCCATCAATAATGTCCAGTTTTCTAGAGATCACAGTACATGCATTTATTTTCTTCTGATATATTATTCCATCTTGTTTTGGATTAAATGTTCAATATAGCATTTATTTCTTCCATTATTTTATGATGTTGTTAAATATGTATTGTTCCATACTTGAGAAAAAGTTGGCAATATAATATGCTAGAATAAAAGAAATAAAAATATGTTGCATGCATGAGTCTTGATTATTTGAAACATTGTTTTGTGTAATGTGATTTAACCCCTTTTCTGATTGAGATCATGTTTGCTATTCCCTTTGTTTAAAATATGTCTAAGAATTCTATTTCTCCTGCAAAAAATAAATGATGAATTATTTATACATACCAATTATTTATTATCATTTATGCAAAGCTTGTCATATTATGCATGCATAAGGGGATTAAATCACTGTTAACCCATAATGCCTTTAGGGGCATTATATGATAGGCAAAAGGTTGCTTATGTTTACTATTGTAGATAAACATATACATTAAGAACATACATATTGTTTATACAAATTGCCAAGCTGAATATCAGTTCTGTTAGGAAAGTAAAGTGTTTATTGAGCAATTGGTTTTATAAATAATGACCAAGTAATCTATTTAATGCGGTATACTTTCTTTCTCTAGCTTAAAGATATGAGCTTTTTTCAACTAATGATACTCAAGTTGAACTTAATTCAAACCTGAGAAATGGAAGTAGTATAAAAATGCACTCAAATGTTTTCTTTTCTTTCATTGCCCCTCCTGAGGCAGCTCCTTCATCAGGTAATGATGCATGATTAAGCTGTAACAGTTCAATAAATAGGCACAATGTATAAAATAATAAAAGAATATTATTTCCTATTATTTCCAATAATCAATCTGAAATACAAGGCAAATTCAGTGAGATAGCATTTTTATACTAACATAAGTAGGTGGAAAGATTGGACACAGTTGCTTTAATGGACTGCAAAAAGGAAGCACTTTTTTGCAGGGTGTGGGCCAAAGTTATATTTAGTAGTAGAATAATAAAGCAGTCCGTATCTTTTGATATCACACTGTAAAAGAAACAAATATATTTTAAGTTTTTATAGACAAATATTTTTTCCAGCTTTAATAAAAAAACAAGTGCATTTAGTTCATATAGGGATTAGGGCATTATGTGTGTGCTTAAGGACATTTCATATAACGGGAGTGTGAGAGAGTAATTCAGCAAGAGTCAAATGACAACAATTTAATGCAGTCACTCTCCAGAGTTGCAAGATCCTGTTACAAATATGGTTCAGGTCACAGTCTAAACATAGTTAAAGGTCTCAACCTAGTTCCTGAAGAATGTGAGTTCACATAACAAAACCTGCCCCTCGAAAGCACACACGCAAGTCTCTGATCAAGGCATTCTTGTTCTCATCTTTTCTTGTCCTCATCTTTTCTTGTCCCACTTCAGCAAAACAACATGTTGGTTTCTTGACCTATCCTAGTCTGACTCCCACAGCAGCTTAATTTGTTTCTGTTCACTCCAGAGCCTACAGGTCCCGAGGATCTGTTGTTTTAGCTGTCGTGGTGCTTTAAAGCCTTTCCTAAGCAGCCAGCACAAACATGCAGGATCCTCGGAACTGAAGGTTGAGGAATTGAAAATAACAATGAGTCCTGTGGCAACAGAGCTGAGGCCAGCTGGTTAACTGATCTTGAGCAAGTAAACTGGAAGATATTGTATAACTGTTATTGTATGTAGATTAGGAAAAGGTCAGGTCAGATAAACCACATCTTTTCCTAATTTAGACAGGCTGCAAAGAAGTCAAAGGTTGCCATTGTCTTCAGCACCAAAATGTTTGTATGGCCTTACCTTTAAACTGGGAAGGAGTCATCCAGAAAGTCAATTCTTAAGGTTTGGCACATACCCACCTGCTATGATCAACATGGTCTGAAGCTTGGCGTAAGCCCTTGAGGTGACCTCCATGCTAAAAGCACTCCCAGGGAATCAGCAACTTCAGCCCTGTTTCCAAACCAAGCCACTTTATGAAACCTAGCCCTATCAGCAGACCCATTTCCCCATCTCAGATTAGTGCTGTTACATCTTAGCTTTCACTAACTGCAACTGCAGCCTTGTTTTAACCAGCTGCACCGAAGCAATATGCTGCAAATAAAATTCTCCCCTTGTTTAGGTTGATTTGATATCAGAACAATGCCCTGGCTTATACTGAGTTATTCTGATTAAAACCAATACAAGCGAGATCAAAATCAAGTCCACTGACTGCAAAAAGCAAAAGAATGTATTAAAAGAAAAAGTAGTTTGAGGGCAAGTAAAACCTCTAGCTTGTTTTTTTAATTAATATTTTCTTTTTGCGACATAGCCCCAGGCATCCAAATATATATTCCTCTAATCCCACTTGACCTCAACACAAATGTTTATGCCAAGGGTGTTCTCATGTTCCCAAGACTGGGGTTTAGGATAATGGATTCTACCAAAGGGCATTCTTGCCTTTTTCTTCTATCCTTTCATTTCCAACCACCTTTCCATCCATGTTTTAATACCGATTCTCCTCTCTCCCACAGATACGGTCTCATGCATAATATTCCTACAGATGCTACACTAAGGGCCATGCCTACTACAATCAGTACTAATAAATGCTTTCTTACCTCCTAGCTACTGGGCTGAAGTAAAAGAGGCTCTCAGTTTCTCTCTACCTCTGGGTTCTCTGTATGTGTTACTGCTATCTAATTTCTGCACATATGATCCATGAAGTCAAACAAATTTGTTACTTAATACGTATAATATATATAAAATGTATAGAAAGAGTAGGCAGGACAGATTTTTACAATGTATTTGCTGACCTAGGAAACATATTTTTAAAGAGTGAATCTTCTCTTAATTCTTTTTCTTTCAGTTTATGGCATGACTTATGTAAAAGATAGATCTGAAATAACATTGCTATCAAAAGTGAGCAGATCAGGACTTCATTCTGTGTTACAGTCAGAAATGAGTGCACAAGCTTTCTGTGTGCATTCTTAATCATTCTTTGTCTTGCATAAAATGCAAATCCATACTGAAATTATGATTATAACATTAGTCAAAATAGCATGCAAAAATGTTGTCACTTATGTTTATTAACCAAAATAAGCTTTCTTTGAAAATTTGACTGATGAAAATCAGTAACAGAGAATTAAGATGAAATTTTCTTCTAGGTACCTGTAAGCACTTTGGAGTGTTTCCATTGGAACATGAAAAAATAGTTATGTCATGTTGTGCTAATATTACTACTAATTCCTTAACTTTAATTTTAGAAGTAAAAGTTTTTCTGGTGTACTGTTTTGTACATTTCAAAATGGTCATATAAGGTCATAACAAAATGTACTCTTTCACATCTGAAAAAAAGTGTACCAAAGTAAAGTGTTTAAAAGTAAAGCCCCTATTTACCTATTCTGCCAAAGTTTACATTTAAAATCCATGTTTTGTTTACACTAGTGATGATATACCATTCACTCAAAATAACTTGATGCACTTCGACTATTTTTAAGAAAAATTCTGATGGTAAAAGTGAAAGATAAAAAAACAATGTACGTAAAAATTAGGCTTTGTCAGAGTAAGAATCTACTATTTTTATCACTTTTTCTTTTCTAATCCGTTTATATATGTGGATATATACTTTAGTCATATTCTTTTAAGACATTTTGTATAAGAGACATTTAACATCAGTTTGACTAGAGTCTTTCTATTTATTTGGCTTCAAGAGAAATATCTGCTAAGCAACACTACAGATCCAGAATATGATTAAAGTTATTCTGATACAATACCTTCATGACAAAAATGTAGTTTGGGAAATGGAGGAGGAGGAATTTAGGAACAGAGAAAGATTAGAGGCAAATTAACCTATGGCAGAGGACCTGAAGGGCAAGTAAGGAATCAACAAGCAAAAATCAGAACACAATTCCCTGAAACAGTGCTTGCTTCTGTCTTTTCTTTAGGTCACCCTTACTCAGGATCTCTGGTCATGGAGCCTACAGTGAAAGCTACTGCATTTCACGTTATTTGAACTTGGGCATATTACTGTTCCTAAACTGCATTTCCAAAACGGATTGCTAATAGCCACTTATGGGAGATACTGCTACATGATTAGTGCCTGGTCATTTTCTCCTGAACAAGGAAAAACATCTAAATATCATCATTGACTTGATCATTGCTCAGGGACTCTGACAAATAAACACTTTTAAGTCTTGACAACTGATTATGGAGGAGAAATAATTTTAAAACTGTTGCAAAATACAAACAGGTTGTAGTATGTAAAACACAATTCCCCATGTAGTCATATGCACATACACTGATATTCATTCCCTGAATCTTAAAGTAATTTAAAAGGATAATTACTGTGTAGTGCCTGAATTGGCTCCTCAGAGGGTTAGTGTCCACCCTGTTTGTCACTGTTTCTTGCCTAATCCTGTCTAATGAGGGTTTATGTTAACATGGCTAAGCACTTCCAGATATGCGCTACCAAGCTATCTAAGCTTAGAGGAGACATGCTGTTCAAATGTCACTGCCTTTGGCTATCATGCTATAAGATACTGATTATTACTTATTATGTTTTGCATTCAAAAAGCTGCCATTTGTACTTGTTTTTAGGCTCTTGTAGTTCTTGTGCAGGTAACAAACAATGTTTGTATTTTTCCTAGATTTACATTTTTTAATATCCTTACTCTTTCTTTTGTTAATAACTCTCTCAGTGAGGTGAAATACATTTGATTTACTGCTTTAAAGCATTTAGAGCAATTGAAACAGAACTACATCAAAAATCACCCTAAAGTTTAAACACTGCGAAGTATGCATATATATATATATTTATATACATATATGTTGGGGGGTTGGGTTGGGTTGGGTTTTTTTTTTTTAATTGGCTTACTGTCACCTCATCAGAATACTTCAGTATAAAAGGTTAGTTCAGGTTTATCTGGTGTGGGCTAGAGGTTTTCATTTCAAAGAAGAAAATTATTTCTTTTTTTTCTCTTTCTTCCTGTTTTAGAAGCTACCAGACCCTGTAGAGCATAAAATATCACAGTCAGACCTTTTCTCTCTGGCTAGTTATGATTATCCTTTCCAGATAGGAAGGCATCCTACTAGAGTCTGAAGAGAGAGGTCAGTCTTCAGATCTGAGATTTGGTTCGAATCTTTTTTTCATTCCAGAAAGGTGAAGATTCACTCTTGTTATAATTGCCTACATTAGCTATTTCTACACTGCTGCTAAAAAGCAGTCTCAGGAGTGCAGGCAAGCAGCTGACTAGCTTGTACTCTCCCATCCACACTATTGCCTGTCAGGTTGCCTAAGGCCTGCCTGCAGGCAGCCCATGAGCAGCCTGTTTGGGCGTAGCTGGAAATGCGCTAAGCTACCAGACACATCAGGGATGGAGGGTCCTGACCACTGACTCCCCTCCAGATGCAACACAGAGATATCAGGGCAGACCCTGACGTCGGTTTTCCACTCCAGGCAAGTGTGCTGGCACAGCTGCCGTGCATCCCATGCCTTCTGAAGGAAGAATCCTCCCGCGTGCCAAGTTCCCTGCCCAAGATCAAGCGCAGCTCATGCAGAGGTGATCAGGCTGGCATGCCCTCACCCCGGGCAGAGAAAAAGAGGGAAACAGGGCAGCAGCACCCAGCACCCCTATGTCCTCATCCTGCCTGGGGCTGGGGCTGGCTTCCACTTCCTTGGTTCCTTCCATTTCTCACCTTAAAACCCTGAGCGGTTTGTTCCACTGTGGGTGAAGTGGATATCATTGTGATTCACAGAAACAGAAGTGCATGTGTTTGTACATGTGTGCTTAAGTCAAGCCCATAATCCCAAAATAAATTAGCCTGAGTGCTTACATTTTCAACCAGCTAAGTCTTTGGGCGTATCACTGATTTATACAGTTGTATTATATATAAAATGTAGCTATATCTCAGAATTTAATAGGGAGCCTTGTGAAACACTAGAATTTCTCTTTCCGCTGCATAGTAGTGTTGCTATAGCTGAGGTAAACACAGTTGTGTGTGCCAACATTTTGCTTGGTTTCATCATGTGTGTCACTTAAAAATTGGTGTAGCATCAGTATCCAACTAAAACTCAGCCAAGGCAAACTGCAAAGCTTTCTGAATCTTCCTTTCCCTTTCTGCAAATCTGTGTTAAAAAAGAACCATATAATGCAATATGAAATTCAGAGAATTCACTGGTAAATTTTTGATACTAAAATGTATTAGTTAAAATAACCTCAACTAAAATGGAGGAAATATCAGTATAATTTAGCAGATAACAATTTCCATTTCTCCATTTCAATATTTTTCCTTGACTAGTAGCAACCTTTAGCACTATTTAGCACTATTTAGCACATCACATTACATATGATGCTGATTTGAGACCTACTTGGAAATAATTCTAGGCAACCTCCCCCTTGCTTTTTTTTTCTTTTTGTAAGAAGGAATATTCTTAGACAACTAGTATAAACAGAAACTCATGTTAGAATGGTCCTACAGAATAAGTAATAAATATCTCATACTAAACCTGACATCACTGTAATTGTTACAGTAGTAAAGTATTTCATCATTGTAACTATAAACAAAACAATAAGAAGAAGACTGGTGTCAGAAGAACTGCCATATTAGATCTGATAGAGTGGTCACCCTGGCATCATCTTCTCTTGACAATAAACTGGGGGGTGCTCAGGAAAAGAAACAATGAAATCTAAAATAAACTTCTATATACGGTACTGCTGACTCTCTGGAAACCAGTGGATTGCTTGAGTTAGACCTGTGTATGCCCAATGTGTTTACAACTACACTAGTGTGTTTATCTGGAATAAATCATAGGTGTCCTTCTTTATGAACCTGTAACACTTTTGGTGTCCTTAGGATCAGCATTGGAGCTAAAATATTCAGTCAGAATAAGAGTACAAAATCACTGCCTCAAAATTTCCAGTTCTCACCCTAAGATATTTGATTTAAAAATATAGTATTTTATTGTATATTATTTTATACTATAGTTTATTCTATTTTACAGTATGGAATGCTAACATTGTACATGAAAAATACAGTTGTATGCCTACCAGACGGGTATGTAGGTAAGGAGGGTTCAATTTGTTGAATCATTTCTGGTACACTCAGCTTCCATCTCTTCTTCAAGTTAGAAGATTATTCTTAAGGAGTAAGCCCATTCTTCTTTTAGCTACTGTCTGGAAACAGATGTCTTTGAGCAATGACTTCTAAAATTGTTTCCCAAGTCATGAATCTTGATGTAAGGAAAGAAGTAACTGGCTATAAGTAAGGAGGGGAATCTATTGAGAAAATTTCTCAAGAATATGCCTCTACATCCTTTATGTGTTATCACCTATGGACTTAATTTCTTCAGAAGATAACCACGGTGTCCCCTATTCACAGAGTGTTGTACCCACTAGAGGGAATATAGCTTCCTCAGCTGCCAGAACTCTTCCCAGCTAGACAAAAGGAAGAGTCCCATTGAGCTTTCTTGGGCTAGCAGCCACATAGGTTGTTTTCTGCTATATCAGTCCTGCAGTGATTAGTAATTACTGAAAACTGAATCTGGTCCATTGTTAATTTATTTAAATCACTTAATTTCATTATATCATAGATGAATTACAGGGACAGTTACTGGTTTGGCCACACAAAACTGTCTGTGGCCAAGATGTACAATGTTTCTCTAATTTGCCTCCAAGGGAATTTAATTAATTGTGAAGTGGGCAATATGTTAAACGCTGGAATTTGTATTAATCATTAGCTCAGTAAAAAGTTCAAATCCTGCACCACTCATCCTGACCAGGAAGGAGCAGAAGGCTGTTGCGAAACAAAGGTAGAGGCTTTTCAGCAGCTGCTCCTTCTATCCTAGTGGTATTCACAGTTTTGACTTTTACTACATAAAGTTATTCATCAGTAAAATGTACCCCAGGTCCAGCCTCCAACCCTCCAAGCACCCCAAATATAAAAGCAGTTGATTTCTGTGGTCCCAGAATGTCCCCAGCAAATCAATTTGTTCCTGTTTCTCACCGCACAAAGAAGTCCCATCAAGGCTTCAGAAGAGGGGGAGCAGAAGAAAGAGAAAGGGCAAAACAGGAACATACCATAATCACAGAAGATAACCTCGGACTGTTATAAATTGTTTCAAAGATACAATTTTTAAGTGAAAATCTACCTTTATGGTGAACTTTTCACAGAGTAATTGACAAATTCAGCAGCAATTTCACACAGCTCTAGTCATCAGTCATTTGAAATATACAACTACAGTATTCTACTGCTAATGAGTTTCAAGTGCATAATAAGTTAATTTGATTGACAGCCCTTGACCAATAATAAAGTCAGTTTTTACAGTTGAAATAAATGTTTCTACTATTGGTATACATTTATTAATTTCAGCTGTAGAAAAATAATCGTGTTTTAGCACCATGGTAGTCATAAAACAAATATGCTATCACTTTTAGGCATATGATCTTAAAATAAGCTTTTAAACAGTTCTGTTTAGAGAATGTAAATGTGAATTCAGACCTGTCAAGACAAACAGGTTTATGCATCCAACTAAGAAGTCAGGCATCTATCTATCATGTCTGCATGTGCTGCTTACATGGATTGTATTCGCAAATGAGTTTTGCCACTTATCTGAGAGTACAGATGAAGATTCAAGGTTGGATTGAGGCCTCTTTAAAACCTCATCCAGAGTGTGATACATTTAGTAAAGCTGAACTTCCTGGAGAAGATGCAATATGGCAACTATATCATGCATTCTAGTTATTTCCATGGTAGGATTCTCAAAAACCTACAGCAAGAACTGAAAACTAGCAGAGCTAACCAACAGAGCAAAAAAATTCAATAGTGTTATCAACTTTAATGTGATGAAACCATTTCTCAAAAACTGGGTCTTGAACTCTTCTTTACTAAATTAAAGATATGTTGAACACATAATGAATAAAAGAAAGTGGATTGGCTAAATTGACTAAGAAAGGCTGATGACATTCTAAGTATCTACAAGTACACACAATTTAGTTATGACGCCACTCTTGCTGCTATTGTTTTTTTGGAGGTAATTGGAAGGTTTGCAATAATATACTTTTTGATGGGGCACTAAGGAAGTATTCAAGTATGCCAACACTTTTCAATTTTCCTTTGAAGAATACACAAAGACTAGTTCAGCTGTACTGGAACTGAATTAAAATATAATTTAACAACAATATTTTCTTTTGAATCTGTTGACTTGATGATTATACACTTGATCTGGTATACAGATGTCAGACAGGAAGAATCACAGAACTCTGACCTCATATAAAGGACATGAAACACACAAAAAATAAAATACAAAAATAATTTTCAGTGTAACTCAAATATTTCACCCATCAAAAATGCGCTGGATACTTATCTGGTGCTTTTTGCCAAGTATTCTTCCAGGTTCAATGTTTTCATGGTCAGATAGTCTCTTCAGCAATGTGCCATTTATGATGTGCCATTCTTTCCCTTACAGAATGATTTTATGTGGTTCATCACATAGTTTTCACAGATTAGAAATCAAGTGAGAGTGAATGAACTAAAAGAGCAGAAGAGTACTGTATAGCAGGAGTATGCATTTTATACTTTTTTTTGTTGCAAAGTCAAAGCATTATGCCATAAATATGGTGCAGTAGTGTCCTGAATCATTGTTACTGAAGACTGGGATGTTTTGTTCCCATTACTTTTAGTAGAAATCCATACTAATGGGAAACAAGTGGTCCAGCATCTTGTATTTGTGACCCTATTTCCTATGTTCAGGGTAATGTTTTCCAAAGCAGAAAGTGGAGTCATATTCCTATCCCTTACAGGAATGGAGCTTAGTCCTCCAATAAGCATGCTCAAAATCATCATTACCAAGCTGATGGGTGCTGTCACCATAAAAAGCATACAGAAATTCAGGACAGAAATATATTGGTGCATGCATGGTTCTTAAAAAGAAACTAATGTAAAGTATGTATCATTTTCAGGTATATTAACTGAAAGTCATTATATCACAGCATTTGAAATGCCTTTTTTCAAGTGGTAAAACCTATTTAAATATACATTCAGGAGATAGTATATATGCATATAGTGTGTGCATTTAAAAACACACATGTTACATATTAAATTACATACTTCAGCACACACAAGGAAGTCTCAAAATTTTAGGCTTCATTGAGAATACATAGGTTTCTACTGCAAATGTATTGTGACAAGCTGCACTGAAAGACCTTGCTGTCATGGATAACATAACTGTAATCTTTCTGCACCTCATCAACATTGTCTTTAAGTCATTGTCCAGAGGGAAAATTGATTGGGCAAGAGGTCAATTCACTTTCAGTTCCCGTTCAATGCCATTGCACTTAGCTAACTGTGACCAATTAAATGATATTTTCTGTAAGAAAAACATTTGGTTTACAGGGATCCCCTTCCAGCTTCTGAATTTTATTTACTAGTTTCATGTACATCCTTGAAAAGCCATCAGATAGGAGAATTCTGTTAATTTTGAACTGAAATGTGAAAGGCTTTGTTTCACGGAATAAATATATAAAAAACCCAAGTGTAACTGACATTTATTACTATGATATCCCCACCTCCTGACTGTATAAAATAAATCTAGAAATCTCAGAAGAAATCACAATCTAAACCACTTAATCTCAGCTGACTCTGTTGAAATCACTGTGGGATGGATTCACAGGCCTTGAAATACAGTGAGATACTTAAAGATCAGAATCTGTTTAAACAGAACAGACTTAAGAACAGGATTAATCCTTGTCTGCAGGCATCTGTACAAGGACAGCATATCTGATATGAGAAGGTTCTTTGGTTAAACAGAGAAAACCTTTGCAAGAATCCAACCTAAAGATAAAAAAAAAATAATCAAAAGACAAAAGAGGCAAATTTATAAAAATGTGAGTAACTGCAACAGAAACAACCTGTCAGGAGGTGAAGATGTTTCTCCACCTCCTAAAGAGGAGGGGCTATATCCCTTGAAAGGTCATAAGTCTCTTGGCAGAACCTGGGTAGGCGTGGCACAGATCCAAACCTCAACCTCAGAAATTCACATCCACCTTCCACCCATCGGTGGAGTTACCTGGCTGTCTCTCTGTCTGACTGGAAAGCTTCCTGGGCGTGGTGCCCAGAAATTACCCTATCTGAGAAGAAGGCATGTGTGTGTGGCCATGGCCTGACAGGGACCCAGAAAGCAGGAGCTGCTCTGTGCCATCAAGCAAGCATGCAACGACATCGGTGGGTCCCATGCAAAGTGTGATAGCGCATGCCCTCTTCCAAAAGAAGAGTAACAGCTGTATCATCACCTCCTTTTTTATGAATTCCCTATTCATAGAGGCTGGAGCATTTGAGACTCAGTCAATATCCTCCATCTGAAAAGATTAAGAGCCAGGGCTCCCCTCTCCCAGGAGACTGCATTAACCACAAGCCACACAGCTGGGAAAGGAGGGGGCTGCTGCTGCTGCTGCTGAAACCCTACATCTGCAGGGGAAAGAATGCAGTATATCCACAGAAGATGTAAGAGGGAGTGCAAGAGGGAACATGACTCTGTGGCCTAGTGCCTATGGCACTCATCTGGGAGTAGGCAGACCTAGATTCCACTCCTCGTTTCAAGAAGAACTTCTGTATTTTTATATTAAAGAGTTATTGGTTTTGGATACCCCAAGGCTGGGCTGATGAGGTTGTTGAACCCAAATCTCCCACATTCCAGGTGAGTACCAATGAGCAAAACAACGAGCTTTTATACAAATTATAGATGCCATCTCAGGAAGCCTTTTCAAAGAAAGCAGTGGGTGACTCTTTGAAGGAGCAGACGTTGGCACCAACCAGTGGGAAGTAGCCCAGGTCTGGAGCCTGCAGCTGCCTCCTGGGGCTCCAAGGCTAGGCTGTCATCCATGGAGCTGTACGTATTGCCTACCTCCCTCAGATGAGGTGGCTGCATCCCAAATGCTTACTAGGAATTCTCCTCAGCATACGCTGCCCCCAGAATTGTGCCTTGGGGACTATCTGGAAGACTGTCAGCTGCCCTGGTCAAACTCATTCCAGGGCATGCTTATAGTTAAACATTGCAGATGATGGCATGCCAGTGCTCAGTCGCATGCCTTGGTCTGATTTAGTTTACTGGAGGAATTTTACTGGGAAAATGGTAGCTAGGGGTAGCACTGGAGCTAAGAAACCTAATCTGAAATCTCCGTGAGTCATGATTCAGATGTGGGACACAGGCCTTTATGAATAGTTTTACCAGGTGCACTGGCAAGCCAGTGGTTAACCATACCAAGTTACTTTTATTTTCAGTGTTTTTCATTCTCAGTAAAAATTTCTTTTATACAAAAATGCTCTTTTTTGTTTTGGTCATTCCCATTCAAAATCTTAAAACCAGCTATTTTTATAAAAGTAATAAAAACACTCCAAGTGTATGGATAGTAACCCACAATTCTCAGGCGGCAAAATGCATTCAGGTTTCCATCTCACACAAATGGCTTTTGCAAGTGTCTCCTGATAATGGAATCCTTGTGAGCTCTTACTGAACTTTTTTCATATAATATATGGTTACTTTTCTAAAGGCTCTGTTGTCTTTCAGCAAAGAAAAGATGGAATCAAATGTACAAGCTTACTCTAAAAATGTGTGAAAATATTATGATAAATAGAGAAGCAATATTAAAGTAAAAGTTAAAATTATTCACAGCACTAGAGGGGCAATTTTCCTGTTAGCACAGAACACGATTGGGAGTTTCATGTCTGCAGCCCACTGAGAGAAACTTAGACAGCAATTACTTTATTTTTGTCTGCAAATAGGAGGATTATGAGGCAGCAGTTAACTGGCAAAGTATCTGTGAAAATCAAGGCTGAAACAGCTGACGTGAAAGTAATAATTCTCAGTAATGCCTGAGAAAGCTAGCGCATACAGTATAGAGAACTTATGAACAAATTTCCTGTGGAAACAAAATCTTGTAATTCACTCTTAGAATGGCTTGGAATGTCTGAGTTTCAGACTGTTTCTTTGGTGTTTTAGAATTTGCTGTCAAGTTAATTAACTAACTACCATGCAAAATACAGGCTGCTGCTGAACAGATGCATTGGAACAAGCAAACAACAACAACAAGAAAAAAGCAGACACACTAGTCAAAGAATGTTAGACATGAAAGAAAGTACCTAAAGAGGTTTCCAAGGTAAAAGAAAAAAAAGCCACTTATTATTTTTATACATTGTGACACAATGTATAGTTACATGCTTACATACTATTTTTTCCTCATAAAACTCCATTCTCATTCAGACTGATTATTAAATAATTTTCTCCCATTTTCCCCCTTCCTTCACATAATTTTAATGTATTTTATTTCTCGGAATAGGTGTTCAGTTTTAACTGCTTAATTTCTACAGATCATTTGGAGCAAAAACATTACCCTGGAGAATTCCAGGAATTTAAAAGAACTCTTCCTGAAATATCTCTTTTAAAATAGGCAAATGAAACAATAAGTATTAAAATTCAATAAAGCTCTTTTATTTTTGTCATTATTGATATTACTGCTCTGTTACTAATAAAGAATATTCAACATTTTTTAAGACATTTAGGTAAGATTTTCAGTTATAGCACTGCCCTACAGTTGTAAAGCACCATTGTTATCAAGTTAAAGTTGTTTTATCTGTTCTTAAATTCCAGATGGCTAAATATGAGCTCTCTGTCTTTTCTCCTGAAAATCTTTGTATTTGAAGATGTTATTCACTATTCTCTGCTCATTATAGTAAATAGAATTCATATAATACAATCTATACTAAGTTATAGCAAGTCATTCAGAGTTTGTTTCCAGACAGTAACACACTCTTAGGGGTAAAAAAAAGTATAAGAAATAAAACATAAGAAATAAATTTTTTCTTTCACACTCTTCTAGGGTTTTTTTAACTGAATTTGTCATTTTTCAACCTAACAATGCCTCTTGACATTCCCAGGATCCTGTAACAATGAGCTCCTTGAGAGGGAAATAGCTGGCATGATCCTTGTCAGCAACTATTTATTATTAGCCTCAGAATGCAAAAGAATGGAGTAGGAAGATCCTACGGGTTGAGCCAGCACGTGGAAATCAAGGAATGAGGAAGGATTAGCTGGAAACAGGTTATGACTCTTCCAATAGCACTTTCACTCAGTGAAAAGACTCAGAGGTGTAGATGGGACCCAATTTGCTTCTACACCTGGAGTCTAGACAGTCTTCCTGACAGCCAACTGGATTTTTCTCTGCCCAATCAGGAACATTTCCTAGGGAAACCTATCATACTTGTTCCCCTCTCACATTCAGGGGGACCATTAAATCTCAGTTTGAGCTGGTTCACCAGCACTATTATTTGTCTCTGCTTACTTCTGATTAATCTTTTCTCCAGTCTCATAAATCTTCTATAGCTCTATTTTTCCCCTGCGTATCAACCCAACAGTAAATACTCTTTGCTTCATGCATGTCTTGCTCCCTCCTTGCCAGCTGTCAAGGCATCATGCTTCAAGGCAATCCTCTCTCCATGCTAAGACAGACTTGCAAATGTCATGGCTCATGGCCATCCTGCCTACCCTTGAAGTTAACGACACCAAAACATTTAGTGATATGAAAGGAAGTGCTGACATTCGATCATCCCAGGCTAGCAACTAAGAACACAGGACACATATATACCATTGAAAAAGGTGTTCCTACCTCTCATGAGGTTCCTACCATCCTCAGAGATGGATCTCTGACTGCTCTACAAATGCTCCTGATTCTTCCACAGTAAGATGGCAAACTAGATGAGGGAACTAGATCAGTCCCATGAGTAAAACTAGACAATGTTATGCCAAAGATTTATCTGGCAAAAACTTCATTATTGCTAGGCAAAATTTCACAATTATGGCTGCATCCAAACTGATGAACTAGCAGAATATGGGACTCCTAGCAAAGGTAAAAAAGCAGGGAGGCAGGAATGATCACGATATGAAGCAATTTCTGAAGCCCAACAGACTTAATGCATTACAATTCTTCAGTTTGGAAAGATACATCTACATCTATAAAAGACTGAAAAAAATAGATAAGGAGGACTATGTCTTAATGTAGAACACACAGAGCAGTGTGCTCATATGGCCAAGAAGGCCAACATCATCCTGGCTTTTATCAGAAACAGGGTGGTCAGCAGAACTAGGGTAGTGATGGTCCCCCTGTACTTGACACTGGTGAGGCCGCACCTCAAATACTGTGTTCAGTTTTGGGTCCCTCTCTACAAGAAAGACATTGAGGAGCTGGAGCATGTCCAAAGAAGAGCAAGGAAGCTGGTGAAGGGTCTGGAGCACAGGTCTCATGAGGAGAAGCTGAGGGAAGTGGGGTTGTTTAGTCTGGAGAAAAGGAGGTCAAGGGGAGACCTTATCACTCTCTACAACTACTTGAAAGGAGGTTGTAGCGAGGTGGGGGTCGGTCTCTTCTCCCAAGTAACAAGTGATAGGATGAGAGGAAATGGCCTCAAGTTGCCCTGGGGGAGGTTTAGATTGGATATTAGGAAAAAATTCTCCACTGAAAGGGTTATCAAGCATTGGAACAGGCTGCCCAGGGCAGTCACCATCCCTGGAAGTATTTAAAAGACATGTAGATGTGGTGCTTAAGGACACGTTTAATGGTGGACTTGGCAGTGCTAGGTTAATGGTCGGACTTCATGATCTTATAGGTCTTTTCCAATCTAAACAATTCTATGATCTGATGGCAGGAAATCAGAGGAAGAAAAAGAGAATAACAAAAGGAGAAATTGGAAGTAGTAAAAACTTACTTCTCTCTCAAAGGCAAAAATATCTATCTTACAAAAATCAAGTGATGGTTTATATTTGTTACAGACTTATTGGAGAAGAATAAAAAAATGCAGTTATTCTTCAGAAATAATATAGCAATCATGGTGCCTGCATGAAGCTATTGCTTCTCAACACCCTTTTGTTCAACAAGCAGAGGTTCTGACAAGGGTAGTCACACACACACATATCTCTTTGTGCTGGAAAAGATGTATATGAACTATCTATCCACATAACATCTTATAAATAATCCACTTGCTCGCCTTGTATCTGAGAGTCAGGGAGACTACAAATCAAATGGTAAGAGGGGGCTTTGCCTGCCACACCGAAGTTCTGAGGAGAGGGAAGTGATTAGCTTAGTCCTATAACACACATTTGAGTGCACCCTCTAATCCCTACCAAACCCAACAGTTCTTCATAGAAGGACATTCCACAGTGATCCAAAGGCGTGCAGTGATGAAGAGTTTCTCTGGTTTCTGTGTCAAGCCATTGATTTTTGTTATGCCATTCGCCATGAGATTAAAGAGCTCATTTGTATCCGCTCCTTGTTTCTCTTCACGAATGATACATTGTAATCAAGTCACCTCTCAACCTGCACTTTCATTAGCAATGAAATTATTTTTGCCACTCTTTTCTGAGCCTTCTCCAATTTCAACACTCTTCTAAAAATGGCCACTTTGGTACTGTACATAGGATTTTATTAAGACGATTAAGCAGTGCCAGATGCAAACATATCCCTATGCTACTTGCTCATTCCCTGTTCTACAACAGCATTAACCCTTTTAATCCCAGCAATACATCAGAGTCCACATTGAGTGACCTCTACACTGTAAGTCCTAGCCATAGTTCAGGACCATTGCTTTGAAGGACATAGTCTTACTTTTTCTAGGGAAGATCAATAGGAACGCAGCTGTGAATTGAGATACATTGGAATTGAGATACATTGAGAGTGACTACTATTTCTTCCCCTCCTCAATTATTGTATTATTTGTGTTTGCTAAATGAAACAAACAAACAAACAAGTTGCATTTATCATATTAAAGTGCTGAAAAACTGCTAATTCAGCTATAGGAATTCAAAGCTTTAAGCTGCCCTCACTTTTAGTGCAGATGAAAAGCTGCCTTTTCACAGATATGTTTCAGGTACCACAAGGGTGTGGGAACTCCAGACTTGCACTGGGATGTCCGTTACAAAAGGTTATCCGCTTATGGCAAGCCTGTTGTACTTTGTATTATTTTGCTTCCAAGGAAGGAAGGTTGGACTTGACCTTAAAGGTCTCTTCCAACCATAAAAATTCTATGATTCCATGAATTATATGTATTTTTTAATGTATGAAGGACCTAAGGAAAATAAACTATGTATGTTATACTCCCTAAATAAATTTAGTGGACTTATTGTTTTTGAAGAATTATTGGCTTCATATTGATTTCCATCAGTTGGTAATATAGCCTCACATAATCTAATTATCTCTAAGTGCACTGTGATGCCTGATAGAAGCATCAAACATGGGTTTGCCCAAGCCGTGGGCAGCATGAAATGCCAACACAACCAAGCTGTGCTTTTCAGCTATTCTTTAACTGGAGTGGGGAGCTGAAAGACCCGAAACAGAAGAGTCCTTCAGTGGCACTGATAAGAGTATTGATTATACTTTAGACTCAGTAATTAAAGCAGGTTTTCCATTTGCTTTGATCTAGCCTGATCATACCACACTTGATTTCAGAAAAAGGGTCAGGAAAGTGCATGTGAACAGACATTGTTACACTTCTAGGCCCTTTTATTGAATGCAGAAGGAAAAGAAGAAGCTATAAAGAAGCTCGTTCAATTTTATCAACAGCAAACATAAACAAATAAAGCAGAACAATGTTATAAAAGTTTGCTTCAATTAGATGTCACGTTGCTGTTTATTGCTTGTTTTAGTGTAACACTCAGAAAAAAATGGTAGGAAATACTGAGTGTGTGGGATGAGATTTTTTACTTTGTCTTTTTCCCCCCTTGCATAATCCAGTTACTGTATGTAACAGCATGCAATGGATCAGGACGTGATTATCAAGACTCATAGCGTGTGCACATCAGGAAATATTTGTTAGCTTTCTAAAAGCAACTGTGTATTTCTATTTTTATGAAGTTCATGGTTAAGTAGTATTAAGCATTGCAGATTGACTATTTTATACAGTTACAAGTTCCAAATTCCAAAATCCTCTCTTTTCCTAGATTCCCTCTAGTGAATAAAAGTAGCATTCATAGGCCTAATGTTTTATATTTATATAATTTAATAAGATCTCACAAATGGTTCTTTGTGCTATCATCTTTATTTCAGAGATATAGAATCGGATGAACAATACTTAAAGAAGTATTTTTAACCTTGAATGTCTGTAATTATATGTTTCAATATCTTTGGTACTTAAATATGTGATCTGCTTTCTTTCAAAGATTCAGACCTGTACATATTGACAGTGAAGTCAGTGGGACCTGAGAATACACAGAACTTCAGATATCACTCCATTCATAGAGGTAAGTAATAGATTTGGATGTCTAACTTTCAGCAGTTGTTTTTACATTTTTTTTGCCAATTATCTTGCCTCAGGGAGAGAGAAATCAGTGGATCAGGAGCCATAAATTACTCTCTTCATTCCCCTTGTTTTGAGTATCAGCTTCATAAATGCTTCATAAATCTTGACACTCATGTCCAAGTTCCATGGCATTTTTTTTTTAATTTTTACTATATTTATTTAAATTGTTGGCATGGGTTTTGGGGGGAAGTGTACAGTATTTTACTGTAGGTGAATAATTTATCTTTCTATTTTAAAGGCAAAGAAGCTTTGAAATAAGATACTGGCATTAAGTCCATGCTTACAGAACTCATCACCTTGACCAGCAAATGATTAGATGTAGAGTAAAAGGAATAGGTCTGATACTGCTTTCATTAATGAGAAAAAATTACATCAGAAATTACCAGAATCAATCTAAATTATTATTTAATCCTCAGTCAAACTAAGTTCAACAAATTATCAATAATTTTATAATTATGTTAATGTGTACATGGCTTCAGCTAAGCTGGAAAAAAAGACCAGCAAACTGCAAGACTTTGTTGGGTGTTTCAAACTCTGCAACTCCAGGTGGTAATGGAAACCTCATCCACAGGGAAGTGGCTGGTGCCCAGGGCTGGGGCTGCCCCATTGCCCCTTGGTCCTGGCTAGAGCAGTGGGATGCGCCCTGCCCTGATGGAGCTGGGGGAGTCCCCAGCAGTTCTAGTATCTGACCCACAGGGAGCCCCCAGCCTGCAGGGTATCCTGACTGGTATTTCTAAAGCAACACTATTTTGGGTGTGCTGTCTGCTGCACTAGGGATGGATCACTTAAATTGCCACAGATTTTTTTCTCAAATAAGAACACAGGGGAGCACGGCTGTGAAATATTACTTCTGCTTTAAATGATTAGTCTTTCCACAGGCTGAGAGCAGAAGAGGAAAATGGTCAACCTTTTGTAGTCTGCCAACCTAAGGAGACCTCTAAGCAGACTGCTAGATTGTCAGTGTGGAATTGGGGAGAGCAGTTCTCTAAGGAGGTTCACAGATCATTATTATGGCAGGTATATTTCTATTATGTCTGGATAAGTTTTTCATAAAAATATCATGTAGCTCAATATTTTGTACTTACAAGCACAGAGGCACAATATATTTCAAAAATTAAGTTGGCTTATTGGCTTATGCAGACTTGGTAATTATTTTAATCTGGGATCACTAATTCTCTGAATGGCATTTTGTGGTACCCTGTATATAATAACAAAATTCTCTTGATTTTTTTTTTTTTTACAGTGTTTTTGTTCTCAATTCTGCTCTGGCTTTGGATAAAGTCAAGGAATTCATAAAGCTATGTTAGAAAAATACTTCCCAATTAATCTTTAGTTTCTAAGCTCATATCCAAACTATATAATAAGGTTACTCATGAACAAGAGAAAAGGTACAGATTGATGTCTGAAAAGTATGTGTGTATATATGTAGATACACACTACATTTTAGCCATCACATGTATGTATACACACATATATATGTGTGTATATACTTATTATAGATATATATACATATAATGTATACATTTTTAAATATATATATTTAATTTGCATTGCTTTTCTTCATTGGTAATTGCTGAACAGCTGAAACTGCACAACTGCTAAACATTATGCAATGGGTAGCACAGAACACAAATCTGCTTTTACACACCAACGCTGCTGTTTTTCTTTCTTTCCTCTTTTTTTAATTCTACAAAGAATGCTGCCTTCAGTCAAAACCTTTAATCCTCGTGTCCTATAGCGTTTATGGCAAGAAGTGAGAAGCTCTATTTAGAGAGGCATTTCAATTCGCCCTCAGGCCAAAAGAAAAACATGTTATTTCTAATGCCAGCACTGTGGCCTCATATGCTAGGAAACTAGTGACATTTTGACACAGTCAGGGACAGTTCTGAATTACGTGGTGCTGCTGTTCATATCATAAACTGGAGCTTAAGCACTTAGTGAGCCTTCTCTCTATATCTGTAACCTTGTTTCTTTGCCAGACAAGTTACTGTCTGCAGGGAATGCAGCAACACTGATGTGGTATCTTGAGCTAGCCTGCACCGGGTGTTTTGTGAGTTACCCCACTTACTGTGGGTGGCCAACTTGCATCATCTGAGCAATTCAAGCACTGCTCCCATGCTGGGGACACATCATGTCCTGGCTTAAGGACTCAACCACCAGCTGTAAGGAGAAGTGGTCAAGAAGTACTACACTGTCTTGGTCTCCTTGCAACTCAGATAAACCTCTGGCCTGGCCCCATTCTCATGGGGAAAGGCTGTGTGGACTTCCATGTCCTGGCAGCAAGATTCTCCGTTCTTCATGTCTTCTAGATATGTCTTGTAATTTTGTCTTATAGCCAATGAGAAGATTTTGGTGCAAAAGCTCAGAGAATCAAAATGTTGAAGAACTTACAGTTTCATCAGTTTTCTGTTAATAATGTATAAAAGCAGATATTTTCATGCATGTTATTATGAACACAGCAATGTATTCCTGGATTGCATTCCGCTCTTCCATTAGCAATATCTGGTGCTACCAATATTCTGTTTTCTCTTTGACAGTACCTCAGTACAGAGGCTCTTTATTAGCTTCTGCTTCATATTCTGACCTTTAAGTGTTTTGGTAAATGAAATAATAGTTTCCTTTCTTCTTACAGCTCTTACTATCTGAAATTCTACATAAGATTCCAGATCCCTAAACCTTTTAGGACAGTTCCTTTAGAAAACTTAAATGCCTCTCAGAAAATTTCAGGTATATTGAACCTATAAAAATATTCTATCTGGATACTTCCTGGTTTCCCTGAAGGACTTCATCATGTTTCCATTTTCTAGGGAACTACTGATCTCTGCATCATCCTGGTTGTGCTCTGAAGAGAGAAGGGACTACATAGTCTGTTGGACTGCAGTGTTTTAAAATTTCTTATTTTTTATCTTAATCTCTTCATTTTGTAAGTATTAAAATTATTAGCAGTAAAGTATGATAACATATATTCTGCAGGAAGTGGTTATACACAAAGGAATAGTGATACAGGCAAAGGTAAGAGAACTGTCCTGTTATATAGGTCTCATTAGTGCACTTCTATAGGTATACATGGTTTATACAGGTATGTGTGGTTTTGCATTTTTACTAGTTTTACTAATTTCTATCACATTTACAGATATTTTAAAAGTAATTCTGAAATATAGGGGGTTTTGTCTGATATTTTGTTTTTGAATGAGATTACACTAAATTACAGTGAGTATTTAAAGTGCAGCAAAGGCTCTTCAAATATGTCCTGTTGTTTTATTCAAAATATTTCATTCACTGGAATAAAATACTTGATATTACTGCAGTTCTCATTGTTCTCTTCTTGTTTTGAGGTCTCAGTAGAAAATTTCGTTTGATGTTTGATTTATGAAGAAATTTTTGCTTTTTTTTCATGTAGATTCCTGTTATTAAAAGGCCTGAACCTACTAGTTTGATAGATTTTTACCCTGCATACTTGGGAGACAGATCCTACACTGAATTTTCCTCACCACCCACTAAAAAAGGAATATTTAGAAATTTTCTGGGGTTTGGTCACTTTAATTTTTAACGTAGCAGCACTGTACTTCAGATCTGTATTTTGTTAGGACTGCCTACATCAAGTATTTTAATATTCTTCCTTTTCAAAAAAACTAATTTTAAATACGTTCTTCAAATCTCACATTCTGGGGATGTCAACTTTAGCATGTGCAATGCTTTATAGGAGGAGAAAATGAACCCCATTTTTTGTTTAAACAAAAGTTTTAAAACTTTAGAGATGTGTAAAGATATAAGTGGCAAAAGCAAAGAATTTCACTGAGGTGGTTTCAAGTGCCTGAATGAGCACTTGAACAAAGTGCACCTGAATTCTGAAGGACGTACATGAAATGGCAGGTAGGTCTCATAATTTTAAAATCTGTGGATACAACAACCAATTACAAGTATTTTAACTACTAGTTTGTGCTGCAGAAAGGGTGGGTTTGTGCTTCCTTAAAACCATAATTATCTTGTCTTCAGTCCTGACAGTATATTGTGTAATATGAACTCATACTGTGGGAATATGAACATGCAACTTTCTGGCTTATGATTATACAGTAAACTAAGTCTGTTTTCCTCATTAAAATAACAAGAATTTTAATTGCATGTATTATTACCTAGGCTATGTAGACTAGAAAAGAAATTACATTAGGGTAGATTTGTATTATGAAGAAGACACCCTGGATGACCTTCGGGCTCAGAAAAAGACTTTGTTAAACAGACTTTACTACATTACGCCTGTTTACTTAACCATAAAAGAGATTTATTTTTCTCCTTCTACAGTATAATTATAAGGTTTATCCAATGGTGTTACAAAACAAATGATAAGAGGTTTCTTGATTTCAAAACAGATAAAATAATAAAGTGACCATTATCATAAATTTACAACTAAAATAAATGATTTCTCACACAATTTTTTAATTGTCAAGATAAACATCTCATTTTCATTGTTAGTTGCTCATAAAAATCAGACATTTTATCAGTATACACTTTCATTTATAGACATGGCATTTCCAGAGATATTTTTAAGGAAAATCATAAACAGGTAGCATAAAATATTATATTCTAAAAGGGATCAAAGCCCATATTTGAGATTAGTATGAGAAGTCCAACTGCGATAAAAGGTAGCAGTAATATTTACAAAAGTGTCTTAAAAGAAGAGAGGAGGAAATAATTGAGTTTTTTTTATTTTGTCTTCTTGTTTATTCCAAAATCCTCTTTCAGAATAATGGTTACACATTATCAATCATATTTAAGTTTGTTTATACCTTAAATCCTGATCTTTTTCTTACTTTTGTAGCCAGTCAAGGAATTGCAGCATCGATTTATTAAAGAACATAACATTCAGAACTATTACCATTTCAGAAGATGCAAAATAATCCCATCCTTTCTTTTCCTTAAATTCTTACTTTTAAAAAAAATCATTTAAATAAAAGTTAGGAGCAATAATATTTTAAAATGCAAAGAGATCAACTCTTTACTAGTATTGTGTTTTCATCGTGTTTCACTTTTTGAACAGAGGCCCTCGAGAAGGGAAGAGAAGGAAGTGCAGGGTTATGGACATCTGTGGCTTGCAAACGAAGGAAGAGGTTGGAGGGACCAGAAGAAGCCTTGGTGTCAAAAGAAAAGGGAAAACTCACAGAGAAGGACTGAGAAATATACAATGAAGCTTTGTGCTTTCAAGTCAATGAAGTAAGCTAACAGCTTTCAACAGTTATATATTTTGCATAAAAAAATAGCTCAGAACATCCGGCCTTTCTGTAGGCCTAAACCTCAGAGAAGGCTGTCTCAGCCGCCAGATCTCTTCTGTTGGAAGAGGTTGCAAAATGGTTACAGAACTGTGAAACAGGGTATTACCAAAGGTGTTGCTTCTAACTAGAGATAAGTTACTGAATAACAAAATTTTCTTTGGTATAATGCAGTGAGACCGCCTCAGTTTATGTATAATCCAAGTTTGCAAACTTCACAAACCAGGTTGGTAGTTGAGAGAGGAGGCAGCTGAAGGAGATGATTGCATACAACCAGCTGAATGATAAGGACTATAATGAAAGAAGCTCAACACAAGATGTGTCAAACTTCAGTGAGGACCATGCAATGAACAGTAGAAGAGAATTTCAACCCTGAGCCATGCAGTGACAGGCTCAGACTGAGACCGTCAATAGAGTAATTGTACAGGTAATAGTGGTAGCATTTGCTCAAGCCTTATGAATGTTCTGTTAAATAAAGGTCTGCCGCGGTGGATGGGTTTCAGCCTGGTCTTTTTCAAAGCCCTCATGAAAACCTATGTTCCATGTCCTTTTGGGAAGACAAACTAATTACAGTGCTCTGATGCTTATGGTTCTCTCTGTCGCCATTTCTGTATTGCATCCATCAGTTATCCCATGCTCTCATAAAATGTGTGCAAACCCAGCAGGAAATTAGCTACAAAACAGTGAGAAGATTTTAGGTCCCCAGCAAACTCTATTCCACCTAATGGTCAAATTAACATGCGTTTGCTCTGCAGTCACTCTTGAGATTATTGCAAAGGTCTAGATAATGGCCAAGACAGCTTGTGAAAAGGAAAATAATCAATAGGAGTATGCACTCTGATCATAATAAGCACAGAAAGGGAAACTTATGGTAGTGCAACCAGAGGGGTCTGACTACCATCCATCCGGTAGATCATTCCTTGAATTGGTGGGCTTGCCATCAGCTTGCCTGCTATGAATCACTACACCATGGAACTGAATGATATTCTATATTTCAGAATGACTTTTGTAAATTCTGATGAAAACATACTTAATACTACATTTTCATTCAGAATTGTAATACGTTTTCATAGAATCATAGAATGGTTTGCGTTGGAAGGGACCTTAGAGGTCATTAAGTTCCAAAACCCCTGCCATGGGCAGGGACACCTCCCACCAGACCACGTTGCTCAAAGCCCCATC
>JAOXJM010000012.1:92327700-92344981 GCA_026413425.1 Tringa solitaria
TTCTGGGCTGCCAGAGTATATTGCCAACTCATGTTGACCTTCTCATCCACCAACAACCCCCAAATCCTTCTCCTCACTGCTGCTCTCAATCCATTCTCTGACGAGCCTGTATTTGTGCCTGGGATTGCCCTGACCCAGGCACAGAACCTTGCTCTTGGCTTGGTTGAACTTCACGAAGTTCACATGGGCCCACCTCTCAAGCCCGTCCAGGTGCCTCTGGATGGCATCCCTTCCCTCTAGCGTGTCGACAGCACCACAGAGCTCGGTGTCATCGGCAAACTTGATGAGGGTGCACTCAATCCCACTCTCCATATCTTCAACAAAGATATTGAACACCCTGCGTCCCAGTACTGACCCCTGACGACCACCACTCATCACTCGCTTCCACTTGGACACTGAGCCATTGACCACAACCCTTTGAGTGAGGCCATCCAGCCAGTTCCTGATCCACCGAGTGGATCTTTTTTAGCAAAAAACATCTCTAAAAATGTCTTTTAAAAAAACTGCAAGTGTAGCATGTGGAATATTTAGTGGAAGAAATCATGCAGTTATTAGTACCAATTAAAGAAAAGCAGTGGGAGAACTTGGCACATCGCATGAACTTGAAAGATAAAATATGTGCAGGTCTCACTCGTTCACTAAGTAGCCATGAGTTTTCCGTTGGTGCCCACTTAGTTGGTTGAGATGTAATTTAGAAAAAAAAAGTCTAAAAATTGGGCTCATACAAGTAATTTCTCCTACAGGCTTTGGTGCTCATGATGGTCACATGCAGTGTTTGGGTGTCTGAACACCAACAGTCCTTGAAAAAGGCACATTCCATGGTACAGCAGCACTCAAACTCAGACTGAGCTTAAAACGTAAGTGCAAATGGAGAATCAATTCAGGTATATAAATAAGAACATGAAAAACAGTTATATGACCTCAGAGGAAAAATGTAAATAGGATGAAGTGATGAAAAGCAGTAACGGATGAAGGCCTGTGTTGGATACAGTAGGACTCAATAAAATGTTCCTATCAACAGTAGGAGATGGTTAATCTGCTGCAAGCTTATGACACTTCCAAAAACTCTGCACTTTAAACTCCTATCTCATCAGGTAATATTTCCTGTAAGATGCATCATATGAACACAAGTATTTCAATGTGCCAAAAATGAGCTTGGTGCAGGCTAATTCCCCCACCCACATCCCCATGAAGCTTCAGAAAGAAGCACTTATGGAACTGGTATGTGAACTGCCCTGATGAAGTATTTAAGATAATTTTACAAAGCAGTTGGAAGCATGCTCTGTCCTGAGGGCATCAGATCTTATGTGGCAGTGCTCACATAATTATCCTAAGATGGATTGCTGTATCACTCCCTGGGCCTCTGACTGGAATAAATCCCACATCCAGCTAGAGAAAGAAAAATGCGACTTGCAGGACTGGCATGAATCTTATTACATCTCAGAACTCTAAAGAGAGATTCAAACCTTTTCAATCAGTGATTTCTTTTAAGTGTCACTCAATTCTAGCCTCTGCAGAAAATACTAGCGGTACTCACATTTTAAAAACAAAAGTAGCTGAGATATTACTTTTGAGCTGAGCTGTCCCCTGAAACTACATGTCCCATGTCTCTGTGGTGTTCCTTAAATTGACTGACTAGACCTAAATGAATGACATTACATGTCTATAATTACGTGATATTTTCTCAATGTGAGGTACAACTGCATTTTTTGAGGCTGAGTTTACTGTATATACACCCTTTTCCATGACTATATTTTGTCAAATTATTGACAAAGCTGTGTCAATCTGGCAAAAATGCATTGCATAGTTCTTGAACAAGTTTTGGTTCAGAGACAGATATAAGTATGGGTTCCCTGAGAAAAATGGTCTCTCACATGTTTAAGAGACAGGAAGCCTTTGCACTTGGCAGCTGAAAAGCTCTACTAATTTAAACTATGCTTCTGTACAGCTGCAGAATTCAAATTAAAAATCACCATCACTCAAAATGTATAGAGATGGGACACACAGGCCAACACTCAGGTTGTAACTTGAGTTTACTCTTGGGCATGTATGAATTGTCAGAACCCCTGTACTGGCTGGTGTTCCAAGAAAAGAAGCCAAAGACTGAACAGAACTGAAAACAGACAGATTCTTTCTTCCCTTTTAAGTAGACAGGGTGCAGGCTACTGAAGTAGTTTAAGATTGTCTCCGCTGATGATAATCAGCATCATCATGCTTAAAGAATGAAAGAGTCACTTAATTCTTGAGGTATACCATTCACCTTTGACAGTTCCACTGGAGCCATGTGTGTTGTGAAGAACAACTGCCACAAACGCAGGCATGTACTTCTGGATGCATCTGTTGGTTCAGCTGGGAAGAAACATCCATGACAAGGTCCAAAACATTAATAAATTTGTCTTTTTTTTTTTTTTCACATTTTAGATTGTGAAAATTTAGACTTTATTTTAGAACTTCCTCCTTTTTTAAAACTCCTTTCCTCCTGTTATTAGTGAAGTTATTTGGAGAATTTATAGAAGTTTTGCTTTCAGTTCTACTTTTGAAACAGTAATAAAATAGAATATTACTGTTGTGCAGATTTTTTTCTTGTTCCTTTATTATAATTTTAAAAGAAAAGTGACTGAAGCCTGAATTTTGTTGAGCTTTCCTATGTCTTCTTGAAAACAGTAGCACTGTCTATGGGGCATTTTTAAGATAAAAAGTAATCATACTAAATGTATTTCTACACTGGAATAATACTGTCACAAAGGGAGGAGAGAAAAATATTGTTTTCTAAAAATAGAAGCCTTATAAACATATTATTTCTCCTCATCTTTCTTTCGATTGCCTGCTCAAAGTGTATCCCAGCTACAGCCAGTATTCAAGCCCTATAAACGTCTTTCAAACATTATTTTTACATTGGAATTGCCAACAAAAGTGACTAGGAAAGGGTTTATTTCTCAGTTACAGTACACTAATTTGTCCCTATTTTGATACTGGTGAAAGCATTATCAATTATGTCTGCACATGTTTATTTGTTCCAGCAAATTTATTTATTTGTTCCCTCTTTAAGGAGGGTGGATCTGGTTCTTGCGCCCTATGGCCTAAGGCTGTCTGATGGGGCAGACTTGGAGAGCCTGGCAATGTCACCACCCCACCGGGCAGAGCTGTTACATTTTTGCTGAACAGCGCAGCACCAGGAAGAATATTAATTCATGTCCTTTTTAGGCAGTACTAATTGGTCCACGAGGAGTGCAATGCTGACCTGTCTCTACTGCCTCCAGATCCCAGGCTGTTTCAGCTCATTCAGGGTATCGCGTGGCGCTGAATCACGCTCCATAGTGTTCCTACTTCAGCAAGAGCTTCCTCCACATGGCTGCAGAAGACTTGAAGGCTTGAGCTGGACTTAGTGGATATCAGATGTAAAATCAAATTAGCTGATGACCTGCTGTCAGCCAGACTTCTTCTCATATGTTGTGGAAACTACCATTGATGAAACCAGGCTGATACACTGCTCTTACAAATTTTCCATGCCGAAAAATTACTTCTACAATTCTGTAAGCATGCTGTAGCTGTAGTAGTCACAGAGCAAATGTTGTGAGACAATTGAAATTTAACTTACTCTTACACTTTTCAGTAGAGAAAGTCTTATGATGCCTCAATATATCCGAATGAATCTTCTTTTTCTTTTTTAGTTAACTCAATGTAGTTCAAAATGTAATTCACCACAGGCCAGATTCTGGCCTTCATATGCATGACAATCAAAGACTTACTGGCAGGAATGGTTTAAAACAGTGAATCATTTTACTTCCTTCAGGTTTTTGCTTGACGTTTTCCTCAGACACCTCTCCTCCACCTTTTCCACTTTACCACTGGGTTTCATATTTCTTAGAAAAGAAATGGATCTGCACTTTTAGCACATATTCCAAACTGCAGACTATTCTTAGCCACAGGGAGATCTTATGCCTTCTTCCTTGAACCAGTTCAAACATGCTGAAAGCACTTCTGCCGTGGCTTTTTTCTGTCATTACTGATATGCATTTGGACTTTTACATCTATTTGGACAGGGCAGTATTCACTATAAATAATAAAGTATTCAGGCGATAAACACAGAGAAAGTATCAACTACAAAGTCACAAATATTGCAACAATAATATGATGAAGCATATCAGAAAATGCTTTTATCGAATGAAAAACAATGAGCAAAACTAAGTAAAAACAATAAAAATAAGTAGTTACTTGAAAAGTGATTAAGTGACTTTCAATTTAAATTTTTTATCCACAAATATTGCATATTTAATCAGGAAATTTCATTCTGCTGATATGAAAGACTTTATTATGAATTGGTATAATACGATTTTTTTATCATTTCAATGGATTGAACAGACTGAACTGATTTTTTTTTTTTTTGCATTATATTATTTATATATACCTACCTATGATAGAATACCTGCATATCACAGAACTTAGCAGGACCACTCAGGCTCCTTAAGGTTTTCTCCCATCAGAAGCAAAGCTTCGTGGTGGGACTGTGTCTTCCATGCTGGAAATGGCATTCTGTACATGAAGAGAAGCAGTCTGATGAGCAGAGGGAACCCGGCAGCCCTGAACTACAGTCCAGAGAATGCCTTATAGCATCATGAGGTGCAGAAGGGACATGAACATTTTTTATCCAAGAAGTTTCAATGCTTTCTGTTAATAAGAAATACACAAATGATATAGCTCAATATTTCTTAAATCTCCTTACTCTGTATGTCTTGGTGCTTTGAGGTGAATCCTGAAACTCAGTGGCAGAAATTCTGAAATTTTGACTTCTATATGACTCCACTAGTGATCCAAAAAAAATAAACACAACTTTATTTTTTTATGTCCATGTGAAAAATGGATCTCTTCCCTTATCATATTCCTTCATTATGTAATTCTTGAAATAAATACTTCCTTTAAAAAAGTCCAAGACTGATTTAGATTAAATGTCTTCCTCTACAGCTGCCTCACAAAATTCACTAGACATTGAACATGTGTCTTAAAGACATGAGCTTCAGCTGAAGTTACATACATAAATCTTTGTCAGGATACAGCTTACCTTTCAGCATATGGGGAATATTTTCATAAATGCACTAGGTAAGTGATAAATGAAAAGCAAGGTCAATCCATAAGTGTAATAATAACAGAAATTGTAAAAAATTAGAATGCTATTTCATACAGCATATGATTTCTTGCCATGCACACTCTTGACAATTATTTTTAAGAAATTCTTGAGATAACTATTTTCAAAAGCAAACATTGTTTCTCTATAATCTTATCCCTTTCTAAATCATGTTTTTCTTTTGTTCAAAAAGTAGGACCAAGTAGTCATAAAATAATAAAAGCTTTCCTTTGTACCTCATTAATTTTGTTATCTTTCTAAGTTGTGAGCCATGTTTTGGCACAAAATAACAGAGTGAGATGTTTAGCAGCAATTAATAGTTACACCAGTGCTTATTTGCAAAAGAACCTGTTATACTTTTAGTTCCCATGAAGGTATTCTTTATATCAGTGGTGTGACCTTTGCCAAGAAAAAAAAATGCTGAGTCCTATACAACTAGTAACTGATGAGAAAGTGGAATCTTTCGTTCTGCCAATTACAGACAGTAATTGCCATGTAATGAAGTTAATGTTTTGTAGAATTTACAACCTGATATTAATGGTGTTTCTTTTCCACCCTCTCTTATCCCACTTAATTTTCGCCCAGCTTTTTCACAACAAAAGAAACAGGACAATGTGTGAAGGCTCATTAATTCTATTTAGTTTTGATTTTTTTCCTCCCTTCTCTTCTCCCCGCCTCCTGGAGGTGAAACAAGAGCCATGCCATCAGGCCTTTCCGTAAACTCTGGTTCACTTAAGGGTGAAAGTTACAGCCTCCGCGCAGCAGCTTGCACCGTATAAATGCTCCCCTTTCAATTTCAGCTCAGGCCGTTTAATGCCCATGCCGTTTTATTGCCTTCTTGATCACCAATTACACCACCAAGAACAATGAGCCCAACACTTAAACGAGCAGGCCTCAAATTTGCCTTCATTTGCCAATGTGTTTCATAGCAACACTTTTCTTTGAAAGCGCGGATCGCCTAATTACGAGGATGAAGATGGATCAGGGTTTTAAAAAGGCCCTCAGCCCCAGAACAATATGCTAACCTAACTGTACTCTCTGTACTCCTACTGTATTATTCTGACCCCAGGCTGCCCTTCTAACACTCTGCCTGACCTTCTGCCTCCAAAAGGAAGCCGTGCTTGCCCTCCCTATCTCCAGTGTCACGGCAGAATTTGGGAGGGTGCTGCTGAGCCTCGTGACAATGGAATCTAGGAAAAATAAATCATAAGACAGGAACTAGACAAATTGAGGAACCACAGGATACCAAAAGCATTTCCACGTTATTTTGTTTTGCTGCTAATGGCTGAAACGAATAAATCAGGATGTGTTAACTCCAGTGTGCTTTGCAGGGCAAATGCTAAATACCTTACGTTCTTTTGTTAGGAACTAATAGCAGGGCTGAGATGTTGTAGATGCTTGTGACTTTACCGGGATTTTGAAGTGACTGCTAATATATTGAAAATAAACACATTTGCAAAATATGGTAAAAATAAAAAATAAATGGAATAAAGTTATATACAAGTTCAAAGACTAGTTATAGAAATTACAGGTGTTTTCCATGTTTAAAAATATTTCTTAATATGAATTTATTGTTACATATATCCATTTACATAAATCAATCACCTTGATATTTTAATTTGATTTGTTGTTGCGAAGTGCACTGGAAAGAATGTTACTATCCCAAAATTGTCTACCACGCACACTGTATCATCTCCTTCCAATTTTGGTGTTGCCTCCTTCTGTGGGATGTGCTGCCAGAACTGAGTCAGTGAAGTAAAAGTTAGATTACAGGATTTCATCACCATGGAAAGGTTTATCAAATTAGTTCTGGAACTATGTATTAGTATCAACACAGATGGACTCGGGTAATGGTATATAAAACTGGTGACAATTTTTTGTTGCCATTTCTTTAGGGTTCCAAATTCTCCTAACTGAAGTTAGTTCATATCTAACCTTATAAAGATTTATATATCTCGTTAACTTTCCATACTGTGTGTGGTCCCAGGAAACATCCAGTAGCTAATAAGTATTTGCAGGATTGAGGCCTTTGTTGAAGAGAGAAAAAACTTGTGGGCTAATTGTTACAACACAATTATGCAGTAATAAACACAATTAAGTGTTTGCTTCAGGGAAAGAATCAAGATTTCATTTTGAATTTTAACTTTCATGTTTCTTATCTTCCAAGACTGTAAACGTATAAACTTAACATTATAATAACATAAGGCTTTGTGTCCTGATTTTCCATATGAAATAAAACAGAAAATTCAAAGCTTCTGGGCTTGGGTAGCTGACAATTCTTCCATTTTCTGTTGCAATCTCACTGCTACCAACTGCAGGAATCTCACAGGAGAAATGAATTCTCTTTTACTGAGGAAGTTAACCGCACATGATCATGAAGATTTCAGAAAAAAACTATTCCTACAGTGAAATATTTTCTGTATCAGAAAGACTTTACTTACAATGTTAACTGATTGCATTTAAACAATGTCAAAACTTCCAGTCACAGAGGTGGTTAGTGGATTTAAATTTTAAACACTTAACATTTTATTATACTCTGTCTTTCTCCTGTGCATACAGGAGTTATCCACAATATGGACAAGCCAATCAAAACATTACAAATTATAAATGATTTGGGATTTTATGAGAGCTTATTAAAAATATATTTTGTAATTAAAGAAGTGTGCTTTCACCTGCTCTCACTAATCAATAGTTGGACAGAATTTTCTACTACGTTCTCAGAATTGGCAAATTCTGTGCAAAAATATCAGTCACGAAAGATTAAATAAGAAACATGAACATTTATAAAAAGATGTATAATAATATACATTCACAAAGCTGAAAAATATTTATTATAAGAAGTGCAAAAAAGGGGTTATATTCTCATCATTTTAGCACAGAAATAATAGTGTGGAAGGGAGGGGTGCAAGAGGAAGAAGCCATCGTTCAAAATTAAAATGAAACACGGACAATTGTAAAACTGTAAATTCACTGAATACAGGTCATTAGAAGCTAAAGATCGGGGAATACCATGCTTCCAGCACAACACAGAAATCTCTCTTACCAGTCTGGCTCCCACCACACTTATACAGAAGGCAACTGAACCAAGATACGATAAATGCAAAATCAAATGAGATCTAAATGAGATTTAAATGTCAAATAGCCACCCTTAAACCACCATGAATATGTTCTGAGTGTATGGTCACATCTTGCTTTTATTTTCTGGTGAACTCAAATAGCAGAGCAATTAGGGTGGACAACAGTGCTCAGCAATGTCTTATTGTGATTCAGAGAGACTTCATGTCATCAGAGTAATTTCAAGACACAGAGGGATGAGGCAAACACAGCAGTTATGTTTTACAGTGAGTTAATGGCACTACATCCAGAATTTTTAAATTAACCCATTTGAGGCTCTAATTGTCTTTTTAATGTAAGCTGAAACACATTTTAAATAAATACATGCAGAAATATTTGAGACTTTAAAATCATTAAGGGCTAAGCTGTACCTGTAAGGCAAGTTCTGAGAAAGGTTCTCTTTGGAAGGAGCAGTCTGGTAGGGGTTGTACTTTGAGAACTGCAACAAGATGGCTGCCACAGGCTAAATGAGACTCCAAAATGGAGTTAAAAGCATTATCATCAAACTCAACTTTACTGCTTACTGGTAAGGATAAGTGCTTCATCTTCCAAGCTTTTGGATTGCTTGGCTGATGAAAATGTGAGGACTTGCATCTCTAAGCAGAAGGAGCAAACTCTCTTCATAATGTGCCTAGCTTCAGAAATCACTGTTTGTTGAAATACCGAACTTACTTGCCAGATATTTTAATTTGGCTACAGCCGTCCTTGTGGGCAGGGTGGGGCAGATGGAGGCATCCTGATGCAGAACTTTCTTTCCCAAGCTACAGCTGGCAGGTTGGCTCAGACATCTGTGAGTGTCTGTGCGCTGGAGTGCGTGGTTGAGCCAGAGAGGGAGGGAGAAAACAATATTGAAAAGACAAATGCTTAAAAATTATTTCACTTGTCTGGTATGTTATTTGGTTTTGACTTCTGAACATGTTAGGCATTTCTAACTGTAGGAATTCATCAGAAGCAATGCTTTGAGGGGAGGTTTTTATTTTCCATCTTCCAGGCTGCATTGATATCCAACAGAACATGCAAATATTCAGCAGCTTCCCATCACTTTTGTGTTAGAGCAAGACATTTGCTTTTGCATGGTTGTGATCTTGTTGGCAGACAAAGTAAGAGCTGCCTGATCACTGGCATAGTCTTTTCTTTCTCCCTGTTTGTTGTTTTTCCTGGGAAAGAGGGCCACCTCAAAATGCTGACATGGGATTTCTTTTTGCTATATGTTGCTCAACAAAACACTGTCATATGAGCTCACAAGAAAATTCATATGGGTTCAGATCTTTGCTTTGAAGGACCATGCTTTTTGAAAGCACGTGACCACAATATGAAAGTAAAAGAAGTCTGAAAAGAGATGAGTTAAAAACTGACTAGACCACAGGCCCCAAAGGACAATAATCAGTGACTCAATATCCACAATAGGTGTGGAAAAATTCACAAGGGCCTAATGGAAGGTTATCAAGAGAGTTAGGAGCCTAGAATACTAAAAAACTGGCTTGTATCAGAAATAGTAAGGGCAGCAGGACTAGGGTAGTGATGGTCCCCCTGTACTTGACACTGGTGAGGCCGCACCTCAAATACTGTGTTCAGTTTTGGGTCCCTCTCTACAAGAAAGACATTGAGGAGCTGGAGCATGTCCAAAGAAGAGCAAGGAAGCTGGTGAAGGGTCTGGAGCACAGGTCTCATGAGGAGAAGCTGAGGGAAGTGGGGTTGTTTAGTCTGGAGAAAAGGAGGTCAAGGGGAGACCTTATCACTCTCTACAACTACTTGAAAGGAGGTTGTAGCAAGATAGGGGTCGGTCTCTTCTCCCAAGTAACAAGTGATAGGATGAGGCCCCCACCAGGGGAGGTTTAGATTGGATATTAGGAAAAAATTCTCCACTGAAAGGGTTATCAAACATTGGAACAGTCTGCCCCAGGAAGTGGTTGAGTCTCCATCCCTGGAGGTATTTAAAACACATGTAGATGTGGCGCTTAGGGAGATGGTTTAGTGGTGGACTTGGAAGTCCTAGGTTAATGGTTGGTTTCAATGGTCTTAAAGGTCTTATCCACCTTAAATTACTCTATAATTCTATGGCTCTATAAACTATGACAACCTACAATGAGATTCTGAGTAAGGTAAGCTTGTTTAATCTGCAATAAAGGAGGCTAAGGGAGGGAATCTGCAAGCAGCCTATAGCTGGTTGAAGGACAGTTACAAGGATAATGGAGCCAGATACTTCTCATTAAGAAATGATATCACAAAGAGAAATGACCACATCATAGTTCAGGATGCTCAGATTGGATGTTAAAAAAATTTCTTCATTAAGACAGAAGAGTAACACGAAAACAGAATGATCAGCAGAATGGTACCCAAGGGTACAGTAGGATCTCCACCCCTGAAAGTTCTCAAAATTGGCTGGAAACTTAGTGACCTGATCTAGTGTTGGCAGTAATCACCCTTTGACTGGGACTGTATGATTCAGACATCCCTTCTAACCAGCACTTCTATGATTCTCTGGAGAAGCCAGGTAGAAAAGCAAATGTAGAACAGAAGAGCAAGTGTGCTACACTGAAGAGGGGAAACAGAGGTCAAAAGTGGAAGATAAAGCAGCACTGAAAAGGAGCTGCTATGTCCTAAAACATGGAAGAGGAGAGCTTGAACTTGCCAAAGCTGGTGCTGGAAAAAATTGTATGCAGAGTAGTCACAGACACAAGGGAAGGAAAAGCAATCTACAGATGGGAAGCAGGATATAAGGGAGAGAAGTGAGGTTTTGGACCAACCTGAAGAACAGCCAGGTCCACATAAATAGGAGACTTCTCATTTAAAAGACTGACAGATATGTGACCGAAAAAACCTCATGCCCCCTGTGCCAGTAGCAATTGCAAAGGCTTTGCATATGAAGCTGAAAAAGATTCTGCAAACAGTGTGAAACAACCTACCAATCATTCTTTGGCAGTGTCATGAAAATTATCAGTGCAGTGCAGCAAGGATTACTACACCAAGCTAAGGAAGATGCTTTAGTAGTGCTTCTACTCTCTGATCAGGAAGGTTGGAGGTAATGATGAACAAGAGACTAATCAAGGACTGGTGCTATGAAGAAGGCATGGAGATGTTCATTCAAAACATCCAGGGATATGTACATGTTTTTCCTGGTGATAGGCTTGCCACGACTCATAAGAATAATTTAAAAAACAAATAGGATAAGAAATCTGAACTAGAAAAATGGTGGGTTTTCTCCTGGGCTTACAGAATGCTACCAAAGCAAAGTAACATAAATATGAAAGACAAGGGATGGCAATAAAGAAAAAAATAAAGCATCACTATCCATGAGAAGATAAAATCCTTACAAAATCAGTGAAAAGACCACTCTTTCCATTGGGAAACTGATAGCAATCACTGTTCTACTGCTACTGTTGGCAGTAGACCAGGCAGAAAACCAGAAAATCCTAAACTCCTGGTGCAGGAAACATAATATTGATAACTAAACCAAAAAGTACTGTAGTAAACCTGATAAGGCTGTATTTAGGAAGAGTTAACCCTCAATTTTTTGAAGTCTAACAAGATTAATAATAAACCTGCCCATAGTATAGAAGCTTAAACAACAATTGCTGCAGGAGTGTAGTTGAGTGATAGGAAATATTTTGAAGGAAATTAAATCTTATGCTAATGAAAAAACTTAAAGCCAATCAAAGAGTTAATTGGCATGAGTGTTATCTGAAGCATACAAAGAAAAAAAAAAGGGAAGAAAGTTACTTAAGTTAAAATGTGGTATTGAGATAAACTGGATTTTAAACGCAGATATAAATATTTTTGTCTGAAATTAGTTTTATAGTCTTATACAATCTTCCAATAGGGGATGATGAATTAATAGCTTTTCAAAATTGAGTTCAAAATGTTTGGAGTTGATTATCTGATGTGGTATCTGCCAGTACAGGAGATTGGATTTTATGATTCAGAAGTTTCTTTAATTCCTCCTTTTTCTTTATTATTGTTTCATCATCATCTTTCTATGTCACAGTCCTGTACAAAGGTAAGTGTATGTTTTGTTTAGGGGACCTCTTTTGTTTTTTAGTGAAGCAAAATAAGATTTAGAACATTGATTATAGCCAATAGTTTCACCAGAGGCTTTGACTCTTCAATGAATTAATGAAAACTCATAAACAAGAGAAAGACAATGCTGCTGGTTTATTGTTTGCATTTAATCATTGATAACATACTATTTATGAGAAACAGCACTCACAGTGATAAACAACATGGTTTAACTCAATCCTTGCCTTTCATTAAATAGTTTAGTAATAGTTGCCATTCCAAAATAGGAGGTGATATCCCTCACACTAAGACACCTAAGATTCTTGTTCATTCAACAAACATTCTTACATTCCTTTAGTAGTTAAAACTATGAAGATTACATGGTTATTAAAAACTCCCCATTAGCACAGGAAAGGAAAAAAAAAGTTATCCGGTAAATCCTGACCAAGAAGATACGCAGGAATGGATGCTGAAAGTGAATGAATATAGTGCTTTATGCAAGCTAAGGCTCTTACAAAGAAATTTTGTAATTTTTTTCTGTGAAAAATTTCATTTTAGAAACTAACGTAGATAACTAAGTAAGGCAAGAACCCTATTGTCTTTTACTTTCCAGATTCCTTTCTTCCCACCATGCTAATTAGGATGCATTGGTATATTAGTGCACAGAAAATTACAAACTATTTTTTCAGACAGACATTCGATTAAACCTGAGTATCTTCAACTGTTTTAAGCTCTTGCAAGGAAGAAAAATCTTTCAAAGGACAGTGACCATGTTTACAAGTTAGAAATACCTAGTGAACATCCAGTGACAATTCCTGGAGGGTTTCAGAAAGTAATAAATGTTGTCTCAAGGATAAAGATAGCCAGTTCCACAACTCAATTGCTTGCAGAGGAACCTTCAGAGAATTCTTTACCTTGTGGCATTTTTGTACATTGCTGTTTACTTAGTGTTCCGGGATGTTCCTTTAATAAAAGGCCTGTTATTATGTGGAACGAATCCCAGCATGAAGTCATATTCCTTCCTAAATGGGTGATAGCTGGACTTCATAATATTTTTTTTTTTGCTTTATGAGGTCAATAATAAAATAGGCCAGGTACAGATAGTAACTAAATGCTAAAGACCATCTTCTAAAAGTATGACATCATTGAAATAAGTTAAAAATTAAGATATATACCTCAAAATGATAAGAAATTATTACACTTGTATGCCAGTAGTTCTTCAAGGTCCTCACAAGGTAGGAAGTATATGATACTAACTTATTTATTGGAATACTAGAATTATGATTTATTTGACCCACCCTAGATTTACTGACCATTTATACATGAAAAGGAGTTCTGAGGGAAGTTACATCTAGAGGTGGGGATTTTTTTATTAATTCAGTTCATGTGTGTTAAAACTTGTTTATGTTGATCACTGAAATTCTGAATTCAGATGCAGCTATCTGATACAGCCCGGTCTGCCCAAACTATGGACGAAACATGTTTTTGGTAATCTTAAAATAGTACTAGTAAGCCAAAATAAATGTGACAGCTGCATTTATAACTGTGGAATATACTGCATAAAGCAGTAGGCAAGGATCAAATTGAATGGAACATCATTCAACACACAGTAAAATCTATCACAGAGATTGAATCAAAATCTAAACATGAATAATTGGATGTATACCCTGAAATTTCTTGAGTTGCCAATTAAGGTGCCCAACTTATTTCACAATAGTCACACATCTACAAGATGAAACATCTAAACGAAAATGCTGTTCTTATGGTTTGGTGTAGACTATCCTGAGAAAATGTGAGGAAATGTAAGAAAAAATTAGAGTATTAATAATCATTTGGACATGAAGTTTTAATCCTGTTTCAGAAAATCAAGGAAATATTGCTGTGATAAATGCATATAAAATTACTTATAGCTAAGCCAGAGTATTTTGGAGATTCAATGTGTGGCATAAATACCAGATATATTAACTGTAGGCAAAACCAATGACATTTCAGCTTCTTGATACCACTGGTGTGAAAATTCTTAGTATATTTTGCTTTTTTAATACTGATAGCTAGATAAAAGCATTTAAATGATTCCACCTCTTAGCTTTTACACACCATGTAAAAAGTGCAGTGGGTTTTTTTCTTATTATTCTTTACTCTTGTGTTAGTTTATCGTATGGATGGACTCTCCAAAGCCAGTCCTACAAAGAAAATAAAAACAAAGCAGAAGAATAACTGAACTAATGATGCAATATGGTTGATTCACTAATTAGATGGGATCATGAGCCTCTTCTTTTTTCTATCAGGCATGTTTCTTAATTCAGATAACATCTTGGTTCACAGGAAATTGAGCTTATTTCTGGATCTTTAATATTACTATCATCAACCTTAACTCAAATGCCGATGCTGAGAAATCAGAAAAGGATGCTTTAAGAACTCATCTGACAAGCAAGACATTTCCAGCTGTGTTAGGGAATACAAATAGTGACTGATACCCTAGACAAGCATGATATATCAACATCAGTATTCCCAGTGTCACCTCAAGCTAGTCTAGCTGCTGGCTTTCCAAGAGACACTAAGGGACAGAGAGAAAAGCTTAGAATCAGAAAATGTGTCTTCCGTAGGCTGTTTTTTCATACAGAACAAGAATATCTATGCTTCTGGTCTTTGCACTGAACCTCCAGTTATAACGGCAAAGATAAAAAACTTTTTGCACCTTAAACGAGCTACTTATACTAATTCTGTAATGAAGCTACATTTTAGAGGGATTACGTGATCAAATACAGGGGTACAATTAGGGAAGGAAAAAATTATTTGATAAGTAACGTTAATCAGTCATGGTGTTGAAACTTTAATTTAGGCATAGATTGATAGCAATGAAGGCACAATTTGTACTAATGCATTATTTCTGTTCATGTTGTCTAAATTGTTCATTAAGGACATTCGTAAGAAACCTAAGATATGTAAAATACTCTGATTACAATGCAATTCACTGTGTTTCAGTTCAACCCATGCAAATACATGCATGGAAGATGCAAGGCACATCAGGATGCTACATAAGCAAGAGCTACATTAAGGTGAGGTATAAAGAAATACATCCAGTATGAATGATTCTTTGAACATGTCCCACTCTTTGCAAATAGTCTTTAAATTAGAGTTAAATTAGAGTTAAACCTAGAGTTATGCTTCACACCAAAAAATGCATATTGTTCCTGTGTCTTGCTTATGACACTTGATAATATTATGGGAATGCATAGTTTTCAGAAAAACTTAACAAGAGCAATACCTAATAACAGTTACCAATTTGGTAGATGCGGTTCAACATTTATTATCTTTATGTACTTATTAATATCAGTGAAAACTCTTTGGTAAAATTTCAATGTGTTGCTTTCCCATCCACTACAATAAATCATTTCAGAGCATATGTAACAATCGTTGCTATAAATAAAATACTTTCATCATAATAAAAGGAGGCAGTTCTAATGCAGATCATAAACCGGTCATGCTACATAGCAAAGGTCCCTAATGATTTCAACAATTTACCTTCAAATGTGCTTAGTTAACGGTTAAACAACTGAATCCTGTTAGAGTTGCAGAATCTCATGCTTGGAAAACAATAGGCATGGTTAATAAGTATGTTGTCATTGAGCTAGTGATACAGTACAGCTTCTTATACTGTCTGCCTTATGACAGATTTAGTAACATTGTGATTTATGAAGGGCAAGCATTGAAAATTCAGCAAGTGATACTTAGTTTCCAGTATACTTTATTTCAAAAGTAATGTTGCAGGTAGATGTGCTGGAAAATTATTTCTATTGCGTAACAGCTATGCCTCCTGAAAACTTTGAAGATTTAAATGCCGATGCACACTGATAAACTCAACTAAATGCACACATTTCACACATCTTTGCCTTTTTAATAGAAAATATGGGGATATTTAATTATGAATTAATCTCTCATTCATTTCTGAAATGCAAAACGAGGCCACAATATGCATTTATTGGTTTACATGAATATATGTACTAACATTGGTTTATCTTTCATTGGTTAAGTGCTTCTTTTTGCAACACATTGTTAGATGTGAAATTAAGACAGCAGTTTTTCCCAACACCATTAATGAGTGCCAGGTTCTGATGACTTTTTCTTGCAGTATGATGTAATATGGGTTTGTTCACCGTTCTGTAATCTGAGGAGTCAGTGAGCTATGGCATATGTGTAAGTATAATCCCTTGTGTCTTGTGAATCCTATCTCTTCTGTATCTTATGTGATATTACAATACATTCCTTTTGGGAAGAATAGCATCAAATAGATTAGACAAACATTGTGGAGCTTTGAACACAGAGGATCACAGTTTACATCACATGTTCAAACACATGCATAAGCAGTTATCATTCTCAGCAGGACTGCTATTGAAATCTTTATACTCAAGAATGACAACATGGAATTTGACAAGTGACTGGCAGATACTTTTACAGATTTTCCAAAATGACAGCAAAAAAAAAAAGTTACTTATTCTCAGACAGAGGTAAAATTAAACTTATAAACCCCATTTTTGCCCAAGTCTGGACTTAGGAATTCAAGGCTTAGTTTAGGTGTTTGGTTTGGGTTTTCTCTTCCCTAACAAAATGCAATTTGTGCCTGTAGTCACAGAAATAACATTCAGTGACTCAACATTTGGAAGCATTATTTTCCATTTTCTACAGAGAAGTTTCCTGTTTATTTTTAATTCAGAATCATTTATACATATATATCCATATACATTTATACATTTCTGATCTATACATACACGATATATATATATATTCAGAACCAATCTTATATAAACATAGATTTTTTTATACACACACATATAGATATATATATTTGGGTGTATTCACATAAATACTCATGAAACAATAATGTTCTTTACAGGGAAAACCATATAAAAGGCTCTAAGTTAATGATTTCTTTCTTTTCTCCCAGGAGGAAAAAACAACAGAATAATATTAAATTACTTAACAGTTCCACTTTACATATTCAAGAAGTGTGAATTGAAATGACAACTCTGATATCTCAGTGGTGTTGTG
>JAOXJM010000012.1:92359669-92374550 GCA_026413425.1 Tringa solitaria
AATCACATTTCACTCTGCTTTCAAAATCAGCTTTGCAGTTGATTATAAATACACCATCTAGTATGTAGCATTCAAGTCTCATGAAGTTCTGAGGTGCTAAAAATCTGACCCCAGAAAGAAACAGTATACTTTTCTGGACTAAAAAATATTATTATGTGATGAAATAGCACACGAAACTTGCAGTAGATGCAAGCTTTGATAGAACAATTAATTCTTTGTGGGATAAGCATGACTTTCTATGCCCAGCTTCTGTGACAATGACAGTGAGAGCACAGTTTGAAGAAATCTGTGGAAAAGACCAAGGGAGTATTTTCAATTCTGTATGAAATGTATTACACAGCACCAATACAATGGACATCAAATTTTGCACCATGGGACAGAAATAGAGTACAGAATAGCTTCTTTGCAATCTTTCTTTGTTTTGTCTACTTTTCATATAAAATTTAAGACTGACTTGATATTTTGGAAATACCCAGTAGGTGGCTACTAATGCTAACTAATTTCATTAATGGGTTTATCACTTTTTACACCTGCTGTTCAGGTTCATTATTTAACTTGCTGTGAACAACAGTTGTACCCTTGTCAGGGAATCTCTCATCCAGCAGAAAGTCTTATCTCATGTCAATGGTCCTGAGAGGCAGATGACAGGGGAATTGGTTTGGTAAAAGTGTGATAAAAGTGTGACATTCCACTTAACAATTATGTTTTAATTGAAGTAGAAAACTCAATGTTTCACTAGTACCATTTAATGGCATCTGGAAGTGGTTTTCTTTCTAAACAGGCCATTGAAGGTCTAAACGGAGTAGAGCAATTGGTCATTCTGCATTTTAGTAGGGGCGATAACAAATTGGTCTAATGTAAAGATGCCTCTGACCTAGAGCAATCAAAATTTTTCCAGCTCTGCTGGCATCACGTTAGATAAAGGTTATTCTGCTGTACAAACACTCTCCCGCCTCCACACACATAGACAAAAAAGTGGGATCATTCCTGGATTATCCCAGCCCGCTTCCACTATATCTGAAAAAGGTTGAGAACCCACAGGCAGCATTTTATGTCTTTCCCCACCAAGTGCATGTCACTTCAGCAAACAGATACAATTTGATAAAGGCTCCTTATAAGAATTATTATGAGCATTTTATTTTAGAGGAGGAAAAATGAATAAATATTTTCCCTTTCCTTTGTGGCATGCAAACTCCTTTACATTTACACATTATGCAAACTTCAAGGAGGAAGCAGTTAGCATGTCAGAGAACCAGCAATGATAACACTTGAGTGGAGCAGTCTGTAGCAGTCTCTTTAGTTTCACGACAGGCACATTAGTCTGGATGTTAGCTGCTTCCCCTTAATTGGATTGCTTGCATAAATTGCAATACAAGGTGGACATGTGATAGCTTTCTTTTTCACCAATCAGTCATGTCAAGAGAACCTTATGTATTTTATATAGAAAGTAGAAAGAATGATAATTTGAAGAGATGAGAAGATGGTGCAGGGTAAAAGCTGATATTCTTCCTTTATAACAGATAGCCCCAAGTTGTAGAGGCCATTATTTCTTGCATTTTCAGAGCAAATGAACTTGACAGATGGCTGTGTCACCTAAACCCCTACCTACCAACTTGATTATGCAGAAAACAATACAATAGAAAAGAAATCATTACTGAAGGAACCTGGTTAGTCCACAGAGGGCTGAGCGGTGCAGAAGAACAAAATTACAGTTGTGGAATTGAACAGCAAGAATACATTTAACATAAAGTGGGTTACAGCAAGGCAATCAGTCATGGCTAAAGCTATTGTCTGGGCTTGCTTGCATGGTATATGAAGTAATCTGTCATCTACCACTGAATTTATGCTTAGTTTATAGTAGAAAAATACAAAGGTTTTGCCAGGGCATGTTCTGGTAGTCTTAAGTAGCTCAACTATGGATCTATGAAATTAAAATTATGGGAATTCAGGACATTTTTCTGTTTTCAATGTGTTTTGGAGGACATTAACACCAAAGTAGTTTCTTCTCCCTTCTCCCTTGTTACTTAAACATTACCCAATCACACCACTTAAAGAAAGACAAAGCAGACTGGGCAAGACAGATATTCAGCACCAGTCCAGGTTATACAGCACTGTCATTACTCCATAAAAAGTTACACTGGATTTACCAGAAGTCTGGCTATGGAAGCTACGGAAGAAAGGATGAAATGAACCCGGCAGCACCTATTTCTGGTGGCCTAGTCCCCACTTTGTAATTATTATACATTCTTTGCAAAAAGATAAGATATCTTATCAGTATTATTACTATTTATCAGAGGTATTATTATATGATCTCATACATCACTTGCAACAAAATAGCCTTCCAGTCTCTTTCTGTTCCTCTCAACGATTTCAAGCTATACTATCTACTACTACATGCTTGAGGGCTTGCCACCTGGTAAGACCTCATGTTAACTAATTATTTCAATTAACTGCTTTTGAAATAACCCAGATCTTCTAGTATGTCATTAACAACATTGAAAATACCAGTTTTAGCATGTCATGTAAGCCATACAAGCAGAAAGTTCAGTTGCTTTCATTTTTCAATTCTCTTTAAAGAGATCTTGACAAAAATTCACATCCTCAACAGAAAACAATTCTTTTATTTTTTTTCTTCAAACCACAGTTGCATACTTTATCCATAACAACAAGGTAATTTGCTATAATAGTGGTAACCAGGTTTTATAGGAGGTTTTTTTTGTTGTTTATCCTGCAATAAAGATTAAATATTATTACTTCAATTTATTCTAATTCTTTTTCATGAAACAATAATCAGGTCATGAACCAAAAGAACAAACACAGCTAGGTTAGAAATATCTTAATATAGGAGACTCAAATTTGATAGATGTTGTCTTCGGTACTTAATTCTGTAAAGTAGATAAAGCCTAGATTTTCTCATTGCACTTATTCATTAAATAACGGGGTAACTTTTGTAAAAGCTTCAGACAAGAAAAAGCTATTGATGAAAGAACCAATAAAAAAAAAATCCTGATACCTGTATTATCTATGAATCAATTCATGATTGTACAGAACAAACAAAAAAAGACCAAAAGGAGAAAGACTAAGTCTTTTACTTAGTCGGGAAAAAAAAAAAATATCTCTAATATAGAATCTTAAACTGGATATTTTTTATTATTTTTTTTTAATTCAGTCAGCAACTCTTGTGCTGATACATAATAATTTGTCTATATACCAGCTTTCTTACTCTTTGCATAGTGAACTTGCATAGTCACTAGAGAGGTACATGTCAGTAACTACACATCACACCTCATCTGACTAAGAAAACACAATCAGAGTGCATAGATTTACGAGATCATCAAATGACTTCCCTCTCTAGTGCTGTGTTGGAAAGACATGCTTCTCAGCACAGTTTCATTCCCGATGCACCATGAGGAAGCCAAATCACCCCTTCCCCCTTCTTTGTACAATGTCTTTCTTTCAAACACATTATATGGATTATAAAGGTAAAGAAAAAAAGACTCCAAGATTAGTTAGGTTTTAAACACACCTATAATCACCCTGCACCTTTTCCTCCTCACCTCATTCCTTCTCTCACTCATGTGGGCTCTATGCCCAGGATTAATACCAGGTGTGTTTATTCACAGATGGGTGCATTAAAAAGACTTGATACAGGTGGTGGAGAGGCAACGTTACTGGGAAAAATTAAGAGTGGAGGAAAAAATCTCTCTACAGAACACGCAGTGGAATTTCCTTCACAGAAATAGCTCTTCTCTCTCAAGTGCCCCACTTCTCTGCCATTCAGTATGCACATGACTGGTTCCCACATTTCCCCTGACCCTTTTTGGGACAGTCACACACTGTCATCACTGGAAACCCACACCAGTGGCAGTTTACCATGTGCTCTGGAGCAAGACTCTCACTCCCAGAACTCCTCAGCATCCTGAGAAAAACAGACGAGAAAGAGGATGAAGTCTCCAAAAAAGAAGAATCTCTGTCTTCATTCCTCTGTCACTTCCAAGCCACTTGCTATCATATCCAAACCGTTTCGCTCAGCTAAAGCCAAACACTCTTTGAAATCTTTTTATTTCCTCAGCATGTGATCTGGCCTCTGCAGATGAAGTCTTCAATATTTCCCCAATGCTGCAATTATTAGCAGCTCAAAAAGCTGCTAATACATCTACTAACACATCTACTTTGGAGGCTTGTGTCTCTTCTGCTGGACTCAATTCCAAAGACCTGAGAGACTTTGGAATACCCTGGAGATTGTGCCTCTTTTAGGAGAGCAGTAAAGAGTTCACATCCTTCTTTGAGGGGTTAGGGACAGTTGAATAAGGCTTACATATCATTTGTTTTTCCAGCCCAGAAATGCTGTTTGCAATCTTTATGTATTGGTGCAGGATTTCCAGATCTCTACGAGGTTCAACAGAATTATTGCTTTTAATAGTGCTGATATACAACCGGAAACCCCATGCTTGACAGCAGGATAGTCCAAGAAAACTAGATGTTTAACAATGAGCAAACCAAATCCAAATAATTTAGTGAGACAGGACATCACCCACTCTGGAGTTCAAATTCCCTTAAGCAACTGTACAACTGACAAAACCACACAATTTCTATTAAAAACAGAGAAAGTGAGCATAGTAAATGACTCAACCGCCCTCATAAGTGCTGAACAGAAAGGCCTAGTTTGCTGTCTACTGTACTGAGAGAAATGAAGATTGAAAACACAGATTGAAAACTCCTAAAAGAATTTGCTAAAAACACATTCGGTACTGCAACTAAGCCTGATTTTTCCCACTCAGCTGAACAGCAACTCTTCTTCTCTAACCTCAACAAACCTGATTTCTTTGCCATATCCAGAATTTAGACACACACACCACTCAATACTGATATCTATATTATACATACACGTATTTACCCATATACTAGTAAATTATTGTAATTATAATAATCTTTTTCAGTCATTGATTCCTATTCAGCTCATCTTTGTAAAATTATATTTAATCTTTCCATCATTGCTCAATTTCTGAACTCTTCCTCCTTCCAAAAGATCGTCAGGATATTCCATGAGAAACTCAGAGGTTGCAAACACGCAAAGAAAGAACGCAAGATTTCAAAGACATCTCTGGAAGTCAATGGAAAGCAGTGTTTCACCATCCAAAATGTGAAGAACATTGTGGAGATACACCTGACATTTAAGTAGGAAAAAAAAATTGAATTTTAGAGACTGTATTTATGAATTCATTGATATATGTCTGTACCACCTCAAATCCTGTACCGGACTGGGATAAAGAATCTTACAACTAGGTTCAAAACAAGTTCTACTTTTCCCCCCTTGCTTGTTAAATCTTGAAAGAACTGAATAGTTCATTTCCAATGAATTAAATTAGTTCAGAAGTAAAATATTTTAAACATTGAGAATATCATTCTATTTTACCCCAAAAGCTCACAGCCTGATAGCTAGCAGTTTAGCACAGCTTTATCAAGACCATCCCCCTAGTTTCCTGATTTCAGACATTTTACTCCCCTCCTTTCATATGATTCAGACTTTTGCCAGAGCAACCCACTCTTCTCTTGCTGCTCAAATTCCCAATATCCGTCAGATTAATGCCAGGATAGGATGTAACAGCGATCCTCTTCTGCTGATGCACTCCGCACTCTGAACAAAAATATCTCTCTCATTTAAAACTAAACAGCAGATTACAAGAATCACAGTTTCCCTTCTCTAACCTCTGTGTTTTTACTTCACCCAGGGTAGATTTTGATCTTGCCTTGGTCATTTCCTGGTGTACTTTCAGCCCTGCACCTGAATCAAAGACATATGTTACTTGCAAACTGAAAATTGCTTTGAGGAGTTACTTTCTTCATGCTTCACACTCATATGCCACACAAGTGGCATATCAGCCACTTGTTCATCTCAATTTTGATGTATTTTTCTGTAGGGTAAGTAATCCAAAGCTTGTAAGTTACTGCTTGAAATGAACGTATATGTGATTAATTTTTGTATTTTAATTTATTGACCTACTAGGCATACTTTTGTTTAGTGGATTGAGGGTTCACGCGATTGCAAAATCTTGAGGTAAGAAAAATACCACATAGTTCCTCTCCCTAGCAGAATACAGTTGCCTCTGGATTTATGTCAGGCAATGGTTGTTCATTTTGCTTTAAATAAACCATCTCACCTTGAAGTTTATGCCTTGTCATTATCATCCCAATTAATTATATTACTGTTTGGAATTTGTATTTAAAACACTTTTTTTCCTCTACATTGAATCTGCAAACGTAATTAATTACATGAAATTGACCTGGTTAATTGTTGAAACTTTTTGCAGCTGATGAAATGCACAGGGCTATCTCTTCAACAAGTAATATTCATTGGCTGTGGCTCCCTTACTCATATGCTGGTGGACCTGTAACTAGCACACTTCTGAGCTAGCCCTGGGACTAGCTTGTGCTGCAGAAGTTTTGTAGACAACTCAAGCCACAATCCCTATTTGCCTTTTGTAACAGATGACATGGGGACTATTTACAGAGACTTCCAGTACCGGTATTAAGGCAGATAAGATATCTAGAAGAATCCAGTTGGGGGTATCATTTCCTGCCCATCAAAATGGCAGCTACATGCAGGATGGGTCACTCTAATGGATACCACGTGGACCTGTTTTCTTCTCAAGCCCCTATGTACAGTATGTGAATGTGAAACTGGCAGTTGTTATTTCCTTGCTGAAAGCCACTTCTATAAATTAATAACTACATGAAACACTCTATGAATTCAAATTCTCATAACATAGGTACAAAATTATGTCTAATTATTGCTATTGTAGTGGTTGCGGCACGGTAACCTGTTCTCTTCACCAGTAGGCTTCAGAGGAGACAAAATCCCAGGATTTGGTTCTATCACTGCCTATGCATATCTTCTGCTTTTAAAAAAATTAGTTGTACACTCTGGCATTGGCTTTTAAAGATGAATCTCACCTTGCTCTTTGAGTGCAAAAACTGCTAGAGTTTGCAACTTAATTCTCTAAAACTTTTCTTCATATTCTATAACATGCTGCAAGGCAGTTCACAATTCTTAGTTGTTCACAGCATTAATTTAATTTATTGATGACATCATCAGTATTTTGTCACTGTAGAGTGTAGTTGTCCTGAGTAAAGCTGACCATGGAAGTTTTGAACATTGATTTTTTTTCCCCTTCTGTAGCACAAGCGAATGATTTATCATCTTCTTCTGGGACATCAGCCAGAGGCAAGAAATTGCTCTAATAACATGCTCTAAAGTGACTTATACTGACTGTGTGTTTAAAAACCTGGTCAAGAAATGTGCTGTACCAGGACATAGGAGCATCAACCAACAGGAAAGCTTTTTAAACAAATAAATGACATCTGCCATACACCAAACACAGAACTCAGTTTTATTTCCAAAACCTCAGAGACTTCCTTCACTTGTATTTGAATGTATAACATTTTGAACTCATTTTTTATTATTTAAAAATCTCTGAATGAAACTATTGTGAAAATGCATCTCAAAATCAGGAAAAGAGAATTAAACACATATTTTATTTAGAAACTTCTGTTCTCAATAGGGGTTTAGATTTTGCCGTCACTAATTTTATTAATTTTCTTTCCTTGACATTGTATCACAGCACAATCTTGAAAAAACAAATCTAAACAAACAGAAGACAGAAAAAAATACAACTATTGCACTACTTACAGAGTAAACATGAAAGCAAGTATGAAAAATAATTTCATAGGATTCCTATCTCTTTGCTGCTTCATGCGTGTGCATGTGTGAAAGAGAAACAGATTGGATGCAATTAGATGCTACATTTCCTTAGGTGACAAAGCTGGCTATTTCCTGATTCATATAGCAGTCCCATAAGCCGTCATAGCGGCACTACTGATACGGCAGGAAAAGGAAAAACTGTAGTACAAGGATGGGAACAAATGGCAAAATGTTAGAGGAAATAGGACCTCCTTATGCTGGAGGGAGAGGGGAAAAAAAGCAGATAGTTGGAGGAATGCATTTTACAGATAAAAATTAATTTTAATTGAGGAAGCAGCTAGAAATAATTTACAAGCAAGTTTTTAAATTGGTCTCAGAATTATAACATTATAACATGCAAAAAGCCCAGAAATAAAAAGCAGGAAATGTATACATTTTCACTTTGCATATGTGCAGTCTAAGCAAAAAAAAAGACGCTTCAGGCGTATGTGGGTAAGTAATGACAAACATTTACATTAACTGCATTTGGTCTCTTTCTTATTTGCTTTCCTACATATTTATTTGAAGAAGTTTTTGGTCCCTTAAATGTTCATTTGAAAAGACTGGAGCCCAAAGATGACATGTTTATAAACATGTTATGAACTTTGTTTACATGCATAAATGCAATTTATTCTGGGACTAAATAGAAATCATTTTGGACAGGACAGAAACTGTTTATGTAGGGAAAATAATTCCATAATTCTTACAGTCATTCACACACACTACCAGCAGGCCAGATTTTTAGCTGAGGTAAATGGGTGTAACTTTATAGTTCCATAATGCTTTGCACCTCCATATTCTGAAGTTGCTGCCTCATATAGATAGATTAAAAATAAAAATTCTGTGGTTCCAGGAATTCAAATGTCAAGAGAATTAAATTATTTTCTCCCAGACTGTAATACTGACACATAACGCTTCCTGATTATTTCTTTTTAATCACAGTAGATTCAACCAGAAATAAACTATTTTAAATTATTATTAGCTTATTGTGGTACTAAATATTTGCATAAGTTCAGATAAAACATGTTACAGACTACTAGGTTCCAGAGTTATAGTAAATCTCATAAACATCAGATTATGCTAAATAAAATAAAAGTTTTAAATACCTTTATTTTAAGCTGTTTCTATACAACAAAAATTATGCTACAAAAATGGAAATAAATTATTGATTCTGAAAAAGTGAAATCACTAATTATTTTTCAACAGAAATGCATCAGCTGACTATTTTGAGCTTTACTGGGATCTCTCTTCTTCTCTTTCAAAATTTGTCAAGTTTTCTAAAAGCTACTTCTGAAGCCTTATTTCTCTTTAGAAATAGGAGTTCACCAAAACTCATATCCTGTTTTATCAACTACCTCTGTTATTGTTATGTCCTTTGAAATGCAGCAGAAGAACAAAAGTTAGTGAATGTATTATTCCTCGTTCAGGCACTGGATATTCTTAGTGAGCGAGTTCAGCATCTTGTCAGTCCACGAGACCCTCTCAAGCTGTACTTACTTGCTGCTCAAGAATAGTGCTCAGTGAATGTTCTCAAAAGTCATTTCTCCCTCCTATTTACCTTGTGAGGATGAATAAGTTTTAAATGACATTTTTTATTCTATTTGCACAACAATTTCTGCTGCAGAAATTACTTGTAAGCAAATGAGTCAGCCACCAAGAAATCTCTTCCTTTCCTCTGCGTAGGACCCTAAGGAAAATCTCTGCACCTCATCTAAAGGGATTCACATAGATTGGGGAAGAGCAGGTTAGTGCCGGCTGTGCACTTGATATGAGCACCATCTGGCAATTGCAGGGTAAGATGACTCTGGGGGAACACTGTCAAGAGCACTCTGCTGCTACTCTAAAGAGAAGCAACATCAACATCTTGCTAGAATATGCTGCTGGTTTTAGCATATGTGATAACAGACTGAGACTGGACATGACCACTTCTTATGGGACCACATTGTTTCTCTAGCTGACGAGGGATCTGTTTCTGTCTTTATACTACAAGAAATCTGAGTTTGGGATTTATTGTCCTCGAGCCCTGCTTAAGCGCACAAACTATTGCCCTGATTGTTTATCTTCTAAATCCACTGGGCTCCAAGATATGTGCCACAAACTTTAAAGGTTTTCAGGTTACAGTGTGTAAGATATACCAGCAAGTTACAGCACTGAATCCAAAGGAATATTTTTTTCTGTAAGAAGAGATAAGAATTCCTGAGGCAGATCGGTTTTAACATACAAATGCTGTAACAAACCACTTCCCAGACGTTTCTTAGAAAAGAAGTCAAAGCAGGAAGCTACCAGAGGCAGCCTACACAAAGAATAATCACAGGAGCAGATATTTGCATCCAAAGTTAAAATCAGATACAAATCTTGAGCTCCGAAATGATCTTCTGCTTGCAGTCTTTGTCCCACCTGTTACGTACTTACCACCATCCTTTATGTGTGGGTATTGGCCCTGCAGATCATTGGGTAGTCTTACACAGCAGTCTTCGGGAGAAAAAAACCAAACCAAACCAAAAACTAAATAAAAACCACAGGGAAAAAAAGCAAACCAATTACACAAAGATGACCAGAAGAACTGGAGTTACCTGTTCATGTCACATGAAAGTGGAACGTAATAAGAATTCATTCCAAAATATAAAAAAGCAGGATAGTCCTAGTTTTAATTACTGAATTAAGAGAGGTAAGTAATTAAATTTATACCCTTCTAAGTCCCACGCGCTTGTAAGACTGTTTCCACAACTGCAGACAACTACGTAAAACAAAAATCGTTCAACAACCCAAGAAAGAACCCTCTAGGTCTTCTGCATTTCCTAGGTCATATTATGTACTTCATTTTTTCTAGGGCAGGATTCACAACGAAGTAATTAGTATTAATTAGAAGTTATCATATAAAAATAAACATTGCCACATCATTGTGAACTTTTTATATTTATTTAGTATTCACTATCAAAGGAGTGAGACAACCAACAGTTAGGACCAGGTTACTGAAAATCTCACCCTCCTGTAAAATTCTGACCAAAATAAACCCAAGGAAGCCTATAACACCGTTATGACTGAATAAACTCTATTTTATCTTCCACTAAGGAGCTCAATGTTTCCAGCCTTAGTGAACAAAATATCTTTTAGAAGTTATAAGAATTCCCTGATTTCAGGTTGTGGGTCTAAGAAACAAATCTGGCTCCTACTGAGATAACAGGGAACTTTTGGTCCTGGAAGCAGCAAAATGTAGTGGTTGTTCAGGGTTTTTTTTTTCTTTTTTTCTTTCATATTGCACTACTATAAAAGCAAAATTACGTTTTGACAAATGAGACAGTTTTCAAAGTGTTAGAGTGAGTTTTGGAGGGACAGAGGAATATAATTCTTCTCTTGAAAAATTTAAAATTTTTCAACAAAAAAGTCTTTGCTGAGGTAGTAGGTTTCTTATAATCCTCTGATAAAAATATATAGGATTCTATTGTAAGATAGCTCTAAAAACGTGTATAGAAAGTGATGTTTAATTTGGAAAGTTAGTGTTCCTGGCAAAGAAAAAAATCATAAAAGTGCCACAGAGCTCCAGGACCACAGGCCTGCCTTACACCGCTTGCCATGAGAAGACCTTGTCCTCGTTTTTACAAGCAAGTACCAGACCTGACCTGTTAGTCCATTTATGTAAATAATAACTCCAATTCCCATTGCAAGCTCCTGCTAAAGCTGTGCCATTAGAGCCATCGTGTCATTTAGGCAGTCAGTGGAGAATCAAAGACTGCCTGTGCTGCAGCAGCCCACTGTTATGTTTCTAAGAAAATGGGCTCTTAAAAAAGGAAATGTCACACCGCAGTGTGAGAGATAAACAGAGGTATATCTTTAGAGCAGCAGGCAGGGACTGTAGAAACACTCTCTGTAAATGACTTTGATCCCCTAGTGTGATGAATCATGGAGTCGCAAATCCTTTTTAGCTAATTGCTATCAGCTTGTGAGATTTTTCCTTCCATGTTCAATATCAATTTTCAGGGCCATAGGAGATAGCACTTCTCCCCCGAGTCTGCTGGCGACTTACCGCTAAAACTGAACTAGCACCACTTAACAGTTTAAAGGGGGAAGTCATTTAATATGACACTGCTGCCAGTAACTAAAAGGGAAAAATATTAGGGGCAAATACACGGAATAGTAGACCTTTTTACCGCCAATGACCTTCCTTTGAAAACTGTCCTTTCCATATCTGCATAGTATCAGTGCAGCTATCTCAAAGCAAAAGAAGCTTTAATTATTCAAAAGTGGGACTTGGAAAAGAGAGAGCAGAATTTGGTTATTTTTCATGTATAATGACTTCACCATTAAAAGCTGGAAAAAACTTTATAGAGATTCTTTGAAACATACTATTGGCCCAAAAGGGAAATTTAGAATATCCCTTCTCACAGTTAATTTTGAACAAAAAACATTTACAGCACAAATTTCACTCAATTTTTCACTTTCAGGACAATCTCATGAAAATGTATTAGTTTTCCAAGGATACCTAGAGCTCTCTTCCCTGTTCAGTTCAATGAGATTTTTCTGTAAAAGTTTATCCTCACTGCTTATCCACAAAGTTATGCAGACCAGAAGTTACTTCTTTGACGCATAATAACAGAGGCATCTTTCCAGGCTATAGGAAAACACAAATCCGTGCAACATCTGAACACTGCCAGACTCTTAGAAATTCTGAGTTCAGATTTAGGATCAAATTTTATGGCTACTAAAACCTAGAACTTACAGAAGAGTGAGAGAGCAAACTATTAGGCTAGCTTCTGAGGTGATTGTGTAAAGTTGAAAAATATAGTGCCAAAAAATATCTAGGAATGTTGGCTTGAAAAAAAAAAGTAACTGAACTTGCTTTTCGTGAATTTTTTTAAGCTGAACTTTCACTTTTGTGCACATGTTTCCAGACAATTATTCACTGGAATCAATACTTATAGAAATAGCGGTTTTCTAGCCTAGATTAGGAATATTTTTTGAATCTGTATATGAAAAGACAATATGAAAACCCAGGGATTATATTCACCCATTTCAGAAAAAAATATATATAATATGTATGTCCAATCAAGCCTAACTTCACAACAAAATTATAGCTTTACTTGTGATATCTAGGCCAAGATTTAATCACCAAAATTATTCTGAGACAAATTTTAAACAATAAACATTCTTGCTGGGAAATGAGTAAATAAATAAATAAATAAAGACTAATTTGCAATTTATTCTTTCTTGGAAATTATTGTTAATCTCGTTATCAAGAAAAATGTCTAATATTAAAGTAGTGATGCATTTATTTGAGGTGAAATAGACTTCAAAGATGAAAATGAGACAAAGATCATAGGATTTTAACTTGTAGACTGAAAACATAAAATATAAATTAAGACAATATTTTACTGTTAGCTAAATACCCAGACTCTGAGCTGGTATCCAAATTAATTTCCTTCCTAAGGAAGCCAGATAACATTTTGATGACAAGGCTTAGAGCTTTGCATACTTTCCCAGTTTTGAATACTTGCCTAAGTTTCAACTGTTTCTTACAGAAACGTATTAGCACATAAAGCCACTGTGTCTGCTGCCCTGCATGATGTAAGAATAGAGCAGGACACTCCTCAGGTTTCACCTTACATCTGGGTTCCATGTTACAGTGTTGATTTAACTTCTATGTATTTTTAATAAGCTTCCCCAAATATCCAAGGGAGAACAACAATAAATTTTCTCATGGTTTTTCACTTGTCTTGCTGACAACTTTTCTTCTCTGAAAGTTGACTCAAAAAGTTTAACACACCATTTGTGTGCCCAGATCACAGCATCATCACTGATGAATTCAAAGTACCTGAAATTATACTATCGTGATCCATATGATAAGGTATTGGCTTACAATTTGTTCATAAAAGAACTTAGGCTATTTCTTGTTTCTAACATAAGTACAAAGTTGTTACTGTAAAGGAGCAAAGTAAAGGTGGATCAAAATTTTTCCTCAGAGAGAAAAATGTAGACATTAAGTTTGATGTGAATTGACTTGAAAGCAGGGGTCTGAGAAAATCAGGCAAGCAATTTACTCTAGGATCCTCTGATTTCCCCAAAATATTGAACAGTTAAGTTCTGAAAAATGAGAAAAGATAAAAAAAAAGCTGCAAATTTTTGGACAGTGCAATCTGACTTATAGAAAGTTCTCCAGAGAAGTCTTGCATATGTGTTTTTTTCTTTTTGAAGGAAATTAAGAAAAAGTATTGGCAAGAAACCTCACTCTAAAATGAAAGTCTTTAAGGTTGGGTGAACCCAACAATTCCGTCTTGATGATGGAAACAATTTGTACGCTTTTCTACAGCTCATGTTGCAAACCGAAAAAGAGTACAAATACTGTGCTCAAGTAAAACCTCTTCATTTGGACAAAACTAAATTTTCTTTAAAATTAAAAAATAAACTCACTTTTGACAGAGGGGGCAGGAACACAGGTTGCACAAATTTCGGTGGGAAATTTTTGTCTGCTATCCCTTCTAATAGTGGTAAAATTGTGCTGTTAGAGTGTATCATGGACTATCTTTAATTCACAAAAGCAGACACACAAAATTCCAGCTGATGATACAACTCAACAAAGATTTCCATGCAATTTAGAGTTAATTCTAATTCAGCATTCTGTAATTCTCTAATTCTAGAATTCTCTAATTCTAATTCTGTATAATTTCAGCTACTTAAAACTTCTTCAGGTGAGACTGAACAAAGTTTTATTTCTGCCTCACTGGAAGAGAAAACTGAATTGATATATCTGAGTTTTGAAAACAGGATCTAAGAAATCTCAGTATGATGCTTAGTCAACAAAACAATTCTTCCAGTAGAATTTTACTGATAAATTTATAAAATAGTTTAAAAGATAACTTTGGCTTAATGACTGAGCGCTAAATCAAACTGATAATCACCAATGTGGTATTCTTGTAGAGAAGAACCAGTAAGAAGGCAAAAATGTGTTTTCTTCCATTGCAAAGGCAATGTATCCCACTTTTTCAAAAGCCAGTGATGTCAGTAAGAACATGTTAAACTCTTACATACTTTTCTAACTGATTAAAGGGATTTGGCCCAATTATTGCAGTAACTGTTTTAAAAAGAAAAAATTGTCAATGAAACAAAGTCTATATAAGTATAAAAAATGCTTACTTTGTACTAAGT
>JAOXJM010000012.1:92374650-92391419 GCA_026413425.1 Tringa solitaria
AAGTATAAAAATATATCTAAATCTGTATTTTGAAGAATTTGAAATAACAGCAAAGTATTTCTTAAGCACAGAGAAAATATTTTTTATAAACAGACACTAGCTTTCAGTAAAATTTGATCTTACAGTTGTTATATAAATTTTCTAATACAGTATACACAATTTTTCCTCACTTATCTTCTGATAAGAAATTTAGTTATCAAGATAATGGGTCAAATAGCCAAAAAAAAAAGATTATATCCTATCAGTAAAATTCCCTAGATTGTTAATGATATGAAAAATTCTGAATTTTTTATCTTCTCTAAGTTTGCTGGGAAAGTTTGAGTCAAATATTTTAACTACTGTTCATTGGTTTTATTCAATAGCTACTTTAGTTGTAGCTTTAAAGAAATAATTTTAATCAAGCAAGGATGTACAAAAAAGTGCATTTGAGGTTTTAAATAAATGGGGGCAATAGTGCACAAGCTCTACTAGGGCTTGCAGGGATGACACAACACCAGCTAAAGTGATGCATCTCAGTAAGAGTGACACTGTGCTGTCAGTGAGAATCATTATTGGAGTTTAGAGGAAAACTAAGTTTGTCCTTTTCCCATCTTTCAAAAATCTTGTGAAAGAGCATCTCTGGCAGTCACTCTCAGCACTAACATCAAGTCTGTGTTACTCAGCATCTGGGCAACTTCAGCACGACAAAACTTAAAAACCCAACCTTGCCCTGTATCTGCACTGTATAATTCTCACTGATGCTTGTGGGTGTCCTAGCTATACAGAGGGTAAAGGATAAGGTCACAGGATAATGAATTTAACTCTAGGTTTTTAAATGAGGGGGGTTGAGTTGTTGGGGGTTTCTCTTATCTATTTTTTTTTTAAATGGCATCTTTTTCTTCCTCAGGGAGATCTGCAGGCTGTGGCTTTTTGCCTTTGAACATCCTCAAGTCAAGCATCAAGAAAAGGTGATGAGGGTTAGGGAGGCTCCCTTGACATTTGGTGCACTGGCATCAGCCTTTGCAATTATGGGCCACCTTTCTAGCAGACGGTAATTGAAAAGTGTGAACCACATGGGCTCTAGTCAATAATAGCGTCAGCATACAAATGACACTCTGAGCTTTCTGTGTTCGCCATCCACTGTTTTTGCTTTTCACCTTTTATCCTTCTCAGCATCATGGCTTAATCCACTCTAATGAGGTGAACTCTATTGCCAAAAATCAGCAGCAACACAGCTCTCTTTTGGCACCACTTGGGGTTTGTAAGGAGTCAAAAAAATAGTGAGTCTGTCAGCTTTCCAAAAGGGAGGACAGTGCACCCTTTGAAATGTTCTCAGCTTTTCTGAACTCTCTTTTGAGTACAGGCCTCTTCCACACTTGCTGAGGAATGCATCCCACCTTCATAAAACTTGTTCATCACCAACCCAAGGTGACCAGAGCGTTTGAGTTAGTTTAGTACATGCCTCTCCTAGCTTGAAGGTCATTATTGGTGGCCACATGTCACTGTTTACAAACAGCAGGTGACTGCCAACAGTGGTGAGTGTGTGAATTTCCTTTGCTCTCTTTTCCTTACCCATCTGTCCACGTTTCTGGTATCATAAGTATCTGCTTGTAGCAAAAGCTTCAGAAGAGAATGCCAAGATATTGTAGGTGATAAGACACAGAAAGAAGATAAACTAGTTACTTCTGAGTGACTAAAAGGAAAATAGTTAATTTTACAGACACTTTTTTCTTCTCCTTTCTTTTCTCACACTCATTTTAACTTAAGGTCACAGAAGGGTACATTGTCTATGTAGCACTTACAAAGACTTGGAATTAATGAGTTCTGCCTAGCTGTGGGTTTTTCGTCAGACTTCAAAATGGACCCAGAAGAGAGTCCTATACATGTGTCAGTCATAAATAAATGCCATAATAAACTGAGCTCAATGCAATCTGTATTAGGGGGAAAAAAAAAAGCGGCAGATTTAATTGTATAAATGTTGATCCTTAACAACAGCATGGTACACTTATCAATAATTTTAACTGCAATGGCAATTTCCATTTTTAAAGATAGGCCCAGAGTGTAGGGGTAGGGAGGTGAAGAAAAAGAAATACAATGAAAAGTGTTTCCATGGGATTAGACCACATGGCTTCAAAACACACATATACAACTGAGGAAAGAAGAGAATTTTGCCTCTTACACTTCTTGGACCTCTCTCTCCTTTCTTCATCTCTAATCTGGTTTTTGCCAATTCCTTTTGATCTATGAGGGGCAAGCAAGTCAGGTCCATAAGTACAGATGGAGTAAATATGGAGATTAGCCTCTTCTCGTACTGCATTAGCTCCTAATACCTGATTAAGCCCAGAATCATGCAATTGTCTCTGTGTTGGCTATCAGAGTGGCAGAGCACAGAAGGGGGCAGGATGAAGGCTGATTTTGTAATGGATACTTATTTTATCCCAGTGCTCTAAGAAGATTAGGCCTGGGGGTGTCACATTAGCCATGATCTCTGGGCCTTTGGTAGGCTCTTGCAGTTTTCAAACACCTCTGCTTCAGCCGTAGAACAAACAGGCAGCTTGGACGCCGTGGCCCCATGTTGTGGCATGAATAATTGCACACTGCAAACTGTTTGAAGATCACAAAGTGCTGTGTAAATTATCCAGTTTTGGCTTAGTAGAAGTGATTTGTGGTGACTTACTGAATCTTTTCACAGTTCGGCATTAAACTTTCCACATTTCTCGCTATCTGAGATGGAATGAAAGTTGAGTCATATCTTCCTTTATTCTTATCAGATCAATCTTTATAAAGCCAGTTTGTATAAACTGCTGTACTGTATGCAAACCCTGCATGCAGCACTTTGTCTTTGGTACAGGTTCAATTATATTTAGCTGAAACACCAAAAGGTGCCTATTCAGCACAAACCCTACATCAGCTCATGTGACGAATGTAAGGACATGTTCAAAACCATCTGTATAATACATGCCAAAATAGTACATGTGAAAACCTGCACTTTTTTTTTTTATTGTGAAAGTTTCCAGCAAGCATTCCTTTTTGCTTAGAAATAAATTTCAACTTAATCAATGAGAAAGCAAAGCCAAAAAAATGAAAGTGACTTTTCACTTACTTTGGAAAACTGTGAACACTAATTCAAAGCGAAACTGGGAATATGAGACCAAAAAAAAGAATTAAAAAAAAAAGGAGCAGTACTAATTGAAAGAAACATTTGTAATATTGCTACCTATGATGAAAAATGCATTTTTTCTGTGTTATAGAATTTTGGTTTAAAGTATACTTTATTAAAAAGTTTGTTACCACTCAAGTCTATAAATTTAATTCTACTGAAATTAGGTAATAATTCAAATATTGTTCTCTTACCAAATGATTTTTAAAGCACTGCATAAACACATAAAAGTATCAGAATCCAGTAAGGAGCATCATATTTAACAAACTAAACCTTGCAAAATAAAAGTCTGTAGCAATATTTCTTCAGTAATAGAAATATTAGGTCTATAGGGTTTTTTTACTTCTATTTGTGACTGATGAGGATGAATCAGTCGTCCTTTTCTTTTTCCCTGGGGCTAGAGGGAATGGGGAACTACAATCTGGCCTTCAGTTTTTTGTTTTGTAAAAAGGGTATTGTTGTGAGCATGTATACCTTTATGCCCTACTTGAACTAATTATACTTTATTAAAGCCAAGCAAGTTGGCACACAGAAAACTGGGAGTGAATTATAAGTCTAAGAATAAATAAATAAATAAAAAAGATTAATATAAAGATTTTAATTTGTGTTACAACACTATGGCTTATAATCAATATAATAATAATTTTTACCTCAACAAAGTTCTAGCAATTAGGGCTATAGCCAAACACAGGGATATTCTGTGCCTCTTCCTCATCAGTGAGAGAAAAAAAAAAAAGAATTGTAAAAAGTCCCATTAAATGCATGTTTATCCTACTCAGTACATCTGCTTCTTCAAGTATGGAACAATTAATATTTACAGTTTTTTTCACTAAGGTGTAAGAGAACTAAAACAAACCTTCAGGATGCATGTGCACTCAGACATGCACACACAGAAGGAGTGCAATATTAGTATACCTTTCTACCCACTGCTGAAAGCGAATACTCACATTGTTGTTCAAATCCTATAGGATTTAAAGCAACTGATTGCTAAAGTACTTAACAGGAATGCTCAAGTGCAGTCCTTGGGAGAGATAAGCACATCCTAAGTGTGGGATGCTGGTCTTCTATACAAAGTATACATTGCATCAGGAAGACATATTTTCAAAGAAAAACTCGCTGCAGTAAAAGAACTCAGGAAGTCTTAGTGTACCTTCCCACTTGTTCTATTTACCAAAGAAGTTACGTTCCTCCTCACATCCACAAGAAAAATATATACTTTGGATCTGAAAACTGTGGAAGAACTACATTCAGTTGATGAAACTTGGACTTCAAACCTCATTACATTAAAAGAAACAGAAAACAAAAACCTCTGACATTCTGTTCTACCTGCCTTTTTCCTTGCAAGCTATCCTATGCATTCCATGTCAAATATGTGCTACACGTATGTACTACATAAGTTTATCACAAATGTTTAAGGGACATCTAGAGGAAACATTGTGTCTTTTCTCAACTTCTACTGAACAATGACAGTCAGATAAATATACCTTAAAATTATATTAACTTCTGAATGAAAAAATAGTAAGGTGCTAAGTTATTGTACAGTCAATGATTATCACAAATCTGACTGGCCAAGGAGCTGGAAGAATTTGTTATCTGGTGAAGTATCCTTAAAACCTACATGCAGTTTTCTTTTTGTCTGAGGGAGGATGGATACCCATGACATTTAAAACTGAATGAGAAGCTTAAGATATTTTCAGTCTTTTGGCCTGAATAGGTGAAGCCATTTCACATATTTCTTTCTTTGTAATTGACTGTCAAAAACACCTCTGGGACTTGGCCAAGTACAATCATGCTATGCATTTGGTATTCAGTCACATTTAATCGAGTAAAGATACTTTCAGTGGAAACCTAAAGTGACCTAAAAGTGCCCAGAAACTCTGTCAGTGTATTCCTGAAAGAAGTAACTTTGTATGTGAGGCATAACACAACAGGCTACCACCACAGTTAAGAAGAGCCCTGTTTTTCTGATCCCCATTGGTCTGACTCTGCCAGTCCTCATGCACACCAAACCCATCCTGTCCCACCAAAATGAAGTTCCTTTGCACACAAGTAATTAAAGAAGAGTCATTAACTTATAATTTAATGTAATTTATGCCAAATGGAAGACAGATTATGATGGGTGTCAATCTTTCCTAATACAGGCATTATTTATACATTTCCTAGATAAGCACTTAAACTCAACAGCTGCCAAGGTAAAGATTAATAACAGAAGTACATTAATGGCACAACAAGAGATAGTGTATCATCATTTGGTTCTGTGAGCTTTTTCATGCTGAAAATACAATATAAATTACTTGGAAGACTAATTATAATCTGTTTAGGAAGAGATACATTAATAAATAATATCTTTTTTAAAAAGAAACTCATTGTACAATGGTGGGTTTTAGTCTGATGATTTTTATATTAAAAGAGATAACTGCAATTTGTTCTCTACCTCTTTCTGAAGGCAGATTCATTCAAACAGCCTTTTTTAATGCAGCCTGGAAAATTCATTGTTTTAATATTTTTAGCATTAAGGGTGAAGAAAAAAGGGAAAAAATTGTAGTTAGTGGTTATCTTACTGAGGTTTGGAGAACTAGTATGTGTTATACATATAAAACATTTTTTATTGATGGATTTGAGATGAATAATGATGGAAAGAGCTATGTTGATTGCACCTCTTACAAACTTAGGACTAATACCCTCAATTGCTGAATAAATCAGACATGATGTTTCTCTTAATATGATGTTTCTTCTACAAGACTCTCAGGTTCCAGAAAACATGCACATCAGATGCCATGTAACAGCACCTCATTAGCCTCACCACCTGTCTTGAGTAGTTCCATATTAATCTACAGATTAATATAAAGTTTTTTTTTCTTTCAAAATGTCTAGCTGCGTGTACCTTGGTGATTCTTCTAGCTAACATTGGAATAAGAGTAAGTCCTCTGGAGGACCATCTGTCCTTGCTGGTACAATTCACATATCTGCTAGCAGGTGGCGTTATGAGCAGGGAAAGCTCTAGGAACCAAAATACAGCAAGTGTAAATACTAGTTCTGCTATTTATTTTAGTGGCAGCAGGACTGGGCTTACTGCTTTTATGGTTTTCCTCCTCTGTCTCTTGAGTCTGAAAGATACTTTTCAAAGCTCAAGCCCTATCTTTCTAGATTGTAGTCTGCCTTTCTGACTGATTATCCCAAGAAGGCTGCTTTATGGTTCACTTACCTTTTCTTTCCTAGCCCTTTTGCTTAGAAAATCTACTGATCTCTGAAATTGTTTCCAAATGCTGGTGTGTCACTATTTAGGTCATAAATGATCAGCTAATGTTTGAAGGATTTCCATACTCCATCAGTTATTGTGGAGTGCAAAGTGTGTCTACCACTACCTGATGATAAAAGCAGCTGTAAGGACATCACCGAAGAGATATCTAGGAGCCACCTTTTTCAACAGTTCCTACTTGCTGTGAAAGAAATGGAGCTTGGTACTCCAGTCTGCAGTTTAATATTCCAGCAGCCCCAGTCATTTATTAAGTGCTCTATTCAAATGGGGATTACAGTTCAATTTTATAAAAATAATGTTTGCATTTCAGATGCTACTTCATAACTAAAACCATATATTGTGGGTTTAAAGTTTTACAATAATGCAGTTTATAGCTCTGTCACTTAACTGATTGTGTTTTTCTAATAGCCTGCCTGTAAGACTGTGAAATCTAAATTAAATACATAGGGAAGTACAGCTAAGATGGTTAGCTTTCTGCAAAATTAAGATATATATAATAGCTCGACATTAATATCAGTTATTAGGTTTGCAGAATTTCGAGGGAATAAAGTATTTTATTGAACATACTGTCATTTTTCATATGTCTTCATTTGGATACTTCATATAATGGATATCTTCATATAACAGAAGAACTAGCAAATATGTTCTGCAATGTGGGACTATAGGTTCATCGTCATTTGTGCTTCTTCCCTTCCAGTTAGTTGCTTTGACAGAATCAGTGAATAAGTGGAAAGAAAATTTATTAAGCTTCAACATCATTAAATTCAATAATTCTTCCTATCCACTTACTTACTAGGAGAACCCTATTTTAGGTGGCAAATGTATTGCTGTCACTAGTTAGATTGACATGGTTTATTTTGATGCGTAAAAAAGAATATAATTAATATTAGCCTAAAGTATATAATTCTGGAAAAATTAAAAGCAGTCTGATTTAAAAATGTTAATTTGATCTGTCATCTAATCAGGTGATTAACTATAGATGATTAAGAGATAGTTACAACACACCCTATAATGAGCATGTACTACAAATATCAAGTAAACAAAAGGCAGTTGTCATGGTTTGGGCTGGACTGGACACTGAAACGAATGGCAGATGCTCTCCTCTACCCCTCCCTGAAGGGATAGGAGGGTGAGAAAAGGACTTACAAGTTTAAAACAAAATAAGCTAATGAAAATATTAATAAAATAACAAAAAAAGAAACAATGTAATATATACAATCTATAAAAAATGATATTGAGGATGATGAACACATCACCAACAGGCACTGGGAAAGTCCCAGACTGGTCTCAGTGAAGGATGGGAACTGAACTCGGGAACTGGATTCAGGAATACACTGATCAGGATCAAAGGCAGAAGAACAGACAGAGTCTCCTCCTTGAAAACTGGACATTGAAGAAAGAGGTTGACCCTTTGATCCCTTGGCTGAGCATGATGCAGGTGGGATGGAACACCCTGTTGGTCAGGTTTGGGTCACCTGTCCTGTCTGCTCATCCCTGTGGGTGGGACCTCTCTACGGTCTTCCACTTCCAGCCCTCCAATGAGGTATAAAACAAAGTGTGCTGACCTTGGTTGTTAAAGCAATAAGAATAAGCAAGAGTCTCTCTGCATACCATTCCGTGGCATAAATTATAAAAAAACAGGTCTTATCACTCTGGGAGAAGACTACTGTCTTAAAAATATGCCATTAATTTCAAGTTCAGAGAGTTCAGTTACTTCGAAGAAGCTTAGCTGAAAAGGAAAGTTACTGAATGGAAAATTGGTTCTGTTTTACCTCAGAGCAGGACAACAGTTTAGACATGCCATGTTTCAAATGGTAAGAGCAGACATATTAATACTATGTATGTATGAATAATTTTAAAACTTTTAAAACATTAGCATTATTTTAAGTTCAAGTATTTGAAAACTAAGAAAGGTCAGGACTAGAGCTGCTACCAGAGATAATATTTCACAAACACACACCTTTTCCCTGTTTTTGTATTACAATCACCTTAGAATTGTTAGATGATCACATCACATTTTTTTCTAAAATGTCTTGTATTGTACAGCACACAAAGGAGAAGGCCTGAGAAAATCAGATCTGTACAATGAAAACAGTTGTTTTATTGGGATTTGTGCCTTGTTTGGTTTTAGATGTTGGATTGTGTGTAGGAAATTTTGACAATGACTCTTTTTTGGCATAAATATTTTTATTAATTCAATATTAAACTATGCTAATTTTTATGAACAGAAAAAAACCCAAGCAAACACCAGACAATTCCATTCCTGCACACACTCACTCCTGTTTTCCTGTGTCAAGTGTATAGATGCATATGCTGATATCTACCTCCTACGCCTCTACTTGAATCAGATAAGCTTTTGCACAGATTCTTTTTCCAGTTTTATGCCAAAATCTTACCCTCCACAAAAACGGTAAGTTCTCTCAGTTTTCCCTGGCCATCTCACAAGCACAAAAGGTCCTACTTGTTTCTTCAAAATGGATCTCTTAGAAGGAGATAATTTTGTCCAGAGTTAGGGAGATTGCAATAAGAGATATTTTCCATTTGACTTTCTAGCAAGGATATAGACAATACTTTAATCAACAGTGTTAAACAACTTCAGGAACTGATTTAGATAAGACTTTTTTCTAGCTAAAAGGAAGACTGCGGACAGCTAATGAGTCTCGTACATGTAACACAACTCACCCTCAAATGATATAATGGGATCAAAATTCTTATAGGAATCACGATGACACTAGCTTCTGATGACCTTATTAGCTGTAACTGTAAATGTTACATTCTAAATGATAAGTAGCAAGACTTACATTGAAGTCAAGGGAGAGTTTCCCAGGTAGGATCCTTGTGATTATTCATATCAAAGAAGTTGCTATTTTTCATTAATTGTATGTGGTTGATAATTTCATTTATTATTTTTACAGTAAGTAAGCACTCTTCCACTGCTGCAGATGACTCAACTGAAAAATAATAATAACCTAATATACTGGCAGCTACCTTGTTCTGCATCTTCTCAGCAAAGTTGTTCGTTCCACAGTGGATTGGATCCACAACTCTGTCCTCCCCTTTGCTTTAAGTAGTGCATTTCAAAACTGCTTTTGTTAACATCTGATTCCTCATGTCTTGAAGTGATGTTCAGCCACAATAGTTTAAGTTATTAAACTGAAATATGAACACATTTTTGGAAGAATGCATACATTCTGGAAGACTTCTTGTGTCATTCCTTCTCATGTACACCTGCATGGGCAACCTAAGCTGAAATTGCTTTGCAACCAGAGAACTCCTTGCAGCTTTGCAAAATTGCTCATTAATGAAACTAGATCAAAGTCAAAGCAAGGACTATAAACCACCAACTTGCCTTGTAGCCAATTTGCATTCTTCCATCCCTCTTCATTTATCTCCCTTCTTTTGCTTCCCAGCCTCCAGGCATTATGTGAACATTAGGGGAAAGCACGTGCTTCCTTCTTTATGTGTACACAGCAAGAGATACATAAATGCATTAACTGTGTTATAACTTCCCACTCCTCTCTACACTTTCAGTGCTTTGTATAAAATATTCCATGACAATTCTAGTTTTTCACTTCTCTCAACAAGGGTATTTTGTTGCCAGGCCAGTACTTCTTTTCCAGCAAACAATGATGAATGGAAATGGATTCATGATGAATGGAAAGATGGAAAGTGGAAACACACAGGTGATTTGGATATTTAAACCCCACTATTAAGCCTAGCAGCCAGAAACTATTATTAGCAAATATATCCAAGATTTTGCTGAGGGTGTAGGTAAATTTCCAGATTTCTCAAGAGAAACCAACTGTGAAGAATTCCGGTTTACTTTAAAATAGCAGAATGCTACCAATGAAGGATTGCAACCTGTCACCATGTCATGCTATAACCCCAGCCAGTAACTAGGACCATGCAGCCTCTCACTCCCCCAAGTTCAGGTGGAGGAAAGAATCGGAAGACTCAAAGTGAGAAAAAACTCATGGCTTGAGATGAAGACAGTTTAATAGGTGGACTAAAAGCCACTCACGCAAACAAAGAAAAACAAGGAATTAATTCACTGCTTCCCATCGGCAGGCAGGTGTTCAGCCATCTCCAGGAAAACAGGGTTTCACCACACATAATGGTTATCTGAGAAGACAAGCGCCATCACTCCAAATGTCCCCCTGTTCCTTTTTCTTCCTCCAGCTTTATATATTGAACCTGACGTCATATTGTCACATAGTGTGGAATAACCCTTTGGTCAGTTGGGGTCAGCTCTCCCAGCTGTGTGCCCTCCCAACTTTTTGTTGCGTATGCAATCCACTTCCTGGTGGGGTGAAGCAGAAAAGGCCTTGACTGCCTAGCAATACCTGAAAACACCAGTGCACTACCAAAAATATTTCTCATCCCAAATCCAAAACACAGCACTATAACATCTGCTAATAAAAAACTTAATTCTATCCCAACTGAAACCACGACATATCATCATTCTGTCATTTCAGCCCTTTGTCTGAGTAAAGACAATAAAAGCTGAATAAGAATTTCAAAACTTGCCCTCTGAAACAGCATCAGTCCATGGATTTGTTCCAAGGTTACAAAGTCAATAAAGTTAGTAATGTTATACAATCAGCAATAGCTCTAGTTCTGTTAGCAAAATACCCGCAAGTACACAGGGAAAGAGAACACGTTCAGGAGCTAGTCACAGATTAGAAGAGAAAAGAGATGTTGTTGGGAATGGTACAGTAAGATCAGCTGCGTTGCTCTTTTCACCCAGGTGTATAATTTTTCAGATCTGTTTTTGTTCCCAAACACTCCAAATGCCCTTTTCTCTAAACCAGATAACATTACACTCCTTCTGCTAGGAGCCTTACACTTACAAGCAGCCCTATACTCATAAAGCAGAATATGCATGTGATGGACTGATAAGAAAAAACAGTTTCAGTTGTAAGATACTAAGGACTATTTTAAACAACTGTAATACAAAAACAAATTGAAACAAAATGTCTCTGTATAATTAAAAAAAACTCAACTCCTATCATCACTAATTAGCTGGTTAATACTGTCAGCTGAGAGGCCAAGGAAATGAAGAACAGAATTACCCTCTCAATCCAGGTGCTACCTCCAGGGCACGACAGAAACATGTTGGCAGAAGAGTGAGGAACTTGCCCTAGTGCTCCTGGGCTATGCCTAGGGTTGTCTTTTTTTTCATGTGCAATAAATTTACTAAAAATGGCATAAGACGAAAAAATGATGAAACCTCTTGACAGTCTCTTTTAAAGTTTGTCAAAGATTTAATAAATTATTGGAAGTGCAGCAAGCCTGTCAAGGTCTAGATGGCTGTGTGCCTGAAAAACCTTCTATGCTGTCCATTACTACAGCTAATCCAGCCCCAGGCTGGATTAACTTGTATGATGTTAAAAAGCCCTTCCAGCTACCCAAAGGTGTCAAAGTAGGCTAGCATAGACAGAACGCTTGGGAATACAGCCATCACCATTACACTGTGGGAATACAACCAGGTGTCCAGTCTCTCAGTCCTATACAAGTTTTTCTACAATTTCAAGACTAAATCCTGGCCTGCTCTGCAGACACAGAGTAAGTCATATTAGAAAGAGCTAGACTGATAGGAGACGAAACTTCCCCAGATTTTGAGCAAAGAGAGCAAAGAGCACCCTAGAACTGGTACATTCATAACTGTTGACTTCCACTTATTTCAACAATAAACAAGGAACATCTCATTTAAGTCCAAAATGGGGTAAATTTATTAGTCACTGGTGTGTTTAAGCCTATTGCTCATTCTTCTCTTCAGATCCCCAAGAGTTTTTAGAGCCACTTTACTATTGACAGCAATAATACATGAGAGTTACATCCCATATTAAAATACTTGCTTAAACATCATAAAAGTGCCATAAGTGAGAAATTTCAGTAGGTTCAGGTTTTAAAATTATCTTTATAAGTCTAAGGAGGAGGACCATGCATTTAGAGTAGGAAAGAGAATACCAGCAGTGACACTTCATCAACAAATTTCACCCGTCAGGTATGGATGCACACTGGAAAGTGATTAGAAAGTTATTCATATTCTAGTATCATGTTCATTCCAAAAATAGTCTTATGAAAACAAGACTTACTGTTAAGGTGTATATAGAAAATAAAGTATAACTCTTTTTTCATAACTATTCCAGTGCTCTTAATAGTAAATATTTTCAAAACGCCAGCCAAAAAGACAAGATAAAAATTGTAAGATTTTTCTGTTAATTATTCCTCAGACTTCAGGGGTCCAAGCACCTAACTTTACAAATACATGTGTATCACAGTAACAGAGAGAAATTATACCCTACTTGGTCTGGGAATGGGAGGAAGAAGAGAACTGAAAAGTATTAAGCCAATGTTGCCAAGTTGGTGGGGATGAGAAATCCAAACAATGAAAAGACACCTGAATCAGCACTTAAGACTGATTTTACAAGTTGTTCTCCGGAACTCAGGCACTTCAATTACATCTTAACAGCACTTCAGAAGTTTTGGTCTAGAGGGCTTTGGTGGCTCTGCCCTAAGGCTGTATGAGGCTTGGACACTCCTTTTGTGAAATAAAAAGAAATATATATATATATATGTATACGCTTCCTTATCTAATGCAGTGTTACAGGGAGAAATAATTCAGGGTTTTGCAGTACTGAGAGGCTGCCAAGATAAGTACCACAAAAATCCAACTGAAGGGATAGACACATAAAAAAGTGTAAGAGGTATTGTAGAAGGAAGGTTAGGAAAGGACACTGAGAAAAGGAAAAAGGAACAGAGTCAAAAAGGTTTCAGAAAGTTCAGTTAAATGCAGGAATAAGCTGTGCCTAATAACCATGTTTATCTCAGCATATATTTTGTCCTTTATTTTCATTCACTACCTGTCCCTTATGGGCTCACTATTCCAGAAAACTATTCCAGCAAAAGCATCATATAAATTGATTCTGAGTAATCAAACTTGCCAAGACTTTTTCACTGTTTGTGTGTACTACAACTCATTTACAGAACAAACATCACTGAAGATGGTAGGGCCTGAATATTACTGGAGGGGATAATCAATGTGGCCCAAAACAAACAATGAAACCCAAAATTGATACAGAGTGTATTATGTTAGATTTATAAAACTAGAAATAACCATAATCAAGAAGAAAATAAAGCTGTTTATAAACATGATTATTTACTTTTTGGGATTAATCTTCTACCTCTGTGCTGTGTAGCCACTATCCATTTGAAGACAAGAACACTATGCAGAAGTATCATGTAGAGCTATGCTTCTTTTTCTATTGTCCAATGCAGTGGAGTTTAGTTTAGTTAGGCTGCCAAAAATGAGATGGTGCAACCACTGAAAATAAAGAGCAAATAATTACTCATGATAAATAAAGGAGGAAGAGGAACTGATTATACTAAAGAATAATAATTACGATGACAGAAAAAACCAGATTATTATAAACTACGAGAGGAATACATTTCTTCTGGATATTAGTGTACACCAGTAATCATTGGCAAAATCATATTTGAATCACATCAATGAGAGTTATAGTACATTATTTTTATAGTCTGCTATTACATTTCTTTGTTCATAAACAGGCTAATGCCTTAGTTAAAAATGTAGCGAATCTTCTAGCAGTTAATGCTCTTATTCTCCTCTCTTAGTCTACCCCATTCTGTAGAATTTGGATGGTTCTACAAATAGCTTTTCTTGTACTTCTGATTACTAAAATGGTTTCCAAGACTATTTTACTCAAGAGGTATAAACAAGTAATAAAACCCTCAACCCTTAGTAATTCTTTAAAAATACACTGATTTTGTGTTAGTTTTTCCAGGAATTAACAAATTAACCTCTGATAGACTAATTCACTGCTACCCTAAAAATCAAAAATATTCTAATTTCTGAATAATTCTACCTTTAACTCACCTTATAGTGTAGTAAAAAACAAAACAAAACAAAACAAAAAAAACACACAACAAAACAAAAAAAAACCCTACCACCTAAAAACAAACCAAAAAACCTCAAACTTGAAAATTACTAGCCTGAAGAGTTTTAATGAAGGACAGAGCCCCCATTTCTGTCCATTGCCAGTTCTGGTAATGCAGTATGTTCTGCTGTTTTCCACTCATACTACAAAATAGAATCAAGCTTTTTGTTGAGATTAGCAAGGGAGGATGCAGCACATCTCAGAAGGTGTTCTGAAATAGTTCAGCCTTCAGCACAGGTTACTGGAGTCAGGTCACAAATGATATGGAGATCACAGCAAGGAAGGCAGGCTTAGTTACAGTCCTTCATATCATAGCTGTTCCCTAGCTAATGACCCCCTTGCCTCCTTCAATTTATTCATCCTTTCGTTGCTCTTCCAACTCTAGTTGTGGAAGAAGAACTGTATATGCAGGTTACCAATCAGGCTTATAGGCGTTTTGTTACTTCACTTTTTGCTGTTGGTCCGTATGATTTTTACTTGCTGTTGAAGCTCAGTTGGCAGTAAAGACAGTCTCCTCTTGAACTCACAGTTCCATTTTCATCTCACCTTGTCATCCGCTTGCAAGATATGCAAGGCAGGACAGTCATAACAGGCCTTGGTCATACTTGCAGCATGGAAACTACTGAAGTCTCAAAGCATCATAAGGGTCATGTGAGCAGATATCTACCTAAGACAAACATGGTATTACTCTGTTGACTCCAGTAATGGTGTGCTCATGGTTCTCTTGTAAATCTTGAAACCTGGGTGCATTCTCCATTTGCTGCAAACTTTTCTGAGTAGTACTTCTGCTGACACCTATGGAGTGCATATGAGCATATAGGCACATAAAAACAAGCTGCCTACTGAAGTTAGTTTTTCTATATGTGGATGTCCTTGATTAATAATGTTACAGTTAGTGTTACACGGCCAAAGAAAAATGCATACAGTACAACACTGTGCTTGATTTTGGCTGTCTATCTGTCTAAGCCAATGACTGATTTAAAAAATAGACAGTGTTCTGAGATCTGCATAATCTTTGCTCACACCCATAGTGCTAGTACAGAAAAGAGAAGGGAAAGAAAGGGAAAGGGAAAGCTATATAAAAGAGGATAATCTCAACAATCAAAGCACAAGGGAATTGCCTTTACTGCAGCAACCAAAGAAAAGTGGAGAAACTGAATCCAAAAGCAATGTTCTGTAGCCAGAGGTGTCAGAAGTAATATCATTTGACTCAAGCTTGACAATTTAGTGCAGTGGTAGCTCTCTTCTAAACTTACTGCCTTTGTACATTTCTCAGTGCAATCCTATTCTTCTGTTCTATTACAGAAGCTGCATGTGCATCACTATGTCTCTTTCTCTTTAGTTTCTTTTATAGTTATGACTAGTGTGTAATGTATTTTTCTCAATGCTCCCCCTGTAATGATCTCTGTCTCCCACCAAGTCCATGGTGTAAACGAGATGTGACATTACTGCAATGCAGCCATGTTTAAATTGAAATATCATAGGAAGGACAATGCACTTCAGCCCTCTGCTTTTACAGTACTGAAGAGTTATGTATGCAATAGTCATTGTTTACTACTTTCATATGAAAACGATTAATGAGGGGATGGTATTTAATAAAAGCCTTTACAGCTGATAATCAGGTGACGAATCATAGTCATGGCCTTTGCAAAATACTTTAAAATAAGGCCACATTTGTCATAAAGCAGATAAGCACATTTCTGTCTTGTTTAATAGGTAAATATGATAACTACAAGCTTTTTCTGGTTCTGTTTTAACTTTCTGTAGAGAACAAAGGCTTACATAAATTAAAAAAAAAAATGGGTATAGAAACAACAACTAAAGAGCAGCTGCAAGGCTGATCTTTCACTACACCACAAAAGGGAGAGAAAAAGTGGCTGCAATAGTATAGGATTCTCATCGGTTTGTTAGGAGAAACTTTGTGCCAGAACCACTCCATATTCTATCACGGCCCACACCAACTACTCTTAAAACAGCTGTTGTCTGGTTCAACTTAATATGAACTGACTATATACTTTCCTGTTTCTGTACCATCGGCTAATTTAGGTGCTGTCCTTATAAACGTGAGTTAGAATAGGAAATGAAAAATTCTTTCATTTACCTTCTTTGACAAAGGAGCAAATTCTCTTATTACTCTTCATACCTTTAAAAGAAAAGGCAACAAAACCAAAACAAAAACCCACAAAAACTTTTAATACACTGATTATAAATATACACAAATGGAAGTTAATATTCTGGAGAACTGAGCCAGAGGATAAAACACAGTCAACTGTCTCCATCCAGCACTTTCTTATGATTCTTCTGCCTTCCTACTCTACTACTGTACTATACCTTGTTATTCTACTATTTTGGATTGCCAGCATGCAGGTGTTACTGCTTTTAATCTCATCCATCTCCCCTCTCCCACTCC
>JAOXJM010000012.1:92393528-92405005 GCA_026413425.1 Tringa solitaria
CTGAAATCCACCATGATCGTCAGTAGACATTCCAAATTAACACTTCATTTATTGGTGCTCTTTCTTTTTTAAGCTTACACATTCTCTATGAGCTTTATTTCTTCAGGTGGAAGATTTCCAGAGGCTTTTAGCAATTTTATAAACACACATATATATTTATACTCACAGAATTACTCAGGTATTTCAAGAGAAATTATTCTCTATTTAAACAAGGAAACTACTTTCAGCAGAAATCAAACACAATTACATTCTCCACACTTTCCCAAAGAAAAACTCCTGCACCCACATCCTCACTACCATTTTCAAGTTACCATAACAGAGACTGTCAAAACAAAAAAAAAACACCTCTCAAAGACCTGAAGATCTGATTTTCCAGAGGTGAGAAACCCATTCCCCAACTGCTCCCAGGCAGAACAAAATGCAGACCACGCAGCTGCATGCAGTGTTTGATTATGAAGGAGCAAGTTAGCATCACTGAGTGCAAAGATTTGTCATTCTGCATTTTCAGGCTGGCTTGGGCATCACAAGCTGCGCTTTTGAAGTTGAAGAGGAGTTTAGATTCGGTTCTCATTCTCTTCTTGACTATTATGCTCAGGCTGGTAACAAGGGCTGTGGAGAAACAGGCACCAGTCTCTTGTGCACTGGACTGAAAGAGCTGATCATTGCTATAGCCCTATGATAACACTTTTGACTAGACCTTTTTTTAGGACAAGCAATTTATTTGTTGTTGCTTTTGTTTGGAAGGCAGAACTATCAAATAAATTCATAGTACTATATTTTGATAGCAAATAGGGGTAACTGAGACCATGGTATGATAAGTTAAACAATTCCCAGTGTAAATATTTATTATAGCACTGATAAGAAACGTTACAGTATTATCATATGCTCATTGACCTCTCTCTATTCAAGCTGCTGTTGAAAACTTATCTGTCATAAAAGAGCAAAATATTTCTGTTGGAAAACAGAACAATGAGGAAGTATTTTAATAAAATTTAGCTTTATCGTCATACTTGTCCTATGTAAAGCACACTTCTGAGGAGATACCGATGACATTGAACTATCAACTCCAGCTCCAATACCCACGTATAGATTCATGTAAGAGCAGACTGAATCCTTCTTTGAGTTGACAGATGTCTGTGGGTCTTTGAAAAAACAGGAGCGATCTGCCTAAGCAGATGGTTCTACTGGATCATAGCTTGCTTTTTCAGTGGTAAGTATACAGTCCAGTTATACCAAATCATCTACTTCCAAAATTATTGCAATGGCAAATGTGTGCATTCAAGAAATGTCACTTATTGCTGTCTTAGAAGATTATATTGGAAAGCAAAATTCTTCACAAACAAGCCCGTACGTATGCACTTCCCTGATAGTCTCACTGAAGCTGAGGGGGCTCAGAGCACAAAAAGCCTCTATGTGAATAAACTTGCTGCATCTTTGCTTGAGTTTCTAACATAATATCACATATACTTTTGTTTCAGCAAGGCTTGCATGAGTCAGGACATTTACATGGTAAACTACATTTTATACAACTACTTTGTTATTTCTTTCTCTTTGACAGCATTGTTGGTCTCTATGGTACCACCCCCAAAAAGCACATTTAAACACCATTTAGGAATATGTGTGATATTAGAGCTATAGGGAACCTATTTTTCAATTCTACTGCAACCTGCCATTGATACACTAGGTTTTTTTAATTTCTTTATTGTACAGTGAGACATGTAATCAGATTTTTATAATCAATATATCAGCATAGAGTCATGGATTTCATATTGTGACTACGTACTCTTTAGGATCCCTAACTGAATGTGTTTCGAAAAGTGATTTCTTGAGTTTTTGCGTTAACATACACAATTCATTTTCTACAGAATGCTGCTGTATTTCTTTTCCTGCCTAGTGTATAACAGTGTCTAAAATCTGAGGCCAAACAATGAAGTAGCAGTCTGAAAGGTTAAGGACCCTTTGATCAGGGTATTAACGGCTCTGTGCACAGATGAACTGTTGTGCTTCCAAAGTTTTATGTTAAGAGTTAATATGCTTAAGATAATCAATCTCAGCTGCACTAGACCTTCAGTAATTTTGTTTCTATCATCAAACAAGCCTTATGGGGTTGAATATAGTGGTAGTTCATAACGAAGCACTTCATATAGAAGCAGCTGTCTCCTCACCTGTTTCCCAGCCCATCTACAGGCCCGGAGAAATTCTCCAATTTAGCAAGCAAACTTAAGTCATTATTAGAAATGACAGGGAAACCTGATGAAATTGTACTTTCAATTGGAAAACAAAATTGCAATCAGACCAACATGATTTCCTCATGGTCTGACCATGCTAATGCCAAGTCGAGACATGGGCAAATGTATTTAAAAGTCATAATGGAGTATTACCATGCAATCTCTTTTTACTGGCCCTTATTAATATAAAACTTCAATTTGCATGTAAATGCGGTCAACTTTCATATCATCAAAATACATGAGGCCTGGGAAAGTAATGAATTGAAGTTTGATGCGGCAATTACTGACGTTTATAAAGAATTTTAAAGAGGTCATTCTAGCCTTGGCTGAGAAAATGAGGAAATCAACAGGGAATATTGTCAATATAGCAACAGTGGGAGTTGGAGTCAGTCCCAGGTGTTAGAAGGCCAGATGATGATTAATAGAGAGGGAGTATGAAGCCTTTCACCCAGAAGGACTGGGCTGGACCTGAGGCTCAATAACAGAGCTCTCATGAAAAGGTTCTTGCTGGGTTCCCACTTTAGCTGCCTCGAAATGTGTTCCAGAGGGAATAAAGTAGCAAGTGTTTATGAGAGAGAGCAGTGCTGAAGGTTTAATTGGGCTCCACATCCTTTCAGCTCTCTTCAGTAGTTGATATGCAGTTTAACCTTTTTTTCCCTACCTCAGATACTCCAGTGCCACTGGGATTTTAATAAGGCACTAAGTTGATAGCTTGGAAAAACACTGACTTCGTTGCTAAATTGAGTTAAACTGTCGTATTGTATCCTAATGACAATTTATAAATCTCTTGATTCATAAACAAAGCAAATAAAAGCCTAAAAAATATTTTCATCTTGCTTAAACATTTTTTTAAATAAAAACATGGGTTTTTTCCCCATCTTTCACTGTTCACTGAAAAATTTCAAGTGGAGGAGAAATTTAAATGAGTGAAAAAAAATCAATGCAGAAATTAAAACAGAGCTTTAGAGTTGTTTAAAAGCAGATCCCATTTTTATAAGGCAAAAGCATTCAAAGAATGAATACAGGCCTACGGTATCTTCTGGGGGGGGGTCAGAACAGAGGAGAGCTGGGTTTTGGTAGAAAATCTGCTAGTGATTGGAGTCTTGTCACCATGTACCGTCATGCATTTTGGTGTAATTGCTTATACAAGCCTGAAATGAATGAATCATGTCCAAGAGGCTGACTTTCCAAACCAGCGGTTCCTTATGCACACCTAGCAAAGGTATCAGCAATTACATACAGAGCCCAAAATAGCAAAGGATCAGGCCCCAGATTTCTCTTGCTGGCTGAGGCTGACGGTAGCCAACTGACTTCATAATGTTTGGCTTAGTTTTCCCATCTATAAACAGAAATCTATAACGTGTTTATCCTCACAGGATTGGGGATGAAGCTTAATTAATAACTGTTTATTAAGTGCTTTGGGATCTTAAAGTAGAAAATAATAAATATATTTCTGATTTCTTTGTGGATTTTTTTTTTACTGGTCTCATTAAAAGCAAGCCATATAGCTGGTAAACTGTTTCCTCAGCACAAATAAAATCAAGGTCATGGTAAGGATCAAGGAAAAGTAAATAATGGAATAAAAATCAATTCATCTACAGAACATGATTAATTTGAGTTTCCTTAATTCCTTCTACTCCTGTTTTCTCCTTTTGTTTTCAAAACCTAATTTTCAGTTATACTATTTCAAATAAATCTCCAGATTAGTTAAACATTTTAGGTAACGTTAATTAAAGTAAGATAAGCAGTTACACTGAAGATGCCTTGGATGCTACGATACATTGTTTTCATATAGACAGAATAAGCTTCAATGAAGTTTAAGAAGTAAGCAAAGAATCTGACCAGCACTTTGAAATGTTATTATAGGAAGTATTTTTGACCGTCACTTCCAATTTTCATAGGAATGAATTTTCAGGTCTGTAGCTCAAGTAACAATTGAAAATATTCACTGACAAACTGAAATTCTCAGAGCACAGCATCTCTTTCCCTATTACTTTACCAGCCTTATAGATAGACTGTTCTCCCAAGGGATGGTATGGTAAATCAATGCTTATATTTCTATAACCCTTGAGACTCCTTGGCCTAAACATTTGTTACTCTCAGTAATCCGGATGGTGAGTGATAAAGGGACTGCTGTTATTACAAAAAGAAGGTTGAAAGTATTAAAGAGGCAACACTTATGGTCTGCTACACTATTCTAGTTTCCTAATCACTTTCCTGATATATTTACTGGATCTGATATGTATTTAGGGAAAGGTATAATTTTTCAGTGGGCCTGAGAACAAGAGTGAATACTGAAAAAAAATAAAAATAGCAAGGGTGTAGGGAAGGTATTAGATCTATTGTAAGCTTTGCATAAATGTTAAGAATAAAGATTTATTTTACTGTTCTATTAATTTAGGGTACCTTTATGCATGTAAAAGAATGATCAATCATTATTAATTTATTTGGATCTGCATTATCTGGTATTAGCTTCAATGTTTGACACCATAAACAGTTAAGAACACTTAATCCTGTTGAAGAAAACAAGAAAAGACAACAGTTTTATGATCATACATTGTAATTCTTGAAAAGCAAGTAGATAAAGTGAAAAAAAATCATGAGTACCAAAGGACTGAATCCCCAACTCATATTAGATGGATGATAAACTAGACTTGTGGGCAAAACAAGTTTGGAAAACCCTGGAAAACATTTCTTGTTTCTTTAGCTGGCAAAGTATTCCTGCAATATAATACAAATTAGGGAAAAATATAAACCCTATTGTACATATAAACATATTTTTGAGAATTAAGTAATAGTGGAATAGAAAAAAATTATCAGATAGTAAAATGCTACTTTGGGGAATGCTTCATGCAAAGGGACTCATTGGCAGACCAACAGGTTCCACAGATAACAAAAGTCCAAAAATTTGCATCTATAGAATTTAGAAAATATCACCTATGGACTTTTCCAATCAGGCACTGAGGAAAGCACTGAGGAAGCTGTGAAATTTTGACACAAGTGCTGATTCCACTTCAGAGGAAAAATGACATTAAGTCCATGTGACTAGAATAGCATGGAGTCATCAGCACTGTTTCACTCTATAAAGCTGGTCTCGATGATCCTCACTGGATGCTAAAGTATACACTGTCAGAGATACCTGGGTTGTTACATGCTTGGCATGAAAATGCTTCATGTCCCAGTTGCCATTTCCCAACATGACTCCATGACTGGTGACCCCTGCCACCAGTTCTGGGAAAGCATATCCTTATTTCTAGTTGTGAAAGGGTAACTGAACACCAGAAGCACAAGAGCCTTGGTGCCATAAAGAGCCAGGAGGAAACCCAGTGGGAAGAAACTCTAGTGGGAAGAAGCAGACAGAGGGTTCTAGTCATTACTGATCAGATTATTTTTTCATTCATGTTACTGCAGTCAACAGACAGGAACAGAACTAAATCCAGTTAACAGGGACCAGCAACTTCTGTGTAAGCTTACTCACTACCCTAAACTTTATAAATGATCTCAATATAATCTGCCTGACTAAAGCATGATTTGGTTATGACTAACCTTCCTGGCTTATTAGGGATCTTAGAAAAAATTGACTGCCCATTTCCTCACAGTTCATCTTTAAATCACAAGAGAGTGTAGGTGTCTGAACATCTGCCTATCTATTCAGATTGCAAAGCAATTAAGCACACAAATAAAATGCCTCCAGAACATAAAAAGAACATGCGTATAATATTGGCTATGTTGTAGAATAGTCTTGAGGCTTATCTTTACTTAAATGTCTTTGAGAATTAGTCCATACTTGAAAGCCAACATGTTAAATCAGGCCATTTGAATCCTTCACTGAGATTCAGATAGCTGTGTCTTAGAAAATAGAGTCTGAAAACATTAGAAAAGCAAAAGAATTAATCTCTAGTGGGGAACTGACCATTTACTTCAAATGTTAATACTTGTACACAGGTAGATGGTCTCCTGTGTATAAAAGCTCATAAATAGTCCAGACATTTGGGGATGATGTATATAATCATATCTCCAAAGTCCTAGCGATGGGCGTATGCATATTGGAATGATCGCAAGATGAAGAAGGAAAGCATGAACAATTATTTTTCAGGCCCACCAGTAGGTGAAATGGCTGTCTTGGATCATATGCAGCTTATCTTAATCAGTCATCCTAAGTGCAATCACAAGAAAAAAAAACAAAACGAAGCTGAAAGGCACTGGAAGGAGGATTTTTTTTATACACAAGAAAAGGCAAAATTTGTATAGAGGAAGGATGGCTAGAGCTGGTTGTTCCCAGGAAAATTGCTGAACCTAAAGCATAATTTAGCCCCTCCCTTTAAAAAATGTAGTAATTATTTCATCACTAATTCCCACAGTACTACCTTTCATCTCCAAAGTATTCCCTTTCAAAGCAGGTAAACACACAAACACATGAAATTTCCGTTGGATTCTATTGCACACTGATATTCTGCTTCTTAAACCAATCATTCACAAAAATTATCATCTAAACTCACTGTGAGCAGAACTTCCTACCTAAGCTTCCACTGGAAGATCTTCCCTTCTCTACTTCACTAAGTTTTACTCCTTCAGACCACCTACTTAAATTGCTTTCAAGTTTCTTTGCTTTTCCACTTCATTTCATGCACCTTTTACTCTGACCTTACTCTCCACCTCTCTATTCACGCATTTTTCTTACTCTGTAGCTGTTTCTTTACTTTCATTACACACTTAAATAGATGTTTCACATACTGCTAGGCTCTTCTTGTCCCTTTTTCTTCCTGGTCAGACTGCTTTCCCAGTCTAGCTTCGCTTCTTTCTCCACCAGCCCTTCTTTCTGCCTCAGAGGTTCTCTCTGCCTACTCCTCTCCTTCTCTTTTACCTTACCTTTCTTCCACTTTCTATCTTTTACTGCCTCCAAATTCTTGCAGTTGCTGAATCATCTTATCTCAAGGCTTGATTTCAGGACCCATGAAATATGTGACATGGTGTGCAGAAGTAGTCTTTGCTGTCTCAAGGTTTATTCTTTTCCCAGAACATATGTATGCACTTTAAGATAGAGTTTTAAAAGAGAATCATTTATGCTGTGCTACTGTAGAGCAAGATAATGAAATTATTAAAGAGATAAGACTGTCAATGTCCTTTCAAGACCCTAAATCCACATGACACAATATGTTTTCTTCAGCAGTGGTGAACAGAAAATACTTGGAGATGGGTCAAAGAACAGAGCAAGGATGCAATAAAACCTTCTTCTCTATCTTCCATTGGGAGGACTATTCCAATACTGACTTTTTATTGGGTTCATTGGCTAAAGAAGTCTGCTGTAGCAGGTTTATAAACTGACCTTTGGCTCTATGGAGTTCATCTCTCCCTGATGTTCCAGGGCTCTTGTTTCAGGAACTAATAATAAGGGAAAGATTAGATTTGTTCCTAGCTGAGTGAAAGAAGCTATTTTAAGAGCTGTAAGGGCAGGTAATTTTGCATCAATACATAGGTTGAGTTGGTTATCAGTAGCTGGGAACTGGCCTCCTGGTGATGCAACAGCAGGTTTTGTTATGCTTTTCATATGCCTAAAGGTCAAAATTTTCTCTGATCATAACATCTCTTAAGCCTCAGTTAGTAGATGAGTTGACCTTGGAGCTCTGCTTCCTCAAGGCTCAGATGCTGGAGCTTTTGTTTGCAGCTTTCAGTTCAGTGACATTTGCAGCCAACAGTGTTTCAGGTGAGATTTGTTGCTCTTTAGTCAGGTTTTGCTCTTTACTCAGCTTTTTCATTGCTGTTTTGGGTTACAATGCATTTAAATCTCTGGAGCTTCCTAAATGCTGAGCTGCACTAGTTACTCCTTTCAATGGCTTTATGAAGTACCCCTAGAAGTCTAATAGGTTCTACAATAACAGAGGCTTTCTACAGTTCTGATCTTTAGATCAGCCTAAATGATAGTTTCTCAGTATACAAAGTTTTCCCATGTCACTTTTTTATCGTTAAAAATCTGTGTCACCAAGTCCTTTTTGTTGTTTTTTTTCCTGCTGTATATTAAACACAAACATAAATGAATGCTTCATCTATGTGGTGAAAAAGTTCAGTTGTTTTCCTCCAGAAGATCCCAGACAGACATTTATAAAAAAAATAAGATCATAAAATATTTTGAGATTTCATAATTATAGTAAACTGAGCATTCTTTGGACATGGACAAATATGGTATTACATATCTTAGAAATTTGTCACCTAGTGTATGCAAGATGCATTTTTCTCTCTCCTTCTCTCCCATTTTTCCTATGCCTAATAGTTGTATAGTTGAAAGCTTTTGAATCCCTATTCATGGATGAGGGACCCAGCTTGAGATGTTATATGTTGATGTAATGGAAACACAGTTACAGCAAGGATATGTGATATAGCTAAGCTGAATATATGGTATACCTAAACTACATGATTAAAGCATAAATATATTCTAACAAAAGAATGGTTTCTGTTCCAAAGATCTTACACTGTAAACAGAAGAAAAGGACAGCATTAAAAATCGAACAGATTGAAAGCAAAGTGGCACTACCTATAACCAGCAGCATGAAATCCCAGTTTTATCAGCACTGAAGTACATAGGTACATATGTAGCACGTGTACAAGTATCTGTGTACATAGGTAGCACAAGGGAGGAGAGATATAAAAAAGAAAACTGATCTCTTCCCTTTTTTTTTTTTAATGCATAGATTAGTCTATCAGGCTAAAGAAAGAATAAATATCCATTTTTTAAAGTGTTGTAGCACCCCTCACCAGTGTTATGGCTATTTTTTTCCTAAGACCCTTCTATATATAACCTCTTGGTCTAATTCCACTCTTCTTTGTGAGACTTATCCTGATTATAGAAATGTTCAAACATGCTTCCTCTTTTCGCAGACTTAACTAGTAGCCTTGTCTCTCTAGAAGCAGAATATAGAATAGCTTCTAACTGGCATGGCAATTTCATTGCAACTACTATGTCATGGTTTATCAAACTGTTAATTTTTGAACCACTGATCATGATCACACACTTTTTGAACTACTATAGAAATTTACATATTTGCATTTAATTTTGCCTTGCAACTGACCATTAACAGCCTCCTTCCTTGACTGCCTGTGAATGGGGAAGATTGTGTTATTTGTGTGTTTTTCACTGATTTCAGAAGAAAGAATGAAACATGATCATCATCTGTGACAGTTTAAATCTGACTTCAACATTAAAGATATTTGGAATAATCTCCCGTGGTTAATGTGGGCAAGAAGCTAACCACAAAATGTTTGTATTCTTTGACTTTTTTTACTCCCTTTGCATGACATAACTCTTTACAAGAAACCCTGCCTTTTCTGCATTTGGTGCTTTTGGCCTACCAGGAACACGCATATGTTCCCTAGTGAACACAAAACTTAGTTTCTCAATCCATTCCATTGAGATCCATGGGAATTCTTTAAAAAGAAAGTTATCCTGGCAGCCTCCTTCTATGGAGGGGAATACCTCCGGATGAAGGGAAAATGGTACTTTCCTTGAGAAGGACTAGCAATCAAATCTACAGTGAGTTTCAGAACTTTCTTCCAATTTTTTGATAGTTCTGGTGCTATCTCATAACTTCAAATAATCAGCTAGAGGATAACAAGACCTTATCCCTCACCCCAGCGCAAGATACTATTAAATTTCTTTAGACAGCAACTACTATTTATAAAACACAGGAAAATGAAGGATAATGGAAGGACATGTATTATAGCAAATGTAATTATCAGGCTGACGATGAAGATGATTTTGTAGTTGTTCTTCCAGTTGGCATTGATCTTATACCATGCTGGGGTGAAGTAAACAAACACACCACACCACCACCCTACAGCCCTCAAAAAAACCCCACCACCCAACCCTAAACACACAAAAACCCAAACTGAAACAAACCCTTTCTGGCTGCTGAAATTTTCATTGACGGACCTATAATATGCATTCTGACTGCCTCTTCAGTTTCTATAGCGAACGTGATATGCACCCACAAAACCAAACAAAAATATCCAAACAACCTGAGATTTCCTAAAGTTTTTTTTTGTTATGTTGGTTTCAGAAATTACAATGGACTTTCAGATACATACTAGTTCCATTAAACAACTTATACAAAATGCTAATGGTTTCTATATACAGATTGTAATTCCTAGTTTGTTTTTTTTTAGAACCTGAAAAATAAGTAAAAAGTGTTCAGCCCTGTAAGCCAAAGAGAACTTCTTTATAATGAGCCCAACTTTGTAAGTCTAGTCAACATGGAGTGTACTGTTCATAAACTACTGTTTAAAAATACCAACATTTTGAAGCCTGATGTTTCTTATTAAAAGCTATAATGAAGTCAGTCAAGTTCTTTCAACTAGTGGACTCAGTCTTTGAATGAAGGTCTAAGCATATATAGTCTGCTCATTGTGATGGAGTTTCTTGGTATCCAGTTTTCTGTTTGTATGTGCTATGTAAGGTTGTGTTTGAAGGAATGTGGATGTGCAGAAAGGAGGAAGACAATAAGAAAGAAGCATGACTGTTTCCTCTGTCCTGGTTGATTTATGTTACATTAGAGAAATCCCAACAAACAGAGAGAGCTGGGAGTGTGAATTTGGGAGAAGTTCTAGGCAGCCAGGATGGAGACAGCAGAGACCAAGCAAGAAACCTGAAGCCCTTGAACACTCTGGTGGACTCTGAAAGGAGCAGAGTCCCTCCTTGCCATAGAAGACACACCCATAACCAATGTGAGACGTGAGGGATGACGGAAAGTTAACCAACTTTTCCTGTTGTACCATGAAGTACTGTGGGATCAGTGAGAGGCTGGGAATCCAGCAACAGCTGCTGAGCTGGAAATAAGAAGGGAACACATGATGAAATATTGTGGGTGAGGGAATATTTGCTTTCAATCACTTTGTTTACTCCCTTGCCCCGAGAGGCTGAAATGACTTTATTATGATTCTGCATTCTGGCCAATCTGAAACCAGCAGGAGTAGCTAGTTACCTTATTAGATACTACTGTTTCAAAGAAGACTCTGTAAAGATGACAAGCATGAACAAAGTATGTAGACCTTCAGCATAGTTTTCCTGATTCCTTGTGTAGTGCTTCTGGTTTTGCTGGTACGATTCACAGTTATACGGTGTCACTAGAATATTCCATAACACAATAAAAATTGAGAACTTGATAACGCTGATAAGTGAAACACATATTAGTTGAGATTTGTATTGAACTCCATATAAAAATAAGTAAGACAAGAAATTCTGTGCTGATTGCATTATTC
>JAOXJM010000012.1:92405105-92429583 GCA_026413425.1 Tringa solitaria
TGATTGCATTATTCCTTTTCATATTTAATTCAACAGAGCCACTCTGTTTTAGAATGTACTTCTTACAGATATGTCAATGTCTTCAGAATTCAGAACTACTTTGTAACATAAACCAGGAAGTGTTGCTATAGAATTGAAGTAGTATGCTGCCAAGTAGCGATGCCTTTGTGGATAAAATAGTTTTATTTTATTTTTTTGTGCCAACAAAAAAGACATCAAAATTATAAAAGTAACTTTACTATAATATTAATGAATTCTATTGAATTCCACATTTTCATTACAATTTTTCTGAGGATGAAATCTACTTTTTAGTTCTGCAAATAATTTCATGTTTGGTGTGTTTGTCACAGCCATATCATCTCCAGCACTGGAATAAGAGCCTGTATTTCACAGCATTTCATTCATCTCTCAATATCAGTTGCACCCATTTTCCCCTTTTTTCCTTTCTCTTGCTTTACTGAATCTTAGGTTTTTTGTATTATTCTCTTTTTCTGTCCCTTTCTTCTTTTCTCTACAATCCTGTTTTAATCTTTCCCTCTTTTCTTCTACTAATTCCTGTATTTCCTAATCTTGTCCCACTTTCTCACCCTTTTGAATCAGGGAGAGTTTTGCTAGGCCGAGCAATTCTCTGTGGAAACAACAGATAAGAGAAAGAACAAAGGGTATTTATGCAAAGGGACTCTCATGATGTTTAACCCTTCAAAGGTCAGTGAGGCTGATGTCCATGCAGTTAAGAAGAAAAAACTTTGACAGTCCAAAAACTTGGCAAGCCTTGTTTCAGAGATAGTCATGGAAAAGATTTCAGGGTAATTGATAATGTGAACCATAAACATTTTTTTAAATATTTTTACACTGAGAGCTGTACTCTTTACACTTGCTTCTACTGGCAAGGCACTTTTAGGTTGTGACTATTTTCCATAATGTAAAGAAAATGCTCATAGAGCCAACAGTTAAACAATCATCAAGAGGGCACAAAATAATAAAGAAAAAAGTTGCCATCTAAACTCTTTGTGAGTTAACTAGACTCAATATTGCTAAACGTTAGTTACTATTACTATATATAAAACTGTCATTTTGATTAACATTACCTGTAATGCTTTGCAATGTCATTCTGCCTAGAGACAAATATATCTGAGTTTATAAACAGCTAATTCTGTTTTGTTATGATTTAGTTTTTGTTTGTAAGAAACTCACCTGCTTGCAACACTGACGACATCAAGAGGAATTGCTCTAGAATTCAAAGGCACTGCATCTGTGTTGACAGTTTCATGAGTGTATATTGTTTAATTTTTAATCTGATGAGCTATATGTGTGGTTAATGTAGTTTGCATTTAAAGTCCTTGGTACTCATTTATTGTACTGCAAATTTGGAATGAAGCTTAGGTTTCAGAACAGAGAAATAAATACATGCTTGGAATGTTAATTAAAGAATTTTTAGTTAATCTAATACAAATTGGAAATACTATAGAATAGTTGCAGTTATTTTTAAATCTTTTACAGTAATAAATGCGACTGGTTGACACCAAACCAAGAAGTGATCAGAATGATTCCCTCTTCTAACAATGGAGTCTAAATTATAATGATATTAATTTTACATGAGAAAAAACATCTATTTGCAGTTTGAGTGTAGAAAAGATTATCAGGTCTAAATATAAATTTTGTGAATGGTTTTCAAATATTGATATGAACACAAACTCCAACCTACATTCACAAATACGCTGCTGCTCACAAAGTTTGGAAACACATGAATGACCTTTCTATTATTAATGTTTCTTCCTCTCTTCCAGTTGAAGCAGAGTGGAGAGAACACGTCTGCCATGTTTCTTTGTTTCATTTGTGCACATAAGTTTATGTTATTATATGGATGTAAATGTGCTCAAGGTACCAAATCAGGAGTCAAGGTGCAACACACTTTATCCAGAGCAAAAGTCAAATCATTTATAATAAAACACCTTTGTTCTCCTCATTCACTTTGACTACTGAGATTTAATTAAAAAAAAAAAAACATAATCACAGCCAGCCTTCAGGAAAAAGTATTTCTCTGATCATCATGCAAACAATTATTCAGAAGCCAGCACAGATCCTGACAGAGAAACTTCTTATTCCTTGGCAACAGTGAAAGACGGATCTTGACATATATAGGAGAAGAAGGCCGCAGATCTGAGGATCCAGCAGCAAAAATTAAGTGAAAATATTTTAAGAGCAGTTCCTCCAGTAGTCACACAACAGAAAAAACACAAGATTTTGCCGAAGTTATAGTAGGATCATCACTTTATCTGAAAAAGTTCAAACCACTGTGTTGGCTATTCCGACAACATCACGGTCTTCTTCAATACTGAAGGTTTTCTTAGAGGAGAACAGTGTAAATACCCTGGAAAGAGCAGCAACAGACAAGTGACTCTGAGGAAGCAAGTCTATGGTGGCGACAGCTATAAAATCTTACTCCAAGCTGATACTCGCCTAGAAACAAATTTTTAGCTCAGGATATGCCTGGGTCTTTTGGGAATGGACATTGGAGATATTACAAAGACCTCAGAGTGAACAGTTATACCCACTATTCTTGGACATCTTATAGCTATAAACTATTGTAATTCTTGAATCTCTTTGTGAACAGCAAAATAATTTATCAACTTTGCTACTGGTCTAAGCACTAACAATTACAAACCTTTCTTTTTTTTTCACTTTCACATTACTGGTGGAAAAGGAGATCAACCCAACTGGTTAAATGTAAAGACTTATGTTTAGTCTCAAGTTTATCATTGCTCACGACAAAAATATGGTAAGGTTTGCTCAAAAGCTGAAAGGATGGCATTCCTTAATGAAAGCAGGTATAAAACAACAGCAAAGCGGTGCCTTTCTGTTGCTGAGATTCAGGCTTTCTTGAAAGCAACCAGAAGCATGACAGGAATGGTCATTTTTTCCTTCAGTTGTGTCTGGACATTTGGTTTTGAGAGAACTGCATGTCTCAAGTAGGCTACACACAGCAGTATGCAAGAAGTAGCTGCTCTAACAACTTGCGTAAACCTAGAGTAGGTTACTTTTCACAACAGTAATCTGTATTATTTTCTGATGAAACAGCTAAGCCTAACACTATGCTTTCCTAGTTCTGGAAAGCTGTTGCTGTCAGTATTTTGAGGCAAGCAAACAAAAAATATCTTATGAAGTACATGAACAGCTTAAACTTTTTGACAATATCATGCTCTCATAAAGTGATAGTTTTTACCTTGCAGGGACTAGAGAAAGTACAGTTGAAAAATTTATTGGATCTCAGACCACTAATTAGGTGTTGAGAACTGACAGCTATATTATTAGTGGGGAGTATATACTTGTAATTTCTTGGTTTGTTTTCCTCCTTGTGCTACTCCTAAGTCTGACCTAAAAGAGTACTGTGCTCAGAAGCACTCATATGTTTGTGGTAGCCACTCTTTTTTATTTTCTAGTCACAGAATAAAGGGTTTGGATAAGAGGTATAACATACGGAATATGATGTATGGCATATGTCTATGAAAAGAGACTGGAATGACTAGTTCAAACACAGGCATCTCATTTTTAGTTGCCCAACTAAGAGCAGATGGATTTCGCGGTGTTATCTTAGAAAGAGAAAATGCTCATATTTTTTAACTATATACAGAATATGATCAAGTAACTTAAAAAAAAAAAAGAGAAAGAAAATATTGCTGTTGAATTCTTAAAATGAAAACAACATATTTAGAATGAAAGGAAAAATAACTTTGCATTAGTCTAAAAAGTAGGATACTTGAACAGTATTTAGACTTGTATATATGTTACAGGGTTTAGAATTCTAAAATAATCTTAAAAATAGACATTGATATTTCTGGTGTGGATAGGAGAACCTGTATGAACAAGGCTCATTGTATGAGATATTCTGAAACACACATTCAGAAGCTGACAAAGAGCTGTTAAGTACTTGCTCCAGCCCATCACATCATAATTATGTCCTACTTCTTTCATTACAATGGAGTTCTAAACCATAGTGAAAACTAATAAAGAAGCAATAAGTGACTCTCCTACTAACCTTCTATGTTAGCCCTGGGTTCAAGCTATTCTTCAGCAGGCCAGACTCAAAATAGTTCAGATCAACACTCTGAACATGTAATATTTTACCTTTTCTTGCTGTTATTTTTACCTTTTACACAAAAAATATGTGGCATCCAATGGCATATATAGAAGTGAGTGTCTACATTTTTCTATTGAACAATAGAATGATTTTGCTGAGTTTTTGCTTATTTTGAGTCATATTCTATAGCTGTACTGTGATAGTTTTGGATCCACAAATCAAACTAAAATTTAATAAAATTTGGCTTTTTTAGGGGGATTAGATAGGCATTCTGCGCGACTAAAACTAACATTTGAGTTTTATAGTTGAAGAATAAAAATGGATGTTTTCTTGATAACATAACGATACAAAGGCAAAAAATAATGAGAGTGTATGTTATCATAATGATTATTTAAATTCCTCATCTCATCTTAACAGCACATGAAAACAATTTGTGGAAGAAAAAATACCAGATCATCAATTTAACAGTTCTGCTTAGAGTCTTTAGAAATTAGGCAAATATTTGAGAAAACTTATTTTATTCATACTTCTACTGAAGTTCAAAACTCAAAGACTTCAAAATGCATGACAGAAAGGAAAATGTTGTTCAACATAGCTAAAACACAAGAAATAAGAATCTGATTTCATCCATTGTAAATGGAACTGTACAACTTTTGTATCAAGTAAGAATCTTCTTTCAAGGCACTGTTTTCCAAATAAATGTTTATGAATGATTTCAAGTAGAGAATAAGGATTTCAACTGCCCCCTAAGATGATAGTATTGGATCAGTAGGATTTACCAGTATAAAATATTGTATCTGAGAAAGGCAAATATAATTTAAAATACTTTTTATCTGTCTGATAGGATTCATGCCTTGGTAGTTAAGTGTACCAGTAGAGCTGGTAAACATATGATGTCTTTTTCTCAGGAAATTATAGTTCCTCAAGTAGAAAACAAATTTTACCCTCCACAGTACTGTGTCTTTTTATTGTTTAGCCAATTAAATAATATAATGTTTTAATTTAACTCCTGTGAATTTTCAAATTTCACCAGTAACGTTCCTGTTATCCCATGAGTCCTCAAAGGTAACCAGAGGAAAATTATTCTTAATTTGAGAACAGAAAAAAGAATATGTTGTTTAATGAAGTTTTCAAACTTCATATTTTATTCATATTTACTTCATACTCACAAATAATTTTGATGGAGAATGTACTGAAATATTTCAGGAATTAATTCCCTGGTTTTAGATACATTTCATAATAGATAATCTCACTTTTACACTATATTCTTAGAATTGTAAATTGGCAAAACCAATACACAATGCAGTATAGTCAACAACAATCAAAGCAAAATAATAACACACACACACAAACGGACATTCTGGTGATTGATACTGTATTTTTTTCAATAGAGGCCTGAGGCACTTTCAATTATACCCCACTTCCCTAGCTTTTCAGCTCCCATATGTCAAGAATATAAATGGGTGAGAGGCAAAATTTTCCCACCTCAGGTACAAGAACTAAGTGAAGTATTTCATATATTCTGTATTCTCAGAAAATCTCTGCACTACTGGTGAAGTTCCACAGTCAGAAAGTGGTAGCACCACTTTCTCAAACTTGTGAAGGACAAGAGGACCAGAAGATAGTGACTTTGAGCTCACAGCTCTATCCTGCTTTTCAGGCTCTATATGGGTAATGTCCTTTTCCCCATGTCACAGACCCTATTGCCCATTAACTTCTGTGAAGAAGGGCATGGTTTGAAGAAGGTCAAGTTTTCTACTTTTTCCTGACATCCACAAGAACCAGTCTTTCCAAGAACAAACACTGCTGTATAAAGGAGTGGAGAAACACCTGCTGATATCCACAGAGAAAGCCACTGTGCCCCAAGAGAATAACATGGCTAGCATTCTGCAGCGTACGGTCCTGTAAGAACAGCACACTGAATAAACGCCTGAGAGAAAAGAGATCATGCCAGAAGTCTTCATGGGATAGTGATCATAGTCTGTCACACTAAATGCACTCATTATCCCTCTTTACCATTAGTCCTTGACCACTCAAATGAAATGATCTATTAAATTTTAAAATGAATGTGAGAATAAAATAAGACAAATAAATTTATTCCATCGAGACTATCACAAACATTTTGTAAGCTAGAGGTTTAACTATGTTTGAACTCCGAGCAGCAATTTTGCATTTCAAATGCTGAAGTTGTCCTGTCAGCAGCAGGTAAATTTCTATGATTACCATCCATTAAACAGCCTGGGAAAAAAACCTCAAACCCTTAAGTTTTCGGAAGTCAAAGATATAGGCACTTGAAGATGCCAAAATCTTTTACATTTTTTGTGAGGGAGTCCATAACAAAATGAGGTATTCTTCATCTTTTATTTATGCACACATATAAAAATATTCTATTCCATTCTATTCTATACAGTAAAAATGAGTGAAGATTCATTGACAAAATATTTCTGGTCCTTAACAATTACAGTCATTCACTCTGTGAACAACTACATCGTTTATAGGGATTTTTGCCTGCCTCCTGTTTTGGTGAACCAACAAACACGGTTATTTAATTTCATTTCACTTCCACCACACTTAGGTGTAAGCTGCATTCCCCACTAGCATATTTTTTACTGACTTCAACTTTGTTATATTGGAGTAGTTGAAGCAAAATCTTCATTTGACTGGTGCATCTGAAGTTATTTTAGAGGTGTCAAACAATAGCAGGCCCAGCCATTTCTGCTCTTCCAAATCTGCCCCACAGTTGTCCCAGAAATATTGCACACATGCTGAATCCTTGTCTCATCCTCTGGCTGATAGAAAACCAGTTGCTGTAGTGTGTAGTGACTCACACTCTTCTCTCTTGCTGCTGACAGAAACTTGCAATGAGTTCAATGAGATGGCTTAGAGTTTCCACATGTGGAAACCTAGAGCTGGTCAAGTCAGATGGTGTCAAAATTTTTGAGAAGCTGAACACATGATCAATGTAGGATTGTACTGCCCTCCTTTTATCAGTGATGTTACAGATGGTTGTGATTAGGTCATATGTGCCTTTTTTCTCTCTGAATCCGCCCTTTAACTTCATGTGATCCTTCATCATATGGACAAGGACTTTGTTCTTAGGCAGAATCTGGAAGATGTTATGATTGTAATAACATTTTGTTATGCTGTTTTTTCTTTGCTGAGGGCAAAAAGATTACCTTTGTCCACTTATTTTTCTGGCTATCCCAACATCAGTGCAAATTTCTCACATGAGATCAGCTCTGATCACCAATTGCTTTTATCAGTTCTCATAACACATTAGCTACTGCTGTTCCCCTTTTTAAGGATAAGTACATACTTAGTTCCTCTAACTCAACTAACAGCTTTTTCTCTGTTTGCTTTTTGTCATCATCCTATGCGGTGAATAGCTCTGATCAAGCATGTGGACTGATGCATTCAACAAGATGTTTAAAATTAGCAGCTTTAAACCCTGAGACTATCCTACGGCCTACAGCCTGTCACAGCTTTGCAAATTAGCTCATTCACTATATTCACACAATGAGAAACCTAAAGTTGTCTCAACACGTAGACATTATCTACGGAAGCAAAAATGAAAGAAAAGTTGTATGAGAATTTATATGTAAATGTAATTATCAAAACAAGTGCATTCTACACATCAATGAACTACTGTGCTATATTCAGAGCTCATCCTACTTATTGGTAGATCATCACTTTGTCACTCCGGTAAGCAGGAGAAAAAGATAGCCCTTTGAAGCAGCAAAAAGAGAGGAAGCTGCATATAGATATCCTATATCAAAAAAATTAGATTTGGCTGCCCTTTCCCTTTCTGAATGACAGGGAGCTGAGCCATTGTTATGGCCTTCTGGTATGGTTATATTATCTTGTGTTATTCGTAATTTGGGTAGCAGAATCCTTCTGACTATTGATTTAAGGTAATCAGCTTGAAGATATACGCACAGTATGGCTGGTGGCATATTACTCATAATGACTACCCCATTCTTCAGGTTTTGTCTAAGTTGTGTCTTCTGACAAACCAACTTACTTTGTGCAATTAGCAAAGCTCTTCCTTATATAAGTGTCCTAGTAATACCCCTGAGCGCATTCATGAGTAGTAAATATAGGTCAACCTGATGCTCCAGTCTCACTGCTGCAATTTCTGCTTGCCAGCTTCAGTACAGTCAGATTCAATCATTAAATTAACAAATCATTAAGCATTTACCCCATAAATCAAGCTAATCTGACATCTATGGTCAAAGAGAGTGGTTCTGGGTAGAGGCAAACGCTGGTGAAGCTGGGAATAGCAGAACTGCAGGGCTGTTGATAGGAGCATAGACATAACTATGCTCACAGATCTCTCAAGCACTTGTTATCTGTGCTTTGTCACTTCCTACCATCCCATTATTACTTTCTGGCATTGTCTATTTGCAGATAACTCCTTTGTGGGAGTTTCTTGAATTTCTAGACTGCACTTAGCTGCCATAAGTGAGTAATTATGATACAGGAACTACACTACTCATAGCAGGAGCCTTAGTTCATGAATTGTCAACATTTACTTGGAGTAGTGTCAGTAGTGACACAGAAGACAAACAAATTTTCAATAAATATTATTTTATTCTGTACTTGGAAGCATGTAGGGCATTGTATTTGCATTCTTTATGAATGATGAACTACTTTCTAATCCATTAGTAAATGGAGAAATATGTCTAGCAGGAATAAATATTTTAAATCCTCAAACCTAAATAATACGAGCACAAGAGGTGTTTGGGCTTTTTTTAAAGATATCCTGTTGCACTCCAATTAATTATATTAATTTGTAATTAATCTTGGAATACCAGGAAAAATTCACAGGTCTGGAAGAGACTTACACTGAAATAAATAAATAAATAAATAAATAAATGCCTCTGAGCTGAATTCAGAAACAATTTAAATGAGAACTTTGGCAAAAACGTTTAACATTGAGGTTAATTAATTTTTAGGTGCTGTGGTAGAACTAGAGCAGCTTTGATGGGAGGAATAAAACAGAGGCAGACATTGGTGGTGATCTTGCTTTCCCCCTCCCTCACAGATGGCTACCTGCACTTCAAAGTCCAGGTGCCCTCCTGGCTTGTATTAACAACCCAACACATATCTTCAGGTCTTTCTTGTAAATATGCTTTTGTTAAGCATGATTTTTTTGATTCATTATAGGTGTAACTGAAAGAAATTTAAAGGCACATGATATATGAGAAGTCGTATTAGATGATTTAATAGTGTCTTTTGGGCTTTAAACTCAATGTTGTGAAGCTATGATTGTTGTCTTATGACCTATGTGGAAGGAATTTAACCTATACCTACAAACCGCAAGTATCGCCTATGGATACTCCTAGTCATACTCATCACTTTCCACTGAAGCATACCAGGCCATTGAAGTCTAAAATTTCTTGCTAGAAGATATTTCTGCTCTCTGTCTATATGCATACTACAGATGAACATATACACTCACAGACAAGGAATTTGATAAGAAGAAATTAAGCATAACCAAGACTTATTAACATGTCTGTGTTCTAGTAAAACTTGAGCAAAGACCCTTTAGAATAAAAGTACCTATATGTCATTGTAAATACAATAATTTCAGATATTTGAATTCTTATTTAAAATTGCATTCACATTTTTTAAAAGTCCTAGAAAGTGTGAAAAGACACCTTAGTCTCCCTGGTAAAAGTAAAAATTCCTAGCTTACAAAGTAAGCAAAAGTAAATTTTTGTGTTTGCTCTTGGTCTTTGGAGTTTCAACAGAATAGTTACAGTTAGTTTTATGGAAGTGCAGATGTTGGAGATGTTTTTCTTAATTTATGGTGTCTCGATTCTATTTATGATATAACATCATAGTCATTTTTTTCACTGAGTAAAGGAATTCATGAGATTTTAATTCTTTATAAATACACCTAGTGTTTTCAGGCCTAGGAAGATGTATTATTACATGCTTGCAATTATGTTAAACTAATAAGCATTAAGAGGGTGAACAAAGAGGTCTTCCTCCCAGACAAGAACTTGAGGAGTCAGATATTTGTCCAGCCTTATTCTCTTAGATAACCAGGGCTTTTACATGGAGGAAGTTAAATGTTCTATAGTCAGATGTAACTTTCTTCCCAATGTAGGGCTCGGACTACATTGCACTGTGAGAGGCAATCCCTCAGCAATGTGGAAATGGTTTCTGTAGAGGAAATAAGTGGAAGGTTAATATGACCAGCTGACAGGGAGTTATTTGTGGTGATTACGGGAGGAGGCAGGAGTTTCTGAGATCCCTAAATTGTACCTTTAGTGGTTTACTGAAAAACAGAGTAAGCAAAGAGAACAATCTGTGGAAAATTCTGCAGGGGACTGCAAGGGTTACTCACACCTCCTGCCTGCCTGTTCCTGGGAATTTTTGCATAGTGAATTGTGACAAACTGTCACATGGAAAGCAGAACTCTACAGCTGACTCCAATTAGCCACTAATCCTTCCAGAAATTGCTTAGAGTGGGAGAGGCTAGAGGAAAGGGGTGGAGGATGCAGAAGCAGTACTTCAAGATCCAGCTTTTTCTAAGAGGAAGAGAAGTAATTCCAAAAAAGCCAATTGCGTATTAATGAAGGTCCAAGAATAAGTTTCCTCTAAGTGGTTTGTTAACAATTTGTTAAAATAAGAGCCCAAGAAGAGCACAGTTTGGGGATGTCTCCTTATAGACTTTGTTGAAGGAATAAAAGAACCTATGAGAAAAACTAAAAGCGTGCAAACTACATATTGACCATCCTCTTTTAAGGGGTTTGGCAATTTTTTCTGGATTCTCCTAGTAGATGTATTAGTTCTAATTCAGGCAATGTAACTAGCCTGGGAAATATAGAATATTACAGTTCAATCTAAAAGTAGAAAAACAACATTGAACTGAGATACTATCTTTTTATCTATGCCAAAACACAGCCTAGCATTGTTATGGATCAGCAAAGGACTAGCAAATAATTTACTTTCTCATCTGTGGCAGTTTGTGATACGCATATTTACAATGTGTTCTCCATATTTCCTTTTCTACCTAAGTTTCAGAACACACCAATTAGTTATTAAAAAGTTCCTTCATGATAGCTTCTTGAAAAGTTGATTTCTGGTCATTTAGAGCATACTGTATTACATATGACATGAACAATTCACAGCATAGTTTTAAATAATTCTTCCAAAGCTTCTGAAAATATATCATACTGGATTCACTTTTGCAGCTGCTCAGAAAACATCCCAGACAAAACCATAAAGAAATGTTTTATGATCTAAAGTGAATAATGACTCTTTCTTCAACATAAATACCTCCATAAGTAAAAAGAAATTAAAAAGTATAAACTAATTTGTACTATTCCCATGAAATATTTCTTTAATATTTTAGTATAGTATAATTGACTAGAACTGTTTTTAAAAACCTTTGTAAGTATTCTGAGTTTAACAAGTGAGATTTAGAGCTACTCCTGCCTGTACTTCAATCTTATATGAAGCTGAAATACTTCACTTAATAAAAAACAACAATTATTGCTCATGTCAAGCAAAAGAAAGCATAAAGATGTTATAAAGGTTTTAATAGATTTCTTCAAAGTAGTAGTATATCACGCACTGAAAATTGTAAATATGTTTGGAAGCAGATAGCAAAGATTTGTTAAACACATCTTTAGAAAAACTACTAACATTAGAAACATTACTCTTTTACAAAACGTCCAGAATTATTTCCTGAACTGATCAGCCTTGTACATTTTAAACATTTAACAAATACAATTATTTTTTCATGTTAATTTAAGAAACCTCATTAATATGTTTTGTTCAATTAATTAAATTCTTGCATATTTAAGTAGAACAGTCTTTTTTTTTCATTAAATCATTACTTCCACAGTTTTCCAAGATGCTCAAACTGTCATTGCTAATATGGAAGTGTTGTTTAGATTTTTGTCACAATTTTTCTCAGTCTCTGACTACTTTACTATTGTCTGTGCTGCTTTGGAAAAAAAAAAAAAGGGGTTGTCACACAATTTAAACTTTCAGTACTTCTGGAAAATTGCTTCCTAACTTTCTGTTCAGGCATCTGTAGTGTGTCATTTTTTAATGTTCTGTGAATTAAACTTGGTACTTAATGTTTTTTACTTAATTTTTTCTCCCTGACTTTCATCTCATGGTATGCATGTCCCTGTTCTTTACAAGCACATAATTCACATATGATGCTATTAGCCATTTCTTTCATATTGTCATAGTAAAATTTTCTCGCAAATCTTTCTCACATTCATTATATTTATGGCTTTCTAAAATCTATCCAATGACAGGAAATCGTCTTTTGCAATATTTATGCAAAACAGTGGATTATTTTGCACAGTATACAAACCAGAGAACTCCATAGTCATGTAATTTTCTCAAATTTATAACTTGATGTTTGTACAACTCTTCCCCTAAATTACTTCCTCGTATTGTCTGGAATACTTTTAGAGATGGTCACAATTAACCACAAGTTTGGTTTTTTTAAGTTTTTGGGTTTAATTGAAACTTATTTTCTCGTTGATTACATTGTTTTCTGTTTACCATATTCCCTTTTAAAAAAAAATCCATCATCCAATGAATTTAATTCTTTCTATTACACTATTTCTCTCTAAACTAACTCATTTGAAGCTGATATTCGTATATAGACAAAATGTGGTGGTGTGTTATAGATAGATAGGCTCTTATTAGCACACATTTGGGATGAGGATGTTATTAGTGAATAAGAGAGCCATGAATGAGCATGTAAGACACCTTAACTGAGTGGCAGAAATATTCTTTACGATGCTACCATTTTTTCCCAGAATTTGAGGGTGTCCATTTTTTATTGGCTGGTTTGCAAGGGAAATGTATGGGACAATATCCCATGTAAATGAACAGGAACAATAGATAGGAATTGCAGAGCTGTTTGATTTGAGTGACTTGAACTCCCTACAGTAAGCAGAAGCTTGTGACTTTTCTCTGCTTCGTTCTACCAGAAGCCACAACCCAGAACACAAACCACTAAGTTTCCATCACTTTTTAGTTCAGGAAGAGAAATTTCAATACCTTTCTACTTTTTTCAGTACTGTTGTAAGTCAAAATAGGACAAATTGTCATTGTTCAATTACTTTAATTCTTCACATATTTTAAATGTTCCCACTGTTCTGCTGTCCCTGAATGAGTCGTTCTGCTTTCCTTACTGTCTTTGGTTCTTTTCCTTTTTTTCTTCTCCTATTTGTCACATTATGTCTAGTAATATGTACATAATTTTTACTGTTGTTTTTCTTTCTTCTAGGCTACTTTGGGTTTTTAAGGAATGAAACTTCTTCCTTCAACTATATGTCCTGAAGAATAACCAAACTTCTTTTTAACAAGAAAAAATCTTTTCAACAGTTTACAGTTTCCATTTTCATTTTGTCCTGACTTATAAAATGTTTTTCAGCAAAGTTTCTGTCCTTGGCAAGCTACCCTTTTAGAAATCCCAAATGTATATAATAAACACATGACATACTCTGCGCACATGCTCATGTATTGAATATAACATAAAATAGATCATGACAGAGGTCTTGTATAAACGCACACACCCTTGTTGAATATACATTTAGTTTTTTTAAAGTTTTATATTGATCTTTATATTTTTATTCTTATTTTATTAGAGGCTTCTATGACAAGCAAGCATTGCCAGAGTGAAAGCCCTGCAATATTATAGGAGACTTCACCATGAAAGACATAAAGTAGCTTTCCTCTTCATCCTTTCTCACTTATTCCATATTACAACTGCTTAGAGAGCACTCATAAGCTTCCAAGACAATCTGCTCCTGAGTTACCAAGGGTTCAGAGGTCTGTGTGGTATTTTTTTAAAGAGGGTCACATTTTTTTCCTGTCTAGTTCTTCCTCATTGCTTCCCCTTTTTAAGGGTAGCACCAAGAAATTTAAGCACTCTTTTTAGTATCAGTTTATGCTATGACCTACCCTGCTGCATGCCATACAAAATCCAAAAATTATGTACAAACCCATTACACAGGCATGCTATTTTCTGGAATGATCATGTGTTTTATTAGTTGAGACACACATTTCAATTATCCTCTCTAGGTTTCAGTGCTGAGATAATCAGGAGCAATTAACAAACACTGGGATCAGAGACAATTTTTTTTTAAAATAAGATCCTTCTTTCTGGTGCACGTTTACATGAGAGTTTAACCCAGAAACTGTGCAGTCATCTTGTGCTTCAGAAGCTGAAATTCACATCAAGAATAATGAGCTTCTCCAGACTTTTTGCAGGGAAAAAAAGGTGTAGCTTCTAATTAAATTCTGTGACTTAAAGTGTTTGGGTTTTTTAAACTGACTGTTAAAAACCAGGGCTTGATTGTCCCTATATTTACTTTTGTGCAGTAGTAGTAGTATAAATTCAGGGGTACAACACTGGGCAATGACCTTTCTAATCAAGCCCCTGCTTTGTTACTGCATCCCAGTATTTTTGCCCCTGAAGATGTAACTTACTGGTGCACAGCATGCAGTGAGCAAACATCATTATAATGCTTCAAATTTTATTCTCAGCTTAAGTGCCTGAATTTATGTACCTCTCATTTGCCACTCCACAGAGGTACTCACGGATTTTGGACCTGGAGGTGAAAAATGTCTTTTAATGAATGGTGAAGACCTGAAAGTTGCATAAAATAAGTTGTAGCTCATTAAATGTTGCAGAAGGCTTTCAGACTCTATAGTGGAACACTGTTGCTGGTGGTTTTATCCCTAAAATAAAATATTTATTTAACAACAGTTTTCTATGTATTGTTGAATTTCAAAGATGGAAGCCTTTGTCCTTTTACATGAGCATGTTTCCAAAAGTAAAAATAAGGTAGATCAAAATTCAGCCTCTGCCCAGGAAATGTTCAGAGTTCTCTCTCTGCCCTGCCCTTTCCTTCTCCTCCAGGGATATCTTAGATTCAGCATAAAGTATTGATATTTTACAAAAAGAGAAGTAAAAAGGAATAATCCTTAAGTTTTCTATCAAAGATGCTGTGGAGACAGATTCCCAGAGTGCTAAAAATAAGTTAAAGTGTTTTTTTTCTTAAACAAAGATGGCAGAAAAAAACTCACCAAGTCTGCAAAAACGAAAATAACATAGAGCCATTCTTGTCACTCAAAAAAATACAAAAAAAAATCATTAATATTGTGAGGAGATATTCTTTAAATGGACCACTTAACTCTGTTTTATTTGGGCAAGGTGGTGTTAAAACTGTATCTTCAGGCTTCCTGTAAAAGTAAGAATTGGTTTTGGTTATTTAAGTTGAAATATCTGCACTACTTGCCTGGAATAGTGATGGAGGATGTCAAAGGGCATTCCTAAAGCTCAAACAAGCATTAATAGCACCTTCAATATTCTTGCACACTGATTTAAACTCTTCGTTTGAAATCTTTATGGAAGCCAGAAAATTTGGTCTTGGAACCATTCTTGCTCAGACCCTGGAGGGGGAAGAGAAGATCATTACACATCCTCCTTGCCTGGTGACTTAAGTGGAATGAAATTATGTAGTCTTTAAAGCAAAAGAAGCACCATTTACAGTCAGGGCCCTGCGGCAGCATGACCCTTCTTTCTCTAAGCTGTAGTTATTGGCACTGCCAGTATGAGACCCACAGTCTAGACTCCACCTTCTCTCCTCATTACAGATGACCTTCTTTGTAGTCAAACGACCTTCCATGTTTTTGATAGAGATGCCACACAGCCAACCACACAGTGAAAGAAAGAAGAAAACATAACATTTGCAGAAGGTGTATTTAAAAGTCATTCCTATGTGTCAGTCAGACTAAAGCAGTCATTTTTTCTTCTGTGCCCAACCCATACACAACATGCTGAATAGCTTCACACAAACACCTACAGCTTAAATTATTAGGAAAAAATTAAAAATGCCAACTTGAGATTAACAATTAATTTTCTTTCGGGTTATAAAAAACATTTTCTGTGAAAATACTCACTTTAGCTGTTGTTCATTCATCAGTGTCTCCATTGTGTAAAGACAGATGAAGCTCTTCTTTCATCTTTTGAGTTAAAGTTCAAGTGCATAAACAGGGCAGTGAGAGAACTCTGTATTTTCCAAAGACTGGATACAAGATTGTGCCTCCAGGGGTTTTAGTTTCATATCTTTCACACATAGAAAAAACAAATAATCCACCTATCTCTAAAAAAATTCACTGATCTTAGAGACTCAGTGATCATCTTCATCTAAGCAAAATTTGTCTGTAGTAGCCTGGTGGCATCTACCAATCCAAAGTCAGGCTTTGACTTTTTTTAATTAGTTTAAGCTGGTATATTTATAACTGTTAGTGGCTTCAAGGTCTTCCTTTTTGTTCACCAACCAAAGACACCTTGATCAAGTTGTCCACAGTGCCAAGCAGCTGACATTAATGGGAGATGTAGACCTTCCAGACTTGCAAATTTGATCTTGTACTAGATATTTTCAAATTTTAAAAATCTGACAACTTTTCTGAAAAAGTTTGTTTCAATTTTCAATCATATGTCTGTGAAAATGAGCTCTCCAAAATGTAAACTGACAACATACTGAGGCTTTTACAGCCAGATATATACTTTAGATCCTTAAGAAATAATATCTCTTAGGTTGAAATCTCTGAGTTTAATATGAACTCTTACACAAAAAGCTATTGAACTAAACAGAAATCAAGAAGCACACAGGACCTTCTAGGTCTTCTGGGACTGTGAAATGACCACACAACAGAAACTGGAACCAAGTACAATATTTACAACATGAATTAGTGGGAGGTTACATTACTTGGGTGATTTTCAAGGTTTGCTATTCATGTTGACTCTGCTTAGGGTTTAGACACTTCGGGAGAGGACTCCAATCACCCAACTTCAAATAATGCACAGTTTCAATCCAAGGTTTAATTTCTATCTATATTCAAACTAGAAAAATAGACTGTACCATAACATCTTTTCCCATGAAAGCTAACTTCTCACCAGTTTACTTGTACCTTAGAACTGTGGCAGTTATCTTCAGAAAAACAAAACAAAACAAAACAAAACAAACAAACAAACAAACAAAAATTTACTTGTCTATAAGATGTTTTATATATTTTCTTATTTCTGATGTCCCAAAGAATGGACGTATACAACTGTCCTCTAGTATTATCAAAGAAGGACTGCATGAGACACATTTCAATTGAGCAAATACAGTTTCCATCAGTTGAGCATCGCCTCTAAGATACTATGTTTCCAATAACATCTGTCCTTGACAGTATGCTATAAACAAACCATACTCATGAGTACTTGCAGCCATTCATATAGTCCTCCTCCAACTTCTAGTGTACAAGATATTTGCTAAATCCAGAGAAGTCTGGACATAAGATCTGGCTTTCCTACTTTCTGTTTGCTGTCTGTGTTAAGATACACACCACAAAGCAGTAACCATTTCCAATACAGCTTTGTAGTTGCAGTGAGGAATTTATGTTATCACTAATGTCAGAAACTTTGTGTGGAAAATAAGCCTTACATTACTATGTGCTTCAAGCTGTGAAAAGTGTTTGAGAGCTGTGTTGTTAACATGGCACTCTGGCTGAAACTCCGGCTTTCAAAACAAGATACAAAAGTAAACAAAGTAAAAGGTATAGCCTAAATATTGTAGACCTATTTCCATACTTAAGAGCCTTTTTTCCCACATTGTATTATATATCCTTTATATTATACATATAATAATATAACTGTGAAATTCCCTTTAATGCTAATTTGAGACTACTAAATGTCTTGCTGTATAGTTCCAAAGTTAAATCTCTAAGTAGTCTGCTAACAATACATGCTAAGATCCATATTCACCCCAAGATCTATATCTTTTGATTGTATTGAACTGTGTTCTGCAAATAAATTATTTCCCTTAAGGAAGTCTAAAGCCTCTAAAGGGAGAGATGCTTTTATAGGTTGTATACAGGATGAGGGAATCTCAACTATTTAATGTCAGAAAGAGGAACTCATTACAGTCAGAGCCTGAGCTGAGTGTTTTATGCCTTAGAAAAATGATTCTAAAATTTTCCCAGCAATTTTTAACAGCAATGCTCAAACTTGCGAGAGAAAGTTAAGAAATCTGAACACCTTCATCATTAAATGTTATAGTTATCTGTAGAAGATGAGGCTGAAGTAATAGGAGCACTTACTTTAGAAAATGTTGTTATATTTCATTTTCTGAAATCTCCTGATGTCCATTTGATGGGGGAGGAGGGGTAGGGGAGCCTTTGTAGCAATAGTGCACAAGGAAAGTTATGTGTTTGCTAAGCTGATCAATAGCATGATTAACTTGGCCAAGCAAAAGACTGATCAATCTTATTATTGATCAGCTTAGCAAACATATTAGTGTGCCTGTGTAGCATGGCTACGCTGTGTCTATTAGGGTTTCATGAGGATATACATGCATTGAGTTATTCAAATGATCTTGCAACAGATGCATACTGTTTGTCTACAACCAAAGCAGAGATAAATTGATCAAAGTCTCCTGCACAGAAGGCAGAAAACTGACATTAGATTTATACATTTTAAAAAAAAAAAGTAGATTATTTAAATATAGAATGTAAAATAAATCTTCCCTTATTACAATTTTTTAACTGATTCTCTGTGACAGAGAGATGTATTTCTTAAAGCAGTTCAGTTCGTATTTTGACTTTTCTGGAAAACGTGTTACTTCAACAGAAACATACAAAATAGTTCCCCTGTAATGCTCCCTGAATTCTAAAACAAGACAGATTTTCTTTCTCCAATGGCAATGTGGCCTTAAAAGCCATACTTTAAAAACTGACATAGGCTATGGATACAAAAAAATTCAACCGGGATTGTATAAGTGAGTTGGTGTTATCCAGCTGGATTCAGATCTAATCAATCAGCTCTTGTTCAAGGTGAGATGTCTGTGAAGACTCATTTTTTAAAGCAACTTGAGTATTTGTTTGTTTGCTGCTAAAAAAGGACTCCAAAAGGTTTGTGTTTCAGAGGATAAATTTTAACATGTTGTAGAACCATTTATATGTATTTTCATAACTGAAAATATTTATAGTTTTAGACATGCTGTCTACCCTGCTGATTACCACTATTTTCCCATTATCTCTCTCTGTCTTTGTCTTTCAGTTTGTCTGTCTCTTTCTCTATAAATTCAGTCTTCATGGAACACCACTGGATTCACTAAAATTAAATTAACAGTGAATTTTTCTTTCAGTGTCATTTATAGAGAACTTGAAGTAACTTAGAAAGATGTTGCATTTTCAAAGCTTTTCTTTGCTTCTTTTCAGCAGTTACCACATATTATCTCCAGGACTAGTTTTGGAAAGATATACAGATAACTGCAGAGAAATTCCCATAGTTAAGGCTTATTTATGGTATTACAAGTCACATTCCTTCTCTGAACACCTGAGTGCAGGTTAGGATCCCTGATTTTTGTAAGAGGCTGATTATTAAAATTAGTAGAAATGCTTAGACACTCACACAGTGTCTGAAAATCTGAAGCAACTTCACTGATACTAATTGAGAAAAAATACTGGTTTCCAAATGTAAATCCCAGAGTAAAGGTTCCTTGCAACAGGAAGTAAGAGTGCGGTACCCGCAATGCCATGAGAACTCATAACCAAAGTGCAGCCAAAAATGAAAGATGATGGTAACAAGAAGATATTCAGGCTAGGTAGCAGACACAGCAGTCCAGCATATGACCTGCCAATCAGTCTTTCTGGACAAATGTATATTAACACTAGGCTATACTCTAACATGGCCCTTTCCTCATTTTTTTCTGTAGGATTGTATGAGGTATCATAATCACTGTCATGGATGACAGAAAATGGGAAAGGTACAAATGCCTCTGAGGTATACTGCTTCTTGCTCCAAGATTGTGCCCCTGTGCATGAAAACCAAGTTTTTAGTCTTCAAAAGAGTTACTTCACAACTTTGCCATCTGAATCTTGCCTTTAAACTTCTGCATCAGAGAGCAAATCCATTATATCTCTGAAGGTTTCTATTATGTATTTACACTAACTCCCTTTACATGTTTGAAATACTTTTTTCTGATGATATGTATTGGTCTGTATCCTATAATTTCAATACCTTATTTAGGGGATGTGGAAACATATTTTAAAGCCTTTCTTTTCAGTTCCACTGCCACTCATATGTGTTATTTACATTTACATGTGTCCTGAACAGCCCATCCACATTTCCATTATTTCTTTTCACCTGGTACTTTATTTCAACTTCTTTAAAGTCAGAGTGTGGCAGACTTTCCATCCATCATTGTCTAAGAGCTCTTAATTTGGCTAAGGAGAGTGTGAAAGGGGGGAGAATGCTGTGCTAAGTCACAAATATAGGATCAGACAAGCCTTTGCGAAGTCTCTCAGTAATTATTAGAGCTCTTTGAAACCTGCTGGCTTCAGTTTGAATGAGTTCAGGTGAAAATTACTGGTGCTCAGTTTGTACATTTTCAAGACCTCTAGCTTTCACATCACATTCTGAATTAATGTGAAACCAAAAATTCGGGTGAGATGCTTTGAATGCCTGAAAGAGTTTCCATATTGTTGCACGGTACTCCCTCCTATCTCTCAGCCTCAGAGTAGATAAAAACCATTGACAGAAGCAGCAGCACAAATTAAGAAAATGCAATGATTCTCAAAACCTGAAAGGGTCACCAGGACATGAAGAGCTACCTTACCTAAAGAGGATCACAGGAAGGATTGTACCCATCCTGTAACCAAGTAGTATTGGAGATTCAGCAACACAGCAATACTGCCCTGAAGACTTCAGCAAAAAATATTGTAAAAGACTATGTGCTTCTGAAGTAGATGTTTCCTCATGCAAACTTGCAAGCACACTTTCTGCCAGGTAATGCAAGACAGAATTTTTGAACATGAAGAGTGCAGGTTAAAGAAATCCAATTCAGATTTGAAGGCTTCAAGTCTGTTGTGGTTGAAACTTGTCCTATTCCTCCCCCAGATGCTGACCTTTTGCTTATGCTACTTACTAAAAATGCTTATGGTGCTGCAAAACCAAAGACAGTTTCCTAGATAGATGATAGTAATGCTAACTTAGTGAACATTTCTCTGATTATTTTTTTCTCTCTGATGTAACCTTTGCCCTGTTAATTTCATTTTACCTTGAAGAAAATATAACATTTTTGTCATATTAACTGACCATTTAAAATATGATAGTACTACATCAGATACATTACTGCATAAACATTGATTGCTTAATTCAGAGCACTTGAACAGTGACGCTTTTTTCTTATCATGGACAGACATGAAGTCCACTTCTTGAAAGTTTTCAGCAGGCATGGATGCATAAAAACAGAGCCAGCCTCAATCTGCTGTTTTTCAGCTTGGCCAGGCAAAAGTCAAATTTAGTCCAGAATAGAGGCATTACACAGAGAAGTCTAAGCCATATGCCTCATCTTTCAGCAGAGTATATTAGCTCAGACCCAGTGACTCATGAAAGCATGTGTAAGTCATACTAAATTCAGTGGACAAATTCAGGTGATTATCTTCCATTAAATATTAAAAGGTTTAGCACTTATTTAAATGTTCTGTTCTCTATAATTTTTACAGCTTCTCTCCTTTCTTCAAAGATTTTTTATTTTCCCTTATTGAGGTTCATATTGCTGTTGACATGACCTGGTAACAGACAACAGAATAGCAAGAACTGGCACTGAATTACATTGCTAAACATCTTCACTGAGTGAGTAGAAAAAATCTTCAACTGAGTCAAACACTCAGGCCAACAAAAACAGCTACTGAGATCAATACTAAATTTCAGACTGAGTCTTATTTGTACTCATCTGACTTTTTTTTAAAAGCACTAAAAATGATGTTGAAGAGGGCTGGTTTTGTGGGAACACCATAATATAAGCTAAGCCTCAGTGGCAGGGTTTAATAACTCTTATCTCTAGATGCTTTTCTGACAGTTTCTGAGTTTTTCTAGGTGACTACAAATGATACATAGTAGAATTAAAAAACATCTCCAGGGATATTACAATCATCTTTCTTAGTTCCTTCAGTCTTTTCCAGCTCACTCTACACCTAATGTTTAAATCCATGTAGTGGACTTCACAATATATGAAGAAATTCTAACCTTACGACTCAGTATTACTGAAACTCGAAAAGGTTTTTGCTTCTACCTTATCCTAAAATTTTTATGTAATTTTCTTTTTGCTTTGTATTGAAGAATATTGGTATCCATGAGCTAGAACTCTTTCTTTTCAACATGCTGTAGTTTTTTAGCCCTTTTATTTACTGAAACAGAAACAGGCTTCTCACTTTCTCTCTTCCCTTAGTATCCAGGGTGTAGTGAACTAAAGCTCTAGTCATCCTCATAGTAGTGACAAAACTCCATGCGATAATTAATAAAACCAACCAACTATTTTCAATCATATTAATAGTTGTTTCTTGTAGTTGTTACTCTGTTCTCCTGTCACAGAAAGCATTTCTATTTTTGTTTTTTACACATAGTTTTCTCCTCCTTCTAAGCAGCGCATTGGGCTTTATAATGGCCCCCCGTTCATCAGCTTCATAGACACCATTCCACAACATACACTTGATTCTGACTCAAGTGACTATGACTTCACCCCATATGAAGTGGTCCTGACACTGTATTTCTCCTCTGGTATCATTCCTATTATGGCCTGGATAATCACTTTAGTTCAAGTAGAGATATGACATACCCGCATAAGGAATTCTGATTAGGTATAGATAAACTGACATATTCTGAACCAATCAAGTACAATGAACCTGCAAAGTTTTCCCCTAGTTTTCTATACAGTTGTATTTTGTCTATATAACTTTTGTTACCATAATTTCTTGTTATAAGTTAATGCATATTTGAGTATAGAGTATATTTGATAGCTGGAAACAACTTTCTGAGCTTCATCCATGAAAGGACAAGGATTTAACTCATACACAAATGTGAATACAAATCACATTACACTGGTTAACTCTTAAGTTTGCTTAAGTAATCCCAGCATACAGAAGATCAAAAAGGCTGACACAATGATATTTACAAGAATTTATAACAAGCTTGCACTTGGTACGGTTTACCGCAGTGCATACAAGGTCAAAGCAAGTTACTATCCTGAAATTCAATATTCAAAATATGACAGCTTGGTACCCATGCTATCTTTATTCCAGTCAAACATTAGCATGTAGAAAGTGTGTACAATCTCATTTCCTGTCTCTGAATATTATTTCTCTGCCTTTTTTGATCACTCATTAATATAAAAAACTATTGGCTTTTTTATTTTTCTTATACTCCACTTTATTCTGATTCAAGTGCATTGAATTTTCTTTAGCCAATCACTTAAGTTATATTGCACCGCAGCACATGGCTTCTGAGTATACAGCCAGTCAAAACCGCCAACTTCTTTTCAGCCAATTTTTTGTTTCTGTGTTATATCCCAATGGGAACTAAAATTAAAAAGACAAAAATAAAATTCATTTTAATTGTCTCACATTCTTCTCCCACTCTTTATCACCTCAAAAAGTTGGCTGGTACTATGCATTCACATAGTCCCCACGTAAAAGTTTACAGTCTAAACAGATGAAGAAAATGAGAAAATTGTCTTCACTTTGCTACTGAAAAAGGCATAGATACTAAACCTAACCAGAGTTCTTCAGAGTATTACTGGCAGGGCCAAGGATACAACCCCAATTTTCCTAGTATCTACTTTATAATTTATACAGAAAATTAACCAGAAAAAGAGAGGTCTATTTTCATATGAGTATTATTATAACTGTCTAGTATATGTTTTAGCAAACCTAACTCAGCCAGACAAAATAACTTTTTTGGCATGTTTCAGTTTTAATGTGATTTTCTGAGTAAAAAAAAAATTCTAATCAATACATCTGCGTTGACAAAGCCTACCGAGAAACTCCACCGAACTCATCCATCTGATGTGATTATTCAAGTATTGTCCTCTACAATCTGAAATCAGCAGGTCATCCCATTAGAAAAAAGTTGATTGGAACAAACATAAATAAAACTGGTTTTTGCAAACAAAAGTTGTGGATTTTGTACAAGGAAAATTTCAGGTAACAGCCACTGAGTGTAAGATAATAAAACAGAATACAGTACACTGCGTGGTTCATATGTTCAGCTGTGCTTACTCTGAACTGGATGCAGAAATCTATAAAAAGCAATCTGGCAACTAATTTTATGACAGTTAAATTGTCTTAACTTGCACACGTAGGGCTATTTCTACCACCTTTGGTAACAAACTCTGCAATAGGATGTCTGTCTGCAGGGAGTCGTGGGTAGTAGGTTAGTATGGCATATAGGAGCTTTGTTTGTTTGCGTTCAAAGAGTTTTGGATGATACAATAGTTGATGAGAAGATATATTTTCATATATTCACAAGTGGTGTCCCACAGGGCTCAGTACTGGGGCCGGTTCTCTTCAACATCTTTATCA
>JAOXJM010000012.1:92448183-92457720 GCA_026413425.1 Tringa solitaria
GGTCAGGTATCCAAACTCAGGTAACAATCATGATTTCCAGATTTCAGCACAGACTCACACCATCTATTTTTAACTGCCCAAAGTTCAGCAACTAGTTCAAATTAGATGTCTATAATCCCTCTTTAGTCAACAGGAGTGAGATAGGTACAGTAATACTGGTTCCTGCTGGCAATGCTTATCTCTTTCCATTAGCTACAGAAGAAGTTTACCTGACTAGCTTTAAATACATGCTTTATCTTTCAACAGCTAGAATTAAATAACAAAGTCATGATTTTAAGTTCATGAGTCTCTGGCATTCTTTCCACATATATTTATTTTACTATATTTCAGGCTGATCCTTAGAAAGATGTTACTGCTTCCCTCTCAGAAAAGACTAGCTGATACTGAGGAGGTCACCCAAACCGTTTGCTCCCCAGACTGGTAACACAGCAGACTTCTCTCCACTGAACACACACTGACAATATGTTAAATGTCATCCCAAACCAATGTATAGTCAGTCAAAAACTTGGCCAAGGTAAGGAATATCTACCTTCTTAGATAACTACACTTGCAGTCCCAAATTTGGTTGTTTCAGCTAGCTTAATATTTTCTATCCACATTTTGACATATGTTAAACCCATTTACTCTCAGTTGGGAAGACAGTAAGGAATAACTTCTTAATCTGTGTCAGGCTGTCTAGGGAAGCTTCCCCATCTGTCTGAACCTTTTTCAGGGCAATTTCAAGCAGGTAAGCTTACAGTCTGTGTCCTGATATGTGACAACACAAAGTGACAACACAGTCATCTGAAAAGCAGTAAACAGAAGTTGAGGACCCGTAACTTCTGAAACTTCTCTCTGCTGAAACCGCGTGCTCCTAATCTAGTTGAGGCAGTGGACAATCAAACAGGTTTATATAAACTACCTTCTCCAATGCTTTCCTCTCTGACTGTAATCAAGAATGCACTAGAAGGTCTCACAGCCACTGCAACAGAGCCAGGAAATGAGTGTAAAATCCCATATTCTTCTATTAGTTCTAAAAGGCATGAAGGGTACATGCTTAATCCCCACTTCAGAGTCCTAATCTACTCCCTTCATCCCAAATCAACAGTTTTACTGTCAAATATATCTGAATTCAGGGCACATTAAAATGCAAGCAAGGCCTTAAAATCATTTTAAAATGCCTGTAGAGACATTTTGTGAAAATCTCACTGGAAAAACCATTCTCTGTCAAAGAAGATGGGTAGTTTTGTCAGCAAATAGAAGACAAAAATACTCACTACAGTATAGCAATTGGAAACACGACCTCCCAAGGCCCCAGCAGTTTCTATCCCTGCAGACAGTGGCCATGTCTACATCAACAATCAGAGCAGCACAGTAGGAGCAGACTGTAGAGTGAAAGAGTTTCTCCTGACAACTTGACCTTCATACTGCATCCATGTTAGGGAGAGTAGTTTTGTCTTAGCTTTAGTCTAATCCCAAGGATCCAACAGCTATCAGTGGCAGGAACACAGAGGGACACTCCTTCCAGTTTAGTTTCATCTTGAAGGAAAACAGTCTTAAAGGAAATAGACTGACAGCATTTCACAGTGTGCACCTCTCCTAATTGTCCACATTTCCTTCAAAATTCACTCATGATCCAACCTGAAATGCAGATATATATGTATCCAGTCCCTCATCTCTACAGTCATGAGTTTCAGATGTGAGAAAAAAAAGGCAAATGTGCCCAACATGCAGCTTGCAAAAAAATATATATATAGATTTGTAAATACTTCTACAAAGAACAATTTTTTTTATAGAAGCTGTGCAGGTAATGCTATTCCTTAATCACATTTGTCTACTCAACTACTAAGTATACAAAGAAAATATTATAACATAAATGATCTTTAATCAAAACAATTATTCTCAAAAGAGCATATTTTTTATTGCTTTTCTGTTTTCAAAGACAAAATTGTTGGAAGTCAATTAGTAAGTAGTAACAATAATACATGCTTCAGGTGACAAGCCAAAGATACAAGAGCAACAAGAGAAATTTAAAAAAAACCCCTTTCTTAATCTTAAAATCTTTCTGAATCTTCCTAAATTTTTGAATCATCACCCATGTATCACTGTGTCACCCTCAGATCTCTCTCCTAAAAGCCTTGGTTGCACTTTCATCTCCTCCTAGTCTGACTGTAACTTGATTGCAAGAAATACATAACAGCAGCCAACTTCCAAGATCGTCAGACTAAGTTGTTGTGCAACTTTACATGAAAGAGCTGTGACAAATGGTAGAAGGGGAAATAGTAGAGCTGAGCTCTGGAGTCCGACATTCACCTGTCTTTATTCTCCTGCCAGCCCCACGTCAGTTCTACACTTACCTTGCATCTTCTAAGAGAAATAAACTCCGAATCCTCCAAGCCACCTCATTCACTCCTTAATTTTAATTCACCTAGAAGACATCATCTGTGCTGTGCAGTGAGAGACACATACAATTTTTTTTGAATAAGTAAAAGTATATGAGTACTTGACAGTATCACAATGCACCTATCCAGGAGATTAATGTTAGATAACCATAACATTGGATTTTCTAACTTTTGAGTACTTGACAATCATCACACTAAGAAAAAAAGCAAAAAGCCTTAAGTGGAAAGAACAATCAATTACTATTTCTCTGTGTAGCTGTAATAACCCTTCTTCTCATGAATCAGCATTAGCAGTTTTAAGCCTGAATCTTCAGAACTGTCAGATGTGACTTTAATGTCATTTATTCCTGCTGTCCTGCACCAGTGGTTCTCCTGCTCTTTGCAGAAGTCATGGTAATGAATTAGCAATATGCATGGTGCCAGCACTGTGGCAGGAGAACATCTGAATTTTTGGAGGGGAAAAGGAAAGGGGAAAAAAAAGGGTTAAATCTTCTCGCTGTGTCACAAATCCTTGCTATCCTTGTAAGCATGGCACATCATGAAGAAAACAGTGCGGCTCTTGATGGATGTAGGTGAGGAATGGGTTGGTGACCTGGAGCTGGACTAACTCATTGGCTGCAGTTGTAAGAAACTCTGCTGAGTCTGGGCTAGAGGAAGTGTAACTCCCACCTGTCCTGGCCTGCACAGGCAGATGCAGCACACCAGGCATAACTTCCAGTTCACACTGGAGCTGATGTACCAGCTGGGGGCAGTTACCAGCTTGTGACAGCAGAATTTCTGTCCTGAAGGCAACTAGTCATTTGTTGGTCTCCAGAGGTATTGATCCAACATTCAGATCAGGGAAAGCTAGTTTCTCTCTCTTCCTTGGAGATAAGATTCAAAACTTCCTTGTGTAATCCAACAACAAGATATAAAGTCCAGTGAGCCTTAATAATAGATCTGATGTAAGGATGTTGGAGAAAGCTCTCAGCAAAGTAGCATCTTCATCTTCTGTTCCTGTGTTACGTCCACTCCAAAGGGCCAAGGTAAATAATCTCAGGAAAGTTCGGGTAGATGCTGAGTGCTGCAATGAACGAGAAGCCTGCCAAGTGTGTGAGACTCCTGCTCAGAGACTGACACTTGGCAGGCGTTTTCGAACCGTACTCCCCAGACTATCTGTGTGGAGTAACCGCAGGTGGTCCAGGGAGTTGTTTTCACTCTCCCAGTGCCCAGCTGAAACAAGGAGGCGGTCCTGCCTCCTAAGAAAGTTTTAATTGTCAGTCTTCAAGCACAGTTCCTTTGTATTCCTGCCAGAACTCTCGTGTATGCCTGTGCTTGCTTGGGTTGCTGCATAGGAAATGAAGGCTGTTAATGAGTCTCTTCTTTTGTCAGGTGTTTGTTTGCTATACTTTCAAGTGTGATCAAATTTACCAATGACACAGAAATGGGAGTTTTGTAAGCATGCTGCACAGTGACCTGAAGGTTGTAAAGCATTGGAGGCTACAGGCAGTGGGGGAAAAATGGTCATGCTAACGAATACAGAAATCCAAACTCTAGGAGATAAAACAGGGGTCTTGGGTGCACAATGAGGTATAAAACCAAGCATCTCTAAGCACTGTAGTAATATTATATTGACATGTTGTTATTTGCTTAATTTTAATCTCTTTTGTTTAGCCAAACCCACATACTTCAAACGAGGACAAAAAACAGACAGACCATAGTCAAGTAGTTTCCACAATACTTCCTTTTCAAAAAACGGAAACACCATGGCAAAGTTCAAGAATCAAGTTATAGCTACTGCTCAACAAAAGAACAAGAAGTATGGTGGCATAAATAGATTGATACCTTTATCTGAATTTAATTCCAAACCATTGATGTGCTGCAAATAATATGCTATAATTTTCCTTTTCTAGACCAAAACAGCCACGTCCCAAATCTACTCCAACAACTTCCTTCCTGGTGAGTTTCCAGGACTTTATGGAGTTGCTGCTGGGTTTCAGGTTTAGCTGATTTCAACTTTCACTCTGCTCTACAACACTTGCTTTCACCAGCAGCTGGAAACCATAGATAAGTATGTATTTCCCTATCTCACATTTTTTTGTCTTCATCAGAGCAGCACATATTAAAAAAAGTACACCAAATCCTGCCATCTTTCTCTCACAACACATTCAGATAGTTCTTTTGTTTTGGTGCCTTTACAGGGTACTTTCCCAACTGTCCTCATCCTATCCAGTTCTGGTTTTGTCAGGTTCATTTTACAACCTCAGTTTTTACCATTTTTTTCCCATCCCTTTTTTTCTTGCTCCCTTTAATTATCACTTCCTATTTCTCTCCTCCCCCCCGGCCCCGTCCCGTGTCTCATCAATTTAAAGAGAAAACATGAAAGTTCTATGTATCATTTTCTCAGTGGAGGAGATTTTATCAGGCTATTCTCTATTCTTATCAAGATAATTCTGATTTTTTCCAGGTTCTGATTCTGCCAGCTGCTCTTTATTCAGATGCTGATCTCAGAAAACTTGGAAATGCTGCTGATTTTAGCTGATGTAAGATTCAGTGCTTTTTTAGTTGTATCTATGCTCAAGAATTTTTAATGTTTGACAGGCGTTAAAGGATATTTGCTGATGAATCATCAGACAAATTTAGTTTAAAGTTTTCCAGAATAATTTACATCCAGATTCTAACCAACCTTGGAAAGTTTTAGCACCAAAATTGAATGCATGCTGGTTCAAAATGTAAAATTCAACTAATTTCAGCTAGAATCTGTTAACACAAACTATAAAAGAGCGTATTCTTAGTGATACGTTGCTTCTCTTTTCTGCCATCTTTTCTTTCCTCTCTTCTTCCAAACGCCTGGAAGTCCTCATAGCTGCAAGGGTGGGACCTCTGTTGATCCCATTTTAATCTATCTTGATTCCTGCACTGGGGTAGAGAGCAGTTTCACCTTGGAGGTCAGCCACCAAAGGGATATACTCAATAAACAAACTGCAGGCACACAGCCTTCGTGTTTCAGTGTACAATTTTAAGGTCTTTGGCTCTCTGTGTGCCATTCAGAATTCAGTGTTTAAAAGTCTTCTATGTAAAATGTGGGTTGAGGGAAAAGAGATTTTTTGTGGAAGACTAATACTTAAAAACATGCCGAAAAGTCATCTAGATATGGTTGCTGAACACAAGGGAGGAGATGACTAACATAGATTTTAGGATATGGAGAGACAGAAGGTTTCTGCTCTTGACATTAATTATGTGTGTTAACCGAACCCCTGTATGGTAGCAGCTTGGGGTACAGGCTCATCCAGGGAACAGCAATCACTGAGGAGGGTGTCTTTCTCAGAAAACTCTTATTTGGACTTACATCTTTTCAAGTCTCATAAAATGCTTGACCCTGACTAACTCTGTATAGATCCACCTAAACCTTCCATTAGTTAAGCAGATTCATTTCTCTGTTGAGCCACCAAACTCTTTCCGCCAAATAGCTTTCTTCATTACCTCAACTATTTTCTTGTCTGTTGCCCAGGTAGCTCTTATTACTCTGTTTACCCGCTACATTAACACTAGCAATTGGTTGAACTGTGTTGATTGGAGGTGGTGGATCTTACCTATTGCTACTTTTTTTAAACATGAGTGCAGTGTACAGAACTGCAGCTCAAGAACAGGAATAGATTTGAGTTCCATAAATTTCTACATGGGACTTAATAGTAACAAACAAAATTAACCCTGGGAGCAATTATGCAAGTCATTCTCAATTCATCTTTGTATGCGTTGCTAACAAAAACAAACAGACAAAAAAACCCACAAAACAAAACCCAACCCAACTCCCCCCAAAACCCCAATGATTCCTATCCCATCTCAGTGGAAACAACAAAGTCTCCCCAAAAATATAGTTGCCAATCTATTGTCAGTCAGTATGCCAATGGTAAAATTCCATTTCTTAATCCTCCTATCATCTAAGACCACGAGGTACTGAAGCAAACCTGGCACAACATAAAATGGACTTCAACACCCAATTTTTGCATAGTCCAAAATTTTGTTTTACATATTAATGGATAACTGCCAAACTGCAGGCAGCCAGCTTCATTGACTCAATAACCTGCTGGAAAAATATCCCCCATGTGGATGACCATCTGCACCCACACAGCTGAGGCGTTAAATTATTTCATCACTGTTCCTGTCAAAATTTTAACTTCTTGACCTCCACAAAGAAATCCTGTACCATCCCACCTAAAATTAGCCATCAATTTTTTCAAAATGCTACAGCTTAAACACTGCAATAGCTAAAAACATCTCATTAGACTGACAAATTTTCCTGCTTGTCCAGTATTTACACTCCAAGTACGTAGGGGGAGAAGAGGAGGGAAATTATCCAGAAAGATAACTTAGACCTCTTCACTCCATCCAGGGACTGTTTGCAAAGAAAGTTTCCCACCTGCTGTTCTCCAGTCCAGCCACAGCTGACAGCACCAGATTTTTTGGGTTGTGTTCATACGCTACCATCACTTTTCCTAACTTACTTGACTGCCTTTTTTTCTCAATATATATCTTTTATTTCTTTTATTCCCTCTCCTTGGGTTTTGGGTTTTTTCTTCTCCTTGTTCTGAATATCCTCTCCAAAACAGTGATTTGGTTCATTGCCCAAGGTCAGACAAACCATCACCTTGGGAATTACTTTTTGCTGAACAATTTCTTTATAGCAGGATATTCAAACTGGATCCAAATTTCACCTCCTGCACACTTTTAAACTGTTGATCTTTCTACTACTATTCACAGCAAAATCTTTCACCATTTCACATCTTGCCTTTTTCAGTCCTCTCTTTTCTGATCTTAATGACTGCAAACATGTTCCTCAGCTCTAATATATTCAGTATGCTGCTATTCAGATTTTCTTGCTCATTATTAACTACATAAATGTCACCTTTTTCGTCCCTCCTCAGATTCTCCTTCACCTGCTTAACATATAAAGCCTTACATGAGCTTAAGGTTTGTCAAATTAGTTCCATCCTCCCTATTTTTTATAACTTTTATAAAGTTGGCCTGTGATTTTACTCTGCCAGCAACTGAAGCCTTCACAGATGAATCAACCTACTCCTTAAACACTTTAGGGCTCCCTCCTGCATAACTTTCTCACTCAGGTAACAAAGGAGGCAGACAGCTTATTAAATTCTTTCCCTAGCTGCCTCCAAAACTTGTTTTAAATCTAACTTTTTAGTTCTGATACCTAATAAATCTGATGCTCATCACTGATGAATTCATCTTCCCTTCCATACTTACTCACTTCAATCAAGTCCCTTATTCCTGCCATTAGTTATCCAGCTTCTGATTCCGATTAGAAGGAAATCCCAAATGATGCCTGCCAACCTTGGCTTATCATAGTCATTCCTTTGTGTGTTATCTCTTCTGTACGTTTTGTTTATTTGGTGTCTCTTGGGGCATCAGTCCTCTGGAACCTTTTTATTTATGTATCCACAATACCATTTACCAACAAGAGCATTAACAAATTTTTTTTTATCATTGTAACTAACACAGGTGAGTGAGATCAGCTGGTTGATGGTGGTCATCTTGGCCAATGGAGACAACTAACATCTCCAGAGGCATTTTTGTCACTGATATCAGACAACTGAAGTGAAATTAAATTATCTTATATTTATATGAAGAGAGTGCACTTCTGAGACTTTTTGTAAAGATGGATCTATTATTTTTGTTATGACAAATTAAAACAGTAATAAGTTTCCATTACATTCCACTACCCTACATTTTCATCCACTTATGGCTATACAGGTTGTTGATTTTTTCATTTTAAGGGTTAAAATTTGCAATACCTGTTCTCTATATAATAGTGATTTCTTGACAAGATTCAAATAAAAAAAAATAAATATTTTGACCAGAATAAGTGGGAAAAATATATGGCAAAAAAACCAGTCTTACCACCATTTTTATTAGATCTGTAACCAAAATAGAACTTGTATTTATCTTAAGTCACTGATATTTACATTCAGAAAAGTTTTTTTAATGAATACTTCTAACTATAATTACATATTTTAATAAAAAAATGAGCTTTTAGGTACTTCAATCTTAAAATTGATAAGTTTCATTATGGAGTTGTTAATCCTTACTAGTGAGTGCTACATAACTGAGAAGTGCTCATAATAGCTCTCACAGACAGAGGTAGGAGTAGAAATCAGTTCTAGACTTCAAATTTACAAGATATCCTCTTAGAATTTGTTGCTTCTAGGAAGGCTTACTCAGTTAGACCTTCCAGTGTTTGACAATACAGCCAGAAGTACATATCTTAAAGTATGTGAATAGTATCAAAACAATTAGGCACTATGCGGTTTTAGAGAGCAAACCCTTCCAAACCAACCTGAAATATCATGTAACTTTGACCCAACCAAAAAATAAGTAAAGCTTTGGACAAGCCTATCCAGAACTGTGACAAGCCTGAAAACTAGTAGAAACAAATACACAAGCTCTGCAATACCGTATCTACTGCCCCAGAATTTACAGAAAGATAAAATACCTGAAGGAGCTCAAGCAGTTAGACTCATAGAATTATCTAGGCTGGAAGGGACCTTTCAGATCATTGAGTCCAACCATCAACTTAACACTGACAAAAACCATCTCTAAACCATGCTGCTAAGCGCTACATCTACCCATCTTTTAAAAACCTCCAGGGATGCCGATCCCATCGCTTCCCTGGGCAGTCTGTTCCAATGCATGATAACCCTTTTGGTGTTAAATTTTTTCCTAATATCCAATCTAAACATCCCCTGGTGCAACTTGAGGCCATTTACTCTTGTCCTGGTTGTATTCAGTTCTGAAATCTTTGGAACTACCCACCTGTAAAACCTACTTGTGCATTTTGATCTCTTGATCAAAATGAGATACTTGATCTCTTTCTATGACCATGTGGCCCACTTTCTCAATGAGGGGAAGGCTGTGGATGTTGTCTACCTGGACTTCGGTAAGGCCTCTGACACCGTCCCCCACTGCGTTCTCCTGGAGAGACTGGCAAATCATGGCATAGACAAGTGTACTCTTCACTGAATAAAAACTGGCTGGATGGCCATGCCCAGAGAGTTGTGATTAATGGGGCAAAATCCAGTTGGTGGCATATCACCAGTGGCGTCCCTTAGGGCTCAGTTTTGGGGCCAGTCTTGTTTAATATCTTTATTGATGATCTAGATAA